>JAGFBZ010000361.1:0-302500 GCA_018398805.1 Hirundichthys speculiger | reverse complement strand
CATAGGCTACGTGATGGAAACGACAATTAATCCACGTGTTATTTTCTTTGTGGATACAGATGCTATGGGTAGCAACTGCTAACGCTAATAGCCTACACCGGTCAGGACGTGTGGTGAACATGTTCTCTCATCCAACCTTGTCATGTTGGTGATCCGTTGTGCTTTACAGCTGCCGGTCAAACCGCTAATAACACGCTAATAACACGCTACGGCAACACGATTGTTTCATGACAAACACGCCACGTTAATGAATAATTAATTAAACTGCCCCGAGTCCTGACATTAGCGGCCACCGCTAAATATCTTTACCTCTCTGGAGTAAACGTGGACCCAGCCTGTCAGAGAGCACCGACCGGACCCGAGACTAACTGGACCGGTTCAGACCAGAACCCGGAGTCTCGTCTTTTGAATGGACCCGAGACCTGATTCGGGTCGGGTCGGAACCTCTGGTTTTCGGGTTGTTGGGTTGTTCAGAGTTCAGCCGCTGGCTCCAGCTCTCCTTCATCAGAACCATAAATAAACATCAGAGGTGAGCGGGTTTTGTTTTTCTGGAGTTTAGGGTTTGGGTCATGATGCCAGCCCAAATCCAGTTTCCACTACATCTAGATTGTATCCAGATAGATTTTTTTAGGACCAAAACCCAGAGGGAGCGTGACTACCGTATTTTCTGGACTATAAAGCGCACCTGAATATAAGCCGCCGGTATCCAGGCTGAGAAATAAGATATTTACATCTAAAGATTTTGTTCCATAAGTGTTTATTCACAAACCTGAACTGATTGTTTCTGAACAGAACCTGTAACACGGCACAGAACGGACCCGTGAAATGGACCCGTATCGGGGTCCACTTGCACTCAGTGCCGGATCCTCTTTGGAGTCGGATCGCGGACCTGCTGGCTCCACGCTGCGTCCGGTCCGCATCTGCTATTAAAACCTTACCTCTGTGGCGGGTCCACTCAGAACCCTGAAATCCGCTGAGGAACCAACAAACTGACTGGACAAACTGATAAATCCAGGTGTGTCTGAGTAGCTACAATGGTCAGACACACCTGGATTAATCAGTTTGTCCAATAATAACAGCTATTGATGCTAAATGAATGTAGCGTAGCATAGCCAACATAGGCTACTGAACAAAAACAGAATAGCCTTTAACTACTCGGTTTGTTTTTTGGTTTTTCCTCTTCCTGCTAGAGCGCCCCCTGAGGGCTGAAGAAACATTCATAGAAAAGCTGCATCTCTGTATAAACCTCATGGTTTAAAGCGTGGGACAAAAGTAGCACTTATAGTCCGGAAACTGGATTCCCACCACATACGGAGGTGCTTTCAGCTGAATCCCAGTCTGAACAGTCTGGTTGTCCACTGGACTCCAGAGGTGAACTGGTCTTCCTCATGCTAGCTAGCTTCCTCCAGTTATTCCAGGCAAAGCAGACGAGCTCAGCAGGGTTAGCGGACGAGCTAACCCTAACCTGTAGCCGTCAGTTCTGATGGTTTCCTTGTTCAAATGACAGGATCATCACCTGGAATTCCTCGTGAGGTTCAGCAGCTCCACATTCTTCCCAGTTTTATTCGTCCTCTTGCTCCAAATCAGTGCCATCCCTCTTTCACCTGAGCCACCTCACCTGAGCCATGTTAGGGACAGATGTGGAGCTTCTGTGCTTTGTAGCTAAACTCCTGGCAGTACGACACCATGGTAGTCTGGAAAAGACGTAAAATGAACGATCTGTACAGCTTGCTGCTGTCTTTACCATAAGTGGTCATGTCTTTTTTCTTCTCCTTCATGTTTCCCGGGTGTTTCAGAGCTGAGTCCAACCTCCTGCTGGAGGCTGCAGCCGTCTGACACCTATTTAACGCCACAGTCAGCGCCGGGACCGTTTCATTCAAGAGGAAAATCCTCCATCATGGACTGTGGGATCAGTCAGGTACTCTAAATGTGTGTTTGTCAGGTGGACTGACAACTTCAGGCTCCACACACACTTACACACTCAAAGGCAGGGAGTCAGTGGCGGGTCAATCATTCAGAACAAAGCTGTGGAGCCCAGTCAAGCCTGGTAGACCGAGTGAAGGAGTGAAGGAGTGAAGGAGTGAAGGAGGGAAGGAGGGATTGTGTGTGCGTCAGAGCGATGAGTGCACTGGTAGTGAAAGAACAGCCACCAGAGACTGCTCTCAGTCAACCAGGAACTATGGGGGCTGAAAGAGGTGGGCCACAGGTGAAACAGGTGAGCCAGAGAGACCAGGGGACGTTTCACCACCGCTGTTACACAATAAGTTATTTATTCATCCAGAACTGGAACGACTGAATCAAAAATATGGTCTGGAGTGTTTTCTTGTTGGTGAACAGCTACTAAATTCAATTAACTTCAGTTCAGTTTTATTTGTATGAAATGAAATGAAAAATAAAAAATAAATAAATAAATATTTATCCCATAAAGGGAAATTCAATAATATAGTATAGTGTCTATTACAACGTCAATTGTCTCCAGGTGCTTTACAGAGACCCAGATAACGACCCCCGAGCAAATATCATTAACTAAGTTAACTAAGTTATAATATTAAATCCAAATCAAGGATAATGGCAGGTAAAAAAAAACTCCCACAGAGGCAGAAAAAAAACCTTTAAGCCAAACAGAGGCAGGAAAAAACTCCACTTTAAGAGGAAGAAACCTGGACCAGGACCTGGATCATATGGAGGGACCTTCCTGATGAAGACCAGCTGGATGAAGAAAGAAAAGAGGAGAGAGACAGGACAACAAACCACAGGACAGTAAAGAATATGGAGCACAGTTACAGTAACGAGGTGCTCCCAATTAATTATGAATGAGGAGGAAGGGAGGAGGAAGGGAGGAGGAAAGGGAAGGAAAAGGAGAAAAGCAGTGGAGACACCACTCAGCAAATCATGTTGGTGTCTCCCTGCAGCGTAGGCCTATAGCAGCATAGCTATGACGAAGCTGTGATTAAGACGAGCTACTCAAGTCTGAGCTACTACAGCTATGGCTATAACTATTAGCCCCTACACACTATAGTTTAGACTAACTGTAGCTATAACTATTAGCCCCTACATACTATAGTTTAGACTAACTGTAGCTATAACTGTTAGCCCCTACACACTATAGTTTAGACTAACTGTAGCTATAACTATTAGCCCCTACACACTATAGATTAGACTAACTGTAGCTGTAACTATTAGCATCTACACACTATAGTTTAAACTAACTGTAGCTATAACTATTAGCCCCTACACACTATAGTTTAGACTAACTGTAGCTATAACTATTAGCCCCTACACACTATAGTTTAGACTAACTGTAGCTATAACTATTAGCATCTACACACTATAGTTTAAACTAACTGTAGCTATAACTATTAGCCCCTACACACTATAGTTTAGACTAACTGTAGCTATAACTATTAGCCCTACACACTATAGTTTAGACTAACTGTAGCTATAACTATTAGCCCCTACACACTATAGTTTAGACTAACTGTAGCTATAACTATTAGCCCCTACACACTATAGTTTAGACTAACTGTAGCTATAACTATTAGCCCCTACACACTATAGTTTAGACTAACTGTAGCTATAACTATTAGCCCCTACACACTATAGTTTAGACTAACTGTAGCTATATAACTATTAGCCCCTACACACTATAGTTTAGACTAACTGTAGCTATAACTATTAGCCCCTACACACTATAGTTTAGACTAACTGTAGCTATAACTATTAGCCCCTACACACTATAGTTTAGACTAACTGTAGCTATAACTATTAGCCCCTACACACTATAGTTTAGACTAACTGTAGCTATAACTATTAGCCCCTACACACTATAGTTTAGACTAACTGTAGCTATAACTATTAGCCCCTACACACTATAGTTTAGACTAACTGTAGCTATAACTATTAGCCCCTACACACTATAGTTTAGACTAACTGTAGCTATAACTATTAGCCCCTACACACTATAGTTTAAACTAACTGTAGCTATAACTATTAGCCCCTACACACTATAGTTTAGACTAACTGTAGCTATAACTATTAGCATCTACACACTATAGTTTAGACTAACTGTAGCTATAACTATTAGCATCTACACACTATAGTTTAGACTAACTGTAGCTATAACTATTAGCATCTACACACTATAGTTTAGACTAACTGTAGCTATAACTATTAGCCCCTACACACTATAGTTTAGACTAACTGTAGCTATAACTATTAGCCCCTACACACTATAGTTTAGACTAACTGTAGCTATAACTATTAGCCCCTACACACTATAGTTTAGACTAACTGTAGCTATAACTATTAGCCATCTACACACTATAGTTTAGACTAACTGTAGCTATAACTATTAGCCCCTACACACTATAGTTTTAGACTAACTGTAGCTATAACTATTAGCCCCTACACACTATAGTTTAGACTAACTGTAGCTATAACTATTAGCATCTACACACTATAGTTTAGACTAACTGTAGCTATAACTATTAGCCCCTACACACTATAGCCCCTTTTAGACTAACTGTAGCTATAACTATTAGCATCTACACACTATAGTTTAGACTAACTGTAGCTATAACTATTAGCCCCTACACACTATAGTTTAGACTAACTGTAGCTATAACTATTAGCCCTACACACTATAGTTTAGACTAACTGTAGCTATAACTATTAGCCCCTACACACTATAGTTTAGACTAACTGTAGCTATAACTATTAGCCCTACACACTATAGTTTAGACTAACTGTAGCTATAACTATTAGCCCCTACACACTATAGTTTAGACTAACTGTAGCTATAACTATTAGCATCTACACACTATAGTTTAGACTAACTGTAGCTATAACTATTAGCATCTACACACTATAGTTTAGACTAACTGTAGCTATAACTATTAGCATCTACACACTATAGTTTAGACTAACTGTAGCTATAACTATTAGCCCCTACACACTATAGTTTAGACTAACTGTAGCTATAACTATTAGCATCTACACACTATAGTTTAGACTAACTGTAGCTATAACTATTAGCCCCTACACACTATAGTTTAGACTAACTGTAGCTATAACTATTAGCCCTACACACTATAGTTTAGACTAACTGTAGCTATAACTATTAGCCCCTACACACTATAGTTTAGACTAACTGTAGCTATAACTATTAGCCCCTACACACTATAGTTTAGACTAACTGTAGCTATAACTATTAGCCCCTACACACTATAGTTTAGGACTAACTGTAGCTATAACTATTAGCCCCTACACACTATAGTTTAGACTAACTGTAGCTATAACTATTAGCCCCTACACACTATAGTTAGACTAACTGTAGCTATAAACTATTAGCCCCTACACACTATAGTTTAGACTAACTGTAGCTATAACTATTAGCCCCTACACACTATAGTTTAGACTAACTGTAGCTATAACTATTAGCCCCTACACACTATAGTTTAGGCTAACTGTAGCTATAACTATTAGCCCCTACACACTATAGTTTAGACTAACTGTAGCTATAACTATTAGCCCCTACACACTATAGTTTAGGCTAACTGTAGCTATAACTATTAGCCCCTACACACTATAGTTTAGACTAACTGTAGCTATAACTATTAGCCCCTACACACTATAGTTTAGACTAACTGTAGCTATAACTATTAGCATCTACACACTATAGTTTAGACTAACTGTAGCTATAACTATTAGCCCCTACACACAATAGGGGCTAAAGGGGTAACGTTTGACCCAACAGTTGTTGACAGTTGGACATTAACCTCAGCCATTTACTGATTGGTCTGTGGCTAGCGACGTAATACGTGCATCTTTACAAATATACGGCAAAAGTAATTTCCCCAAAGCTGCTGAAAGGCTCAAAGACATGTCATGGGGAGGCAGCAGGGTTCATGTCTGGGCCTACAGTAAATGTCTTGGCAGAGCAATCTATGAATTATCTAATCAGCCGATCATTTGTCCGTTCTAGTGTATAAAGACAGCAGGTTAGTGTCATTTGGAGTAAACAGTAGCTGCTGTTGGAAAACTGGCCACAAGTGGAAGCAGAGAACGTCTGAGAGGAGGACAGGATGTCCAGTAGTCCAGAGGGCTTTATTCAACCAGGAGAGTCCCATCAGAGACCAAGACCTGGGCTCATGTAGCACCACACCGGCTCCCCTGGGCAGTTTAGACTCACCTGAGACGGACGTTTTTGGACTGTTCACAACATCATCCAAAGTGACTGGGAGTTGCACGGCGGTAAATTTTCATTGCTTCTTCACTCTAGGGGGTCCAAACAAACGAGATGGTTCAGATTTGAGACTGAGATCTTCAGTTGGGTTTTGAACCTCTCCCAGTGCAGGAAGAAGGTCCAGAAAATAAATGAAGAGCCGTGCATTCACCTGCTCTGAACGCAGTCATCTGGGCTGACATCAGTACGAAGATGGTCACGTCCAGGTTTAAAGGGGAACCCAGACTCTCGTTCTGCTGAAAGCTCGTCCGCAGGACGGTGAAGACGCTGCAGGACGGACGGAAAGTCCCAGGAGCTGAGCGGATGTGTGCAGGTGTGTTTAGCAGATATTTTGTGGTGTGCAGGTGATTTCTGGTGATAGGGTTGAGGTCGGCCAGCTTTCCATTAGCCTGGACAGGATTCAGTCACCTTCACGTCACCTGTCCTCAGGCCATGCTTCAGGATTGGTTTGGCTCGTTGTTAGTGGGTTTGTGTGTCTGTGGAGGCGTCTCTGAGAAAGTGTAAGTATTAATCTCCTCAATATTGTCCCCGTGAAATTGACATTTGACGGTAATTGTGTCGCGACAGTGATCGGGTCCTCCTCCTGCTCTGATTGGCTGAGGATGTTAAACACGAGCACGTGCACAGAAACACACACACACGTGTACGAGCTGTGAGTGGTCACCCTTCCTGGTGGTTGGAGGTGCAGGTAGAACTGGTTCCCAGATCTTCCTGATGGAGACACAGACGGATGAAAAACACCTGAAAACTATGGAGCCCCGTTTGGGTCATAATTCAACAAAAAAGGAGTCTATTATCATAAATACATGCGTTTATTATTATGAAATATTTCCCATTATTATGAAAAAAATGTAATTATTATGAAATATATTTTTATAATTATTTAATCTTAGTTTAATGCATAATAGTTTATTTCAGAATGGCTTTTTTATCTAAGAATGAGCTTTTACATAATAATGACATCTATCCAGTGGACGGGGCCAGTGGTTGACCTGCATGCTCATTGGCTGATCCTTCTCCATGCAGCTTGGGGGACTAGCATCAAGCCTGTCGGCTACCTCTCAGAGTAAGTCAGAAAAGGATCTTTCTCCTGTCGCCATGCCGTCAAAATTAAGTTTTCCCTTCATTTCGCGCTACGTTTCTTAGTCGATGTCAACTTTTAACCGTAAACTGAGGTGCATTCTGCCACCTACTGGTCTGGAGTATAACTGCACCTCTCGCCCACTAACGATATTCACTGTTCTGTTGCTTATGCCTGAATGAAAGAGCAGCCAATCACATAAATGGCTCCGCCCTCTCTGCTGTGATTGACACGCAAATCATTCTTATGAAAAACAAAGCCATTATTATGTAAAAGCTCGTTCTTATGAACAATGAAACCATTATAATAATAATGGGAAATATTTCATAATAATAAACGCCTGTATTTTATAATAATAGACTCATTTATTCATTGAATTATGACCCAAACGAGGCTCCATAGAAACAGGAAAACTGTATTTCTTTGCTTTTATTTCTTCTTTTTTTTCCCCCCGACAAACTTCAGCTGCTTGTTTTATTTTTTTAAACTCAAAGAAACAGAGATCCATACACAATAATTACCATATTTACCCATAACTTTGCTTTAACTGCTGGTCCAGGGCCGTGGTGTCTCAGAAGCCCCGTGAGGTCACGTTTATCTCCAGAACCTTCTTCTGAGACCATCCTGCTGAACTCTGAACCCGTATGTTCATGTCAGTTGTGCTTTTACTGTGAAATGTTTCAGCGGCTTTAAGAAGAAGACCATCAAAGCACCAAACCTGACAATTAGCTCCTCCCACTCTCTCTGTCTCTCCTCGTTTCCTTCCACCTTTAAGCACCTTGGACAGGACCTACAGCCATTCCACCTCTGATTAAACCTAATAATTAGTTTTGTGAGTGTGTGTGTGATTTTTATCATAGTTTTGAGGACATCCTATTCTTCTCCAATCATCAGACAGCTCCCTGTGGGCATTCACTAATTAAAATCAATAGTCTCCTCAGACTGACACTGACAGTTCAGCCACAATGAAACGATGTGACCAATAGAAAAATACTCACTGCTCTTAAACGGATAGTCGTCTTTGTTTTTAAAGAAAATCACATCCAGAAGCAGTCTAAGTCATCATCTAACGCATAACGTCTTCGATCTGAGCTCGTAAAGGCTGCTGGTGACAGTGAAGTCTCTGTTAGCTTGAACATGAGGGGGTGGGGGGGTGGGGGGGGTGTACGGGGGGCAAGGTCACCTGGACCTCATTGACCTGAAGATGTGGTGAAAGATAAACAGGAAGTGTTTCTGTGTGGACAGAACAGGCGACACTGGAACAATGTGACAATACACACTGATAAATACACACTTATGATGCTTCTGTGCATGAAAGCATGCATGAAGGTGTCTGGAGAGACTTTAAGACAATAAAAAACAACCCTGACTCTTTGATCCTGCATTGATCTGATGACATGTCACTCAGTGACCCGTTCAGATCCGCAGGGTTCTGTGACGTCACAGACCCAAACTATTACTCAGCCCCGTTTGTTCAATTATTAATTCCAGCTTTACTTCACACTGTCCTCACTGTCCTCACTGTCCTCACTGTCCTCACTGTCCTCACTGTCCCCACTGTCCCTCAGACTGGTTACAGAGAGATCTACAGAGAGAGGAGGAGTCCTGTCTGACTCCACCCCCTCTACAGTCTGACTCCACCCCCTCTACACCAGCTGCTGGGATCAGAACTGTAGAGGGGGAGGAGTCCTGTCTGACTCCACCCCCTCTACACCAGCTGCTGGGATCAGAACTGTAGAGGGGGAGGAGTCCTGTCTGACTCCACCCCCTCCACACCAGCTGCTGGGATCAGAACAGTAGAGGGGGAGGAGTCCTGTCTGACTCCACCCCCTCTACAGTCTGACTCCACCCCCTCTACATCAGCTGCTGGGATCAGAACTGTAGAGGGGGAGGAGTCCTGTCTGACTCCACCCCCTCTACACCAGCTGCTGGGATCAGAACTGTAGAGGGGGAGGAGTCCTGTCTGACTCCACCCCCTCTACACCAGCTGCTGGGATCAGAACTGTAGAGGGGGAGGAGTCCTGTCTGACTCCACCCCCTCTACAGTCTGACTCCACCCCCTCTACATCAGCTGCTGGGATCAGAACTGTAGAGGGGGAGGAGTCCTGTCTGACTCCACCTCCTCTACACCAGCTGCTGGGATCAGAACTGTAGAGGGGGAGGAGTCCTGTCTGACTCCACCCCCTCTACAGTCTGACTCCACCCCCTCTACATCAGCTGCTGGGATCAGAACTGTAGAGGGGGAGGAGTCCTGTCTGACTCCACCCCCTCTACACCAGCTGCTGGGATCAGAACTGTAGAGGGGGAGGAGTCCTGTCTGACTCCACCCCCTCCACACCAGCTGCTGGGATCAGAACTGTTCAGACGTGGTTCTGAGAGCTGTGGACCTGGACATGAACTGTTCCTCATGTTAAAACTATTAATGATAACCCACATTAAAGTTAATCCTAACTGTGTGTTTATAACCTCTTAAATCAACCATGTGTGAATATAAACAAGGACAAGTGAGCAACCGGGACTCCAGATTACTAACGTTACAACAACATGAGGGCAAAGTAGGAAAATCTGGAAAGGAAAGGAAAGGAAAGGAAAAGAAAAGAAATGAACGTGCAAGAAAAAAGATGTTAGATGGTTCTGTGGTCCATCTGTGGTCCAGCGTTCTGCCTGACGGTGGAACCAGCTCAGCTTCTGTTACCGTCCTGCCAGATGTTTCCATCTGACCTCAGACAGACCTGAATGTGTCTTTGACGAGCTCCCAGAAGGGTTGATCAGTCACATGGCTACATCACCTGTGTATCTGAGGTTCTGATGGTACTGGTCCTGGACTGGTCCCCTGCAGAACCACAGTGAGACGTGTCATAGATGCCCAGACACCGTGATCTTTCAAAAGATGAAAACTGCCACCAGGACCTTCAGTCTGCAGCTGAGCCCAGAACAGAAACCAACAGCAGGAACAGTAATATTGTTTGAAGTGTGAGCAGCAGTTGTGGTGACCTGTGCGTGTCTGTTTGTGTGTGTGTGTGTGTGTGTGTGTGTGTGAGTGTGTGTGTGTAGCTGTGTGTTAATGGTGGGATGGTGTAGATGATAGCAGAGTAGCAGTGTTCAGTCCCATCCCACATATTAGCAGCTGCTTTCCATCCATCTATCACACACATCCAGTCTGCCTGAAACACACCACCAAATAGATGCATTTATCAAAGCCTCCAACACACACACACACACACACACAAACACACACCACACACACACACCACACACACAAACACACACCAACTGGCCCTAATAGTGTTGTGGTTGACAGAGTTCTGTGTGATGAATTGTGTGTCTCTTCCAGACTTCTCAAAGTTAATTTTCTAAAGAGTGCTGCCCGTTGGAGAGGAGAGGAGATCATAGGAGGGCAGCAGTCTGGTCACTGTGTGTGCATGTGTGTGCATGTGTGTGTGCTGGAGACCAGGATGAGGTGTCAGTATCATTCAGCTGGGAAACCTGATCCAGCTGCTGCAGATGTTTGGACACAGAATTTATGCTCATTTGTGGCACCTGATGGATTAAAGGGAAAGTCTGGTCCTGTCTGGTCCTGCCTGGTCCTGTCTGGTCCTATCTGGTCCTGGGACCTGTCTGGACCTGGGACCTGTCAGGTCCTGGGATCTGTCTGTTCCTGGGACCTGTCTGGTCCTCTCTGGTCCTGTCTGGTCCTGGGACCTGTCTGGTCCTGGGATCTGTCTGGACCTGGGACCTGTCTGGTCCTAGGATCTGTCTGGTCCTCTCTGGTCCTGGGACCTGTCTGGACCTGGGACCTGTCTGGTCCTCTCTGGTCCTGTCTGGTCCTGTCTGGTCCTGTCTGGTCCTGCCTGGTCCTGTCTGGTCCTATCTGGTCCTGGGACCTGTCTGGTCCTCTGGGACCTGTCTGGGGACCTGTCTGGACTCTGGTCTGGTCTCTGGTCCTGTCTGGTCTCTGTCTGGTCCTGGTCTGGTCTGGTCCTGGGACCTGTCTGGTCCTCTCTGGTCCTCTCTGGGTCTGGTCTCTGGTCCTGGTCTGGTCCTCCTCTGGTCCTGGTCCTCTGGTCCCTGGTCTGGTCCTGTCTGGTCCTATCTGGTCCTCTCTGGTCCTGTCTGGTCCTCTCTGGTCCTGTCTGGTCCTCTCTGGTCCTGTCTGGTCCTGTCTGGTCCTATCTGGTCTCTGGTCCTCTGGTCCTGTCTGGTCCTATCTGGTCCTATCTGGTCTCTGGTCTGGTCTGGTCCTGTCTGGTCTGGTCCTGGTCTCTGTCTGGTCCTCTCTGGTCCTGTCTGGTCCTATCTGGTCCTGTCTGGTCCTGTCTGGTCCTGTCTGGTCCTGGTCTGGTCCTGTCTGGTCCTCTCTGGTCCTGTCTGGTCCTGTCTGGTCCTGTCTGGTCCTGTCTGGTCCTCTCTGGTCCTGGGACCTGTCTGGTCCTGTCTGGTCCTATCTGGTCCTGTCTGGTCCTCTCTGGTCCTGTCTGGTCCTCTCTGGTCCTGTCTGGTCCTATCTGGTCTGTCTCCTCTGGTCTCTGGTCCTGTCTGGTCCCTGGTCTGGTCCTGGTCCTACTGGTCTGGTCCTCTGTCTGGTCCTCTGGTCTCCTCTGGTCCTGGTCTGACCTGTCTGGACCTGTCTGGACCTGTCTGGACCTGGGACCTGTCTGGACCTGTCTGGACCTGTCAGGTCCTGGGATCTGTCTGTTCCTGGGACCTGTCTGGTCCTCTCTGGTCCTGTCTGGTCCTGGGATCTGTCTGGTCCTGTCTGGTCCGGGGTTCTACAGGAACTTTACATCCCTGCTTTACAATCAGAGGGAAAGATAAAAATCCAGTGACAGTAACCAAAGGAAATGAAATAACCCAATGTGTTTTATGTATAGGTCCATGGAGGTCCGTGGGTTAGGGACCTCCATCAGATGGAGGTCCATGGAGTTCGGATGGAGACCACTGGAGGCTCATAGAGGTCCATGGAGGCCCATAGAGGTCTGATGGAGGCCCCTGGAGGCCCATGGAGTTCAGATGGAGGTCCACGAAGGTCTGATGGAGGCCCCTGGAGGCTCATAGAGGTCCATGGAGGCCCATGGAGTTCGGATGGAGGTCCACGAAAGTCTGATGGAGGTCCCTGGAGGCTTATGGAGGTCCATGGAAGTCTGATGGAGGTCCATGGAGGTCTGATGGAGGTCCCTGGAGGTTTATGGAGGTCCCTGGAGGCCCATGGAGTTCTGATGGAGACCCCTGGAGGCTTATAGATGTCCATGGAGGCCCATGGAGTTCTGATGGAGACCCCTGGAGGCTCATAAAGGTCCATGGAGGCCCATTGAGTTCTGATGGAGGTCCACGGAAGTCTGATGGAGGTCCATGGAGGTCCATGGAGGTCTGATGGAGGTCCATGGAGGTCTGATGGAGGCCCTTGGAGGCTTATGTAGGTCCCTGGAGGCTTATGGAGGTCCATGGAAGTCTGATGGAGGTCCATGGAGGTCTGATGGAGGCCCCTGGAGGCCCATGGAGGTCCATGGAAGTCTGATGGAGGTCCATGGAGGTCTGATTTGAGGCCCCTGGAGGCTTATGGAGGTCTGATGGAGGTCTATTGAGGGCCATGAGGTCCTTGGCGATCTAATGGATCCTCACTGCTGATGGATCATTAAGTTCTTAACAACACAGCTTTTAGGTTCATAAGACCACATACATCCTCATTCTTGGAGAAGATGACTGAGATGACAGTTACATGTGTAAAAAATATATTTCCTAAATAAAACAGGTAAACTGGCAAAAATAATAATCAGATTATTTACCCAAAATGTTATGCATAGCATAAAATGAGAAAAACATGAAGTTGCATGAAGACGTCGGAACAGTTTGTGAGTTAGAGTTAAAGTTCCCCGACCAAAGGGATGATACCAGTGTAACCAGTGGACCCAAACACAGAACACAGGACAAATAATAACAGAAGAAAGAAAAAAAATGCCTGAAACAAGATGTGAGCCCACCAGGACACAGAGCAGCCCAACAACTACAGCACAGCCAACACCTGGAGACACCTGTAGAGACACCTGGAGACACCTGGAGACACCTGGAGACACCTGGGGACACCTGGAGACACCTGGGCTGAGGAGGACCTGACACAGTCAGTCAAGCTCAACCATCTCAGCATCCGTCAGCAAACATGGCCACGTAGGAGAACAGAGGCCAATCAAGTCAGAACAGGAAACCCGCCACCAGGTAAGAGACTGAGCACTGGAACCACTGGTTTCATTCACAACCACTGGAACAACTGGTTTCATTCACAACCACTGGAACCACTGGTTTCATTCACAACCACTGGAACAACTGGTTTAATTCACAACCACTGGAACAACTGGTTTCCTTCACAACCACTGGAACCACTGGTTTCATTCACAACCACTGGAACCACTGGTTTCATTCACACCACTGGAACCACTGGTTTCATTCACACCCACTGGTTTCATTCACAACCACTGGAACCACTGGTTTCATTCACAACCACTGGAACCACTGGTTTCATTCACACCACTGGAACAACTGGTTTCATTCACAACCACTGGAACCACTGGTTTCACAACCCACTGGAACCACTGGTTTCATTCACAACCACTAACCACTGGTTTCATTCACAAACCACTGGAACACACTGGGTTTCATTCACACCACAACCATTCACAACCACAACCACTGGAACACACTGGTTCACTTCACAACCACTGGAACCACTGGTTTTCATCCTCACAACCACTGGAACCACTGGTTTCCTTCACAACCACTGGAACCACTGGTTTTCACCCTTCACAACCACTGGAACCACTGGTTTCATTCAACACACCACTGGAACCACTGGTTTCATTCACAACCACTGGAACAACAGGTTTTCACTCACAACCACTGGAATCACTGGTTTCATTCACACCCAACTGGAACACTGGTTTCATTCACAACCACTGGAACCACTGGTTTCATTCACAACCACTGGAACCACTGGTTTCCATTCACAACCACTGGAACCACTGGTTTCACTCACACCACTGGAACCCACTGGTTTTAATTCACAACCACTGGAACCACTGGTTTCATTCACACCACTGGAACCACTGGTTTTCAACCACTGGAACCACTGGTTTCATTCACAACCACTGGACCATTCAAACACTTGGAACAACTTTCATTCACAACCACTGGAACCACTGGTTTCATTCACAACCACTGGAACCACTCAACCACTGGTTTCATTCACAACCACTGGAACCACTGGTTTCATTCACAACCACTGGAACCACTGGGTTTCATTCACAACACCACTGGACATCACAAACCACTGGAACCACTGGTTTCATCATTCACAACCACTGGAACCACTGGTTTCATTCACAACCACTGGAACAAACTGGTTTCATTCACACCACTGGAACCACTGGTTTCATTCACAACCACTGGAACCACTGGTTTCATTCACAACCACTGGCACAACCACTGGTTTTTCATTCACAACCACTGGAACCATCACTGGTTTTTCATTCACAACCACTGGAACCACTGGTTTCATTCACAACCACTGGAACAACTGGTTTCATTCACAACCACTGGAACCACTGGTTTCATTCACAACCACTGGAACAACTGGTGACATTCACAACCACTGGAACCACTGGTTTTCACTCACAACCACTGGAACCACTGGTTTTTCACATTCACACAACCACTGGAACCACTGGTTTCCTTCACAACCACTGGAACCACTGGTTTCACTCACAACCACTGGAATCACTGGTTTCCTTCACAACCACTGGAACCACTCACAACCACTGGAACCACTGGTTTTCCATGGTTTCATTCACACCACTGGAACCACTGGTTTCATTCACAACCACTGGAACCACTGGTTTTCATTCACAACCACTGGAACACTGGTTTCATTCACAACCACTGGAACCACTGGTTTCATTCACACCACTGGAACAACTGGGAACCACTGGATTCACAACACTGGTTTCATTCACAACCACTGGTTTCAACACCACTGGTTTCATTCACAACCACTGGAACCACTGGTTTCATTCCAACCAACCACTGGAAACCACTGGAACCACTGGTTTCATTCAACAACCACTGGAACCACTGGAACCACTGGTTTCCTTCACAACCACTGGAACCACTGGTTTCATTTCACACCACTGGAACCACTGGTTTCATTCACACCACAACCACTGGTTTCATCACAACCCACTGGAACCATTGGTTTCATTCCACAACCACTGGAACCACTGGTTTCATTCACAACCACTGGAACCACTGGTTTCATTCACAACCACTGGAACAACTGGTTTCATTCACAACCACTGGAACCACTGGTTTCATTCACAACCACTGGAACAACTGGGTTTCATTCACAACCACTGGAACCACTGGTTTCATTCACAACCACGAACCACTGGTGACATTCACAACCACTGGAACCACTGGTTCATCACACTCACAACCACTGGAACCACTGGTTTCATTCACAACACTGGAACCACTGGTTTCCTTCACAACCACTGGAACAACAGGTTTCACTCACAACCACTGGAATCACTGGTTTCCTTCACAACCACTGGAACCACTGGTTTCATTCACAACCACTGGAACCACTGGTTTCCTTCACAACCACTGGAACCACTGGTTTCATTCACAACCACTGGAACCACAGGTTTAATTCACAACCACTGGAACCACTGGTTTCATTCACAACCACTGGAACAACAGGTTTCACTCACAACCACTGGAATCACTGGTTTCATTCACAACCACTGGAACAACAGGTTTCACTCACAACCCTGGAATCCCTGGTTTCATTCACAACCACTGGAACAACTGGTTTCATTCACAACCACTGGAACCACTGGTTTCATTCACAACCACTGGAACCACTGGTGACATTCACAACCACTGGAACAATAGGTTTCACTCACAACCACTGGAATCACTGGTTTCATTCACAACCACTGGAACCACTGGTTTCATTCACAACCACTGGAACAACAGGTTTCACTCACAACCACTGGAATCACTGGTTTCATTCACAACTACTGGAACAACTGGTTTCATTCACAACCACTGGAACAACTGGTGACATTCACAACCACTGGAACCACTGGTTTCATTCACAACCACTGGAACCACTGGTTTCATTCACAACCACTGGAACAACTGGTGACATTCACAACCACTGGAACAACTGGTTTCATTCACAACCACTGGAACCACTGGTTTCATTCACAACCACATGGAACCATGGTTTAATTCACAACCACTGGAACACTGGTTTCCTTCACACCACTGGAACAACTGGTTTCCTTCACAACCACTGGAACCACTGGTTTCATTCACAACCACTGGAACCACTGGTTTCATTCACAACCACTGGAACCACTGGTTTCATTCACAACCACTGGAACCACTGGTTTTTCCTTTCACACCACTGGAACCACTGGTTTCATTCACAACCCACTGGAACAACTGGTTTCATTCACAACCACTGGAACCACTGGTTTCATTCACAACCACTGGAACCACTGGTTTCATTCACAACCACTGGAACCACTGGAACCACTGGTTTTCACAACCATGGTTTCATTCACAACCACTGGAACCACTGGTTTCATTCACAACCACTGGAACCATTGGTTTCATTCACAACCACTGGAACCACTGGTTTCATTCACAACCACTGGAACCATTGGTTTCATCTTCACAACCACTGGAACCACTGGTTTTCATTCACAACCACTGGAACCATTGGTTCATTCACAACCACTGGTTTCATTCACAACCACTGGTTTTCTTCACAACCACTGGAACAACTGGTTTCATTCACAACCACTGGAACCACTGGTTTCATTCACAACCACTGGAACAACTGGTGACATTCACAACCACTGGAACCACTGGTTTCACTCACAACCACTGGAACCACTGGTTTCATTCACAACCACTGGAACCACTGGTTTCCTTCACAACCACTGGAACAACAGGTTTCACTCACAACCACTGGAATCACTGGTTTCCTTCACAACCACTGGAACCACTGGTTCATGGAACCACTGGTTTCATTCACAACCACTGGAACCACTGGTTTCCTTCACAACCACTGGAACCACTGGGTTTCATTCACAACCACTGGAACCACAGGTTTAATTCACAACCACTGGAACCACTGGTTTCATTCACAACCACTGGAACCACTGGTTTCCTTCACAACCACTGGAACCACTGGTTTCATTCACAACCACTGGAACCATTGGTTTCATTCACAACCACTGGAACCACTGGTTTCATTCACAACCACTGGAACAACTGGTTTCATTCACAACCACTGGAACCACTGGTTTCATTCACAACCACTGGAACAACTGGTGACATTCACAACCACTGGAACAATAGGTTTCACTCACAACCACTGGAATCACTGGTTTCATTCACAACCACTGGAACCACTGGTTTCATTCACAACCACTGGAACAACAGGTTTCACTCACAACCACTGGAATCACTGGTTTCATTCACAACTGGAACCACTGGCACAACCACTGGTTTCATTCACAACCACTGGAACAACTGGTGACATTCACAACCACTGGAACCACTGGTTTCATTCATTCACACAACCACTGGAACCACTGGTTTTCATTCACAACCACTGGAACACTGGTTGACATTCACAACCACTGGAACCACTGGTTTTTCATTCACAACCACTGGAACCACTGGTTTCATTCACAACACTGGAACAACAGGTTTCATTCACAACCACTGGAACAACTGGTTTATTCACAACCACTGGAACACTGGTTTCATTCACAACCACTGGAACCACTGGTTTCCTTCACCAACTGGAACCACTGGTTTCATTCACAACCACTGGAACCACTGGTTTCATTCACAACCACTTGAACCACTCACAACCACTGGTTTCATTCACAACCACTGGAACCACTGGTTTCATTCACAACCACTGGAACCACTGGTTTTTTCACTGGTTTCACAACCACTGGAACCACTGGTTTTCATTCACAACCACTGGAACCACTGGTTTCATTCACAAACCACTGGAACACTGGTTTCCATTCACACCACCCTGTTCATAACCACTCCACAACTGGTTTCATTCACACCACTGGAACCACTGGTTTTCATTCACAACCACTGGAACCACTGGTTTCATTCACAACCACTGGAACCACTGGTTTCATTCACAACCACTAACCACTGGTTTCATTCACAACCACTGGAACCACTGGTTTCCTTCACAACCACTGGAACCACTGGAACCACTGGTTCATTCACAACCACTGGTTTTCATTCACAACCACTGGAACCACTGGTTTCATTCACAACCACTGGAAACCACTGGTTTCATTCACAACCACTGGAACCACTGGTTTCCTTCACAACCACTGGAACCACTGGTTTTTCATCCACAACCACTGGAACCACTGGTTTCATTCACAACCACTGGAACCATGGTTTCATCACAACCACTGGAACCACTGGTTTCATTCACAACCACTGGAACCACTGGTTTCATTCACAACCACTGGAACCACTGGTTTCATTCACAACCACAACCACTGGAACCACTGGTTTCATTCACAACCACTGGAACCACTGGTTTCATTCACAACCACTGGAACCACTGGTTTCATTCACAACCACTGGAACCACTGGTTTCATTCACAACCACTGGAACCACTGGTTTCCTTCACAACCACTGGAACCACTGGTTTCATTCACAACCACTGGAACCACTGGTTTCATTCACAACCACTGGAACCACTGGTTTCATTCACAACCACTGGAACCACTGGTTTCATTCACAACCACTGGAACCACTGGTTTCATTCACAACCACTGGAACCACTGGTTTCACTTCACAAACCACTGGAACCACTGGTTTTTCATTCACAACCACTGGAACCACTGGTTTCATTCACAACCACTGGAACCACTGGTTTCATTCACAACCACTGGAACCACTGGTTTCATTCACAACCACTGGAACCACTGGTGTCCTTCATAACCACTGGTTTCATTCACAACCACTGGAACCACTGGTTTCCTTCACAACAACCACTGGAACCACTGGTTTCATTCACAACCACTGGAACCACTGGTTTCCTTCACAACCACTGGAACCACTGGTTTCCTTCACAACCACTGGAACCACTGGTTTCATTCACAACCACTGGAACCACTGGTTTCATTCACAACCACTGGAACCACTGGAACCACTGGTTTCCTTCACAACCACTGGAACCACTGGTTTCCTTCACAACCACTGGAACCACTGGTTTGATTCACAACCACTGGAACCACTGGTTTCATTCTCAACCACTGGAACCACTGGTTTCATTCACAACCACTGGAGCCACTGGTTCTATGATGGTTCATGAAGCTGGTCTCTGCAGCAGCACAGATGAACGAAACACCTCAGACGGGATTATTCTCTGACTGCACAAACATTAGCTTCAGAGCTAAATATCCATGAGAAGCTTTTTAATTGTTGGAATCATTAACTCCTGAACATTTAAGATGTGGCCACATTTATTTTCAGCCTTAATTATGCAACTTATTCAGATGGAAACAGGCTATTTTTATCTTGTTCTGCAACAGAGTCTGTAAGAAAGTGAAACAGTGCAGAGGATGAACGGAGGGAGACTGCAGCGCTTTAACGGCTTTGATTTATTTTTAATCACTTATTTTATTATGATGAATGGAAACGGAAGGAAGAGTGAGGAGGAAAAGAACAGATGAGAGATCCAGAGAAGAAGTGAATGGAGACAGCAGGGAGGAAGCTGAAGAAGACATTTCCTTCATTTTCAACATGGCCGGCTCGTTTCGTGACGATTAGACGGCCGGCGAGCGCTGCTGGCGTCGGTGACAAAGTGCTGCCATTATCCCCCCCGACAAAAACCTTTCTGGGGGCAATTTCTAGAAATTATTTCAACAATGGAGCACGCCAAATGTCAGCATTCTCTAATTATGTTTATGCTAATTGTTAATTAGTGTGTTAATGGGATGAACTTAATTAACAATAGGTTTGCAGCTGCCGCCGGCAACAGGGCTGCCATAAAAGGGATGTAATTGCTGCGAAGCGCTTGATGAACATGGATTTATTGGCCGTTTTAACTGCAGCTCCTGCTGTTTAATTCTATGATGGATAGAATCAGTGAGAAGAGCTGATAGAAAACAGACAGAGGAGAGGAAGGCTGACAGGTGTGGAGGGATGCAGGTGTGGAGGCATGCAGGTGTGGAGGGATGCAGGTGTGGAAGGATGCAGGTGTGGAAGGATGCAGGTGTGGAGGGATGCAGGTGTGGAGGGATGCAGGTGAGGAGGGATGCAGGTGTGGAAGGATGCAGGTGTGGAAGGATGCAGGTGTGGAGGGATGCGGGTGTGGAGGGATGCGGGTGTGGAGGGATGCGGGTGTGGAGGGATGCAGGTGTGGAGGGATGCAGGTGTGGAGGGATGCAGGTGTGGAGGGATGCAGGTGTGGAGGGATGCAGGTGTGGAGGGAGGGATGCAGGTGGAGGGATGCGGGTGTGGAGGGATGCGGGTGTGGAGGGATGCAGGTGTGGAAGGATGCAGGTGTGGAGGGATGCAGGTGTGGAGGATGAGGTGTGTGCAGGTGGGATGCAGGTGTGGAAGGATGCAGGTGTGGAGGGATGCAGGTGTGCAGGTGTGGAGGGATGCAGGTGTGGAGGGAGGTGTGGAGGGATGCAGGTGGGAGGGATGCAGGTGTGGAGGGATGCAGGTGTGGAAGGAGGTGTGGAAGGATGCAGGTGTGAGGATGCAGGTGTGGAAGGATGCAGGTGTGGAGGGATGCAGGTGTGGAAGGGATGCGGGTGTGGAGGATGCAGGTGTGGGGATGCAGGTGTGGAGGATGCAGGTGTGGAGGATGCAGGTGTGGAGGATGCAGGTGTGGAAGGATGCAGGTGTGGAGGGATGCAGGTGTGGAGGGATGCAGGTGTGGAGGGATGCAGTGTGGAGGGATGCAGGTGTGGAAGGATGCAGGTGTGGAGGGATGCAGGTGTGAAAGGATGCAAGTGTGGAGGGATGCAGGTGTGGGGGATGCAGGTGTGGAGGGATGCAGGTGTGGCGGGATGCAGGTGTGGCGGGATGCAGGTGTGGTGGGATGCAGGTGTGGAGGGATGCAGGTGTGGCGGGATGCAGGTGTGGCGGGATGCAGGTGTGGAAGGATGCAGGTGTGGAAGGATGCAGGTGTGGCAGGATGCGGGTGTGGAAGGATGCAGGTGTGGAGGGATGCAGGTGTGGAGGGATGCAGGTGTGGAGGGATGCAGGTGTGGAGGGATGCAGGTGTGGAGGGATGCAGGTGTGGAGGGATGCAGGTGTGGCGGGATGCAGGTGTGGCGGGATGCAGGTGTGGAGGGATGCAGGTGTGGAGGGATGCAGGTGTGGCGGGATGCAGGTGTGGCGGGGGCAGGTGTGGAAGGTGCAGGTGTGGAAGGATGCAGGTGTGGCAGGATGCGGGTGTGAAGGATGCAGGTGGTGGGGTGCAGTGTGGAGGGATGCAGGTGTGGAGGGATGCAGTGTGTGGAGGATGCAGGTGTGGAAGGATGGAGGATGCAGGTGTGGAGGGATGGAGGAGGTGTGGAAGGATGCAGGTGTGGAAGGATGCAGGTGTGGAGGAGATGCAGGTGTGGAGGGATGCAGGTGTGATGCAGGTGTGGAAGGATGCAGGTGTGGAAGGATGCAGGTGTGGAGGGATGCAGGTGTAGAAGTATGCAGGTGTGGAGGGATGCAGGTGTAGAAGTATGCAGGTGTGGAGGGATGCAGGTGTGGAGGATGCAGGTGTGGAGGGATGCAGGTGTGGGGGGGTGCAGGTGTGGGGGGGATACAGGACTTTTTCCCAAAGTTTTAGAAGTGATCTGGTGTTTCCAGGATTCTTCAGAACCACGTCAGGTCAGAACCCTGTCGTTGTGTTCGGGGCTGCCGGGTCTACACGCACCTCACGCTGGTTCCTGTGACATCACAGACTGCACTCAGAGGTGCTGCACCTCTGAGACAGGTGCTGCACCTCTGAGACAGGTGCTGCAGAACTGGACCACAGACTCCAATATGAGACACACCTGATGGAAGAGAGAAGGTGGAACTGACTGGAGAGGCTGGTTCTGCTGCTATACGTGTGAGAGTGTGTGTGTGTGTGTGTGTGTGTGTGTGTGTGTGTTGCTTATATTTTATTGTGGCTGTGTAGTTGGGGGGGGGGGGGTCATAAACAGCAGAGTGGATACATTGTGTTGTGGAGATAAAAGATTCCAGCGGACAGATCAATAGTCCATATCAGCCTGCTGTTAAATTACTGATAACACTATTTGCTTTATTTGCTTTTTCGTGCTGCTGCACAAATGCTGCGTTTCTCTGCCTGCAGCGCTGATGTCTTACCTGACATACCTGACATCTGTGTGTGTTGGTACGTGAGCTCGTCCTGAGAGTCTCCACTCACGTCCTCGTTACGTCCTCACTAGTGAGGAGTTTGGGGCTGCAGGTGCAGCTGTACCACACCTGCAGGAGCGAGCTGGAGGCGGGAAGCGTGCAGGTGCAGCTGTACCACACCTGTAGGAGCGAGCTGGAGGCGGGAAGCGTGCAGGTGCAGCTGTACCACACCTGTAGGAGCGAGCTGGAGGCGGGAAGCGTGCAGGTGCAGCTGTACCACACCTGTAGGAGCGAGCTGGAGGCGGGAAGCGTGCAGGTGATCAGGGTTACGGCGGTGGAGGGATGAACCTGTTCTTTAATGGTTTCATCTCCAGGCTCTTGGAGCAGCTCCACTGTGCATCAATAATTCATCCTGAAAGTAAACCTGTTTATTTTGTCATGGAACAATCTTAGAATTATAATAATAATAATTATATTTGTTTGTGGCTCAGAAACGTGACGATGAGCACATCTACATGTTCTGACTCAGTAACTGAGCTCCATGTGGGCCGGCGCCAGAATCTTCATCACGCAGCTCCTCAGACTGGAACATGTGGTCCTGATGATCCGGAGCAGACGTTCATCAGGAACATGGACAACGTCAAACAGTGTCTTCTGTAACCACGGCAACCAGTCACATGTTCATGTGACGCATGAAGGAAAAGGTTTCTACCAACAGTCTGATTTCTCTTCATCCTTTCCTGTTTCATCGGCTGGTGAAGATGAAGCCATTACCTTTAATTACCTGAGCAGGTAAGATCCTCCAACGGTTCAACTACTGCCATTAATTCCTGTGGTCGTGGAAATGACGTCGCTCTGTTTACGAGAGTCCAGTTACCGGTAGAAGGTTCTGGAAGGTTCTGGAATGTTCTATGAGCCAAGGATGAGTTCAGCTGCTACCAGAACAGGTTCCTGCTCTGGCTGGAGTCCAGGAGGTCTTGACCTGCTGCAGAGGCCTGGTGCCCAACTCACAGGGAGGCCAGGGTCAGAGGAGGAGTCAGAGAGGAGTCAGAGGAGGAGTCAGAGGAGTCAGAGGAGTCAGAGGAGGAGCCAGAGGAGGAGTCAGAGGAGTCAGAGGAGGAGTCAGAGGAGGAGCCAGAGGAGTCAGAGGAGGAGCCAGAGGAGGAGTCAGAGGAGTCAGAGGAGGAGTCAGAGGAGTAGTCAGAGGAGTCAGAGCAGGAACCAGAGGAACCAGAGGAGCCAGAGAGGAGTCAGAGGAGTCAGAGAAGAGCCAGAGGAGTCAGAGGAGGAGCCAGAGGAGTCAGAGGAGGAGTCAGAGAAGAGTCAGAGGAGTCAGAGGAGTCAGAGGAGTCAGAGGAGTCAGAGGCGGAGTTAGAGGAGCCAGAGGAGCCAGAGGAGCCAGAGGAACCAGAGCAGTCAGAGTAACCAGAGGAGTCAGAGGAGCCAGAGTAGCCAGAGGAAACCAGAGGAGTCAGAGTAACCAGAGGAGTCAGAGTAAGCCAGAGTAACCAGAGGAGTCAGAGGAGCCAGAGGAGTCAGAGGTGTCAGAGGAGCCAGAGAGGAGTCAGAGGAGCCAGAGAGGAGTCAGAGGAGCCAGAGTAGCCAGAGTAACCAGAGGAGTCAGAGGAGCCAGAGGAGTCAGAGGAGTCAGAGGAGTAGCCAGAGGAGTCAGAGGAGGAGCCAGAGGAGGAGTCAGAGGAGTCAGAGGAGGAGTCAGAGGAGTAGTCAGAGGAGTCAGAGCAGGAACCAGAGGAACCAGAGGAGCCAGAGAGGAGTCAGAGGAGTCAGAGAAGAGCCAGAGGAGTCAGAGGAGCCAGAGAGTCAGAGAGAGTCAGAGAAGAGTCAGAGGAGTCAGAGGAGTCAGAGGAGTCAGAGGAGTCAGAGGCGGAGTTAGAGGAGCCAGAGGAGCCAGAGGAGCCAGAGGAACCAGAGCAGTCAGAGTAACCAGAGGAGTCAGAGGAGCCAGAGTAGCCAGAGGAACCAGAGGAGTCAGAGTAACCAGAGGAGTCAGAGGAGCCAGAGTAACCAGAGGAGTCAGAGGAGCCAGAGGAGTCAGAGGTGTCAGAGGAGCCAGAGAGGAGTCAGAGGAGCCAGAGAGGAGTCAGAGGAGCCAGAGTAGCCAGAGTAACCAGAGGAGTCAGAGGAGCCAGAGGAGTCAGAGGAGTCAGAGGCGGAGTTAGAGGAGCCAGAGGAGCTAGAGGAGCCAGAGGAGTCAGAGGAGTCAGAGCTCAGCCAGTTTATTTCATTTCACTGAGTTAAACTCAATTGAATTGAATTGAATTTAATTTAATTTAATTTAATTTAATTTAATTTAATTTAATTTAATTTATTTTATCTTTATTTTATTGTAATTTATACAGTTTAATAATTTAATCTAATTTAGTTTAATTGAATTTACTTTATTTTAATTACATTTAATTTAATTTAATTTAATTTAATTTAATTTAATTTAATTAACTTTAATTGAATTTATTTTATTTTAATTTTATTGTAATTTATTCAGTTTAATTAATTTAATTTAATTTAATTTAGTTTAATTGAATATATTTTATTTTAATTACATTTAATTTAATTACATTAAATAAAATTTAATTTAATTTAACTTAACTTATTCAGTTTAATTTAATTTAATTTAATTCAGTTTATTTTAATTTAGGAGAAACAATTATGGAACAAAGCCTTTTCTTCCTTTAATAAATGTAAAGCTCTTCAGGTCACCATGATCTGTTTCTGAGTGTGTGATTATTGATGATGGTGAACAGATTTAACAGTTTCATCTACTCACTGATGGTTTGCTAATAACAGCACATCTTGACTGAGAAAATAAATAAACGAATAAATAATCCCATTTGTTACGTCAAGGATCTGGAGGAACATCTGTGGCTGAGCTGAAATGATCCTCACCTGGCCTCCAGGTGTGACAGCAGCGCTCATCTGTTTCTGTTTTATACGGACTGGGAGGAACGTGTTATTAAAATGCTCCTGGAATTACCAGTTTGCTCTCATAAAAGTGTTGGAACATAACGTTAACACCTTCTCATTATCACAGCAGCTTGACTCCGTGTTAAACAGAAGAAGAATCAGACGGCGCTCACCTGCCTGAAACAGGAAATGATAAACAGACGGAACGATGTCATCGTGAAAAGATTGTAAACCATTAAAGAGAATAAAGATCCACCAGTGTTCCCAGCAGCTCACTTTCATTAGCTGCAGGACCAGGACTGGACCGTCTCCGTCTCCATGTCCTTATAAATGTCTCCTGACCAGCTCTGACCTGATGGCTGTGCGCGCCCATGCGTGTGTGCATAAGCGCGTGCACGTGTCCCCGCTGCAGTAAAGTATATTTTATTGGAGTTAACACTGAGGTCAAATAAAGCAGATTTATTTCTACGGATTACTAGCTCTCTGCTGGCCAGTCCATAAAACAGAAACCAATCACTGACACACACACGCGCACATACACACACACTCACACACACACACACACACTCACACACACACACACACACCCTCCTCTGCAGGGCTGTCCAGCAGAGATATCACTGCTACAGCGGGAAACAGACACCAACACAATGAGCTGTTATAGTTACACATTTTAGCCCCGAAGGCCCACAAAGGAGCCTCCTCTCCTCCTAGGAGCCTCCTCTCTCCTCCTGGAGCCTCCTCTCCTCCTGGGGGCCTCCTCTCCTCCTGGGAGCCTCCTCTCCTCCTGGGGGCCTCCTCTCATCCTGGGAGCCTCCTCTCCATCCTGGGAGCCTCCTCTCCTCCTGGTAGCCTCCTCTCCTCCTGGGGGCCTCCTCTCATCCTGGGAGCCTCCTCTCCTCCTGGGGGCCTCCTCTCCTCCTGGGGGCCTCCTCTCCTCCTGGGAGCCTCCTCTCCTCCTGGGGGCCTCCTCTCCTCCTGGGAGCCTCCTCTCATCCTGGGAGCCTCCTCTCCTCCTCGAAGCCTCCTCTCTCATCCTGGGAGCCTCCTCTCCTCCTGGGAGCCTCCTCTCTCATCCTGGGAGCCTCCTCTCCTCCTGGGAGCCTCCTCTTTCCTCCTGGGAGCCTCCTCTCCTCCTGGGAGCCTCCTCTCCTCCTGGGAGCCTCCTCTCGCCTCCTGGGAGCCTCCTCTTTCCTCCTGGGAGCCTCCTTTCCTCCTGGGAGCCTCCTCTCATCCTGTAGGAGCCTCCTCTCCTCCTGGGAGCCTCCTCTC
Source organism: Hirundichthys speculiger (assembly GCA_018398805.1). NCBI lineage: Eukaryota > Metazoa > Chordata > Actinopteri > Beloniformes > Exocoetidae > Hirundichthys > Hirundichthys speculiger. The sequence continues at coordinate 275,551 of JAGFBZ010000361.1, read as the reverse complement.
CTCCTAGGAGCCTCCTCTCCTCCTGGGAGCCTCCTCTCCTCCTGGGAGCCTCCTCTCGCCTCCTGGGAGCCTCCTCTCATCCTGGGAGACTCCTTTCTCCTGGGAGCCTCCTCTCCTCCTGGGAGCCTCCTCTCTCCTCCTGGGAGCCTCCTCTCCTCCTGGGAGCCTCCTCTCATCCAGGGAGACTCCTCTCTCCTCATAGGAGCCTCCTCTCCTCCTGGGAGCCTCCTCTCTCCTCCTGGGAGCCTCCTCTCTCATCCTGTAGGAGCCTCCTCTCCTCCTGGGAGCCTCCTCTCCTCCTAGGAGCCTCCTCTCCTCCTGGGAGCCTCCTCTCCTCCTGGGAGCCTCCTCTCATCCTGGGAGACTCCTCTCTCCTCATAGGAGCCTCCTCTCCTCCTGGGAGCCTCCTCTCTCCTCCTGGGAGCCTCCTCTCTCCTCCTTGGAGCCTCCTCTCCTCCTGGGAGCCTCCTCTCATCCTGGGAGACTCCTCTCTCCTCATAGGAGCCTCCTCTCTCCTCCTGGGAGCCTCCTCTCCTCCTGGGAGCCTCCTCTCATCCTTGGAGCCTCCTCTCCTCCTGGGAGCCTCCTCTCTCCTCATAGGAGCCTCCTCTCTCCTCATAGGAGCCTCCTCTCTCCTCCTGGGAGCCTCCTCTCATCCTGGGAGCCTCCTCTCTCCTCCTGGGAGCCTCCTCTCTCCTCCTGGGAGCCTCCTCTCCTCCTGGGAGCCTCCTCTCATCCTGGGAGACTCCTCTCATCCTGGGAGACTCCTCTCTCCTCATAGGAGCCTCCTCTCATCCTGGGAGACTCCTCTCTCCTCATAGGAGCCTCCTCTCTCCTCCTGGGAGCCTCCTCTCCTCCTGGGAGCCTCCTCTCATCCTTGGAGCCTCCTCTCCTCCTGGGAGCCTCCTCTCTCCTCATAGGAGCCTCCTCTCTCCTCATAGGAGCCTCCTCTCTCCTCCTGGGAGCCTCCTCTCATCCTGGGAGCCTCCTCTCTCCTCATAGGAGCCTCCTCTCTCCTCATAGGAGCCTCCTCTCTCCTCCTAGGAGCCTCCTCTCCTCCTGGGAGCCTCCTCTCCTCCTGGGAGCCTCCTCTCCTCCTAGGAGCCTCCTCTCCTCCTGGGAGCCTCCTCTCCTCCTAGGAGCCTCCTCTCCTCCATCTGTATTCAGTCCAGCCTCCGTGTGGTCGTCTCCTTCTTCCGTTTCCTCCCCTTCGTCTGAAGGAGGTGAACATGATCAGATCAGAAGTCGTCCACGTTATCTCCGTCAGAACGACGAGTGACAGATGTGGAGACGCTGACGGATCAGGATGGATGGAGACATCATGATGTCTGTGAGGACGGGTCTGGTTCTGGACTAGGAGCAGGTCCTGCAGTGTCCTGCTGGTCTAAGACTCAGTTGAGGGTCTAGTCTAGTCTAGTCTAGTCTACTCTAGTCTGGTCTAGTCTAGACTAGTCTAGTTTAGTCTAGTCTAGTCTAGTCTAGACTAGTCTAGTCTAGTCTGGTCTAGTCTAGTCTAGTCTAGTCTAGTCTAGTCTAGTCTAGTCTAGTCTAGTCTGGTCTGGTCTGGTCTGGTCTGGTCTGGTCTGGTCTGGTCTAGACTAGTCTAGTCTAGTCTAGTCTGGTCTAGTCTAGTCTAGTCTAGACTAGTCTAGTCTAGTCTAGTCTAGTCTAGTCTGGTCTGGTCTGGTCTGGTCTGGTCTGGTCTGGTCTAGTCTAGTCTAGTCTGGTCTGGTCTGGTCTAGTCTAGTCTAGTCTAGTCTAGTCTGGTCTGGTCTGGTCTGGTCTAGTCTAGTCTAGTCTAGTCTAGTCTAGTCTAGTCTAGTCTGGTCTAGTCTAGACTAGTCTAGTCTAGTCTAGTCTAGTCTGGTCTAGTCTAGTCTAGTCTAGTCTAGTCTAGTCTAGTCTAGTCTAGTCTAGTCTAGTCTGGTCTAGTCTAGACTGGTCTGGTCTGGTCTGGTCTGGTCTAGTCTAGTCTAGTCTAGACTAGTCTAGTCTAGTCTAGTCTAGTCTAGTCTAGTCTAGTCTAGTCTAGTCTAGTCTAGTCTAGTCTAGTCTAGTCTAGTCTAGTCTAGTCTAGTCTAGTCTAGTCTAGTCTAGTCTAGTCTAGTCTAGTCTAGTCTAGTCTAGTCTAGTCTGGTCTGGTCTAGTCTAGTCTAGTCTAGTCTAGTCTGTGATGTCACAGAGCTCTGAATCTGAACCATTTACTGAGACTGATGGAGTTGGAGCTGATGACTTCAAACTCTCGCATAAATGTCCTCCAGGACAGAAGAGGACGTTGTCTCTGCCCTTAAAGACATGTAAAGAGGACGTTGTCTCTTCCCTTAAAGACATGTAAAGAGGACGTTATCTCTGCCCTTTAAGACATGTAAAGAGGACGTTGTCTCTGCCCTTTAAGACATGTAAAGAGGACGTTGTCTCTGCCCTTAAAGACATGTAAAGAGGACGTTGTGTCTGCCCTTAAAGACATGTAAAGAGGACGTTGTCTCTGCCCTTTAAGACATGTAAAGAGGACGTTGTCCTCAAGAAGGAGAGACATCAAGAAGGAGAGACATCAAAGGGGAGAGACCTCAAGGAGGAGATACCTAGAGAGAGACCAGAAGAGGTCTGGGACCCAGACTCACCTAAACTCACCCAGACTCGTCCAGACTGGCCCAGACTGGGGGTGAAAGCTGCTGACTGCTGAGCTGCCCGTCAGCCTCTGGCTGCCAGCTGGTCGCTGGTCCTGGTGGTTTGTTGGTGCAGTTAATTGCACATCAACCTTAAATAAAAAGTGCTTTACTCTTAATTCTCAGCTCAGACGTCAATGTTGGTGAAAATACCGAGCGATAAGTAGCTAAAGAGAAGACGGTTGAACCCTAATTACAGCGGTACCTCTAATGAACGTCTCTACATACGGAGTTTTCAGGTTGTAATGCCAAGAATTTGGAATCTTCTTAGTCGAAAGGATTATTAATTTCTCTGCACTGGTGATGCATCTATTCAGCTGTTAAGGTGCAAACGGAGGTTTATTCTCCAAATCACAGAGCTCTTCACAGCATCAGGATTCTTCAGAAGAATGCCCAGATTAAAGGCGGCAAGTTCATCTCATACAATTCAGCATCAGATGGAAAATTACAGCAACCCATAACCTTCTGATCTGTCTAGACACAAACTCAGCGACTTGATAAGGACAACAATCCTGTGACCTACAAGACAGCAGGTTTAGAGGGAAAAAGTCATGACCTCAGAGCCGTTAGGCTGAAGATGCATTTTTTGACTTTACAATCCCTACTTTTTGAGTTTGCACCTCATATTTTCTTTGCATACGTGAAAGCTTATCTGGATCACAGCAGTAGAGCACGCGGTTCCCGCCCAAAGGGCACCGCCCACAATTTGCGAGCTAAACAGTAAATAATGGTGCGCAGTCTACTCTATTCGATGTGACCCCCTAGACGACCAAACACCCGTCCCCAGCTATGCATACGGGTTTGCAGCTCAGATTAGAATCAGTTGATTAATTGGCTAAGTGAATAATGAAATGATTAAATTTGGGGGTTGAATTTTGGATTATCACAATTTAGGTTGTCAGATTCCGACAATAAAGGGAACGGCAAAAGACCCCCTAGGACTATCTACTCTAGACTAGGCCAAAAACCCAGTGGGAAGAAAGGCCACACAACTATCTAAAGCAAAGAACATTCAATTCTCAGAAGCACCCGCAGGTGCACCGCCCCAGTTGATGTTGGGGAATGGATCAGGTCTCTGATCACGCAAGAAAGATGTTGTCATTGCTTTTAACATCATGTGGCGTATACACGGAATCACACATGAAAACAAAACAAAAAACAGAATCAAAATGAACAGGACTGGAGTAAATACTTTCAGAAACACCCGGTGCCAGGAGCCGGAGGTCAGCCACGTCCACGGGTCGAACCCCCCGGGCTCCGCTGAGTCCCTGTGACGCTGCGTCTGCAGCAACGGATTCAGGTGTGAGATGACAGGGGTCATGTTATCAGTAATATCGGGCACAAAGGTGCAGCAGCTGTCTCCTACGACATGACAAACACCGCCGTGGGCTGCTAGCATCATGTCTAAGACCATGCGATCCTGTAGCTCCACGTTACGCAAGGCCTGGACCTCCGTGGTGACACCACTAAACCCCTCAGATGTTAAGGCTGTAAGGTTTTCCAGATCAATCGCCAGATCGTCAAGCTGGTGGACCAGGTTTACGGTACCCCACCAAGGAAGGCACTCAGTGGTGGGGTCCTTCTGGGCTATTTGCATGCTACGACACGCCTCAACGGGAAAATATGGCCTCAAATTACGAAGGAAATTTCAGGTTACGAAAGGCATAAATACAGTACGCGCTGCTAGTTTACCGTAAGTTTACAGAACGTAAACATATTTGTAGCCAATGGCTATCTCCTAGCATCTTCCTGGCTATCTCCTAGCATCTTCCTGGCTATTTCCTAGCATCTTCCTGGCTATCCCCTAGCATCTTCCTGGCTATCGCCTAGCATTTTCCTGGTAATCTCCTAGCATCTTCCTGGCTATCACCTAGCATCTTCCTAGCTATCTCCTAGCATCTTCCTAGCTATCTCCTAGCATCTTCCTGGCTATTGCCTAGCATCTTCCTGGCTATCTGCTAGCATCTTCCTGGCTATCGCCTAGCATCTTCCTGGCTATCTGCTTGCATCTTCCTGGATATCTGCTAGCATCTTCCTGGCTATCGCCTAGCATCTTCCTGGCTATCTCCTAGCATCTTCCTGGATATCGCCTACGATCTTCCTGGATATCTGCTAGATCTTCCTGGCTATCGCCTAGCATTTTCCTGGTTATCTCCTAGCATCTTCCTGGCTATCACCTAGCATCTTCCTGGATATCTGCTAGCATCTTCCTGGCTATCGCCTAGCATCTTCATGGCTATCGCCTAGCATCTTCCTAGCTATCTCCTGGCATCTTCCTGGCTATCGCCTAGCATCTTCCTGGATATCTGCTAGCATCTTCCTGACTATCTCCTAGCATCTTCCTGGCTATCTGCTTGCATCTTCCTGGCTATCTATTAGCATCTTCCTGGCTGTCTCCTAGCATCTCCCTGGCTATCTGCTAGCATCTTCCTGGCTATCTCCTAGCATCTTCCTGGCTATCTGCTTGCATCTTCCTGGCTATCTGTTAGCATCTTCCTGGCTATCTCCTAGCATCTTCCTGGCTATCTGCTTGTATCTTCCTGGCTATCTGTTAGCATCTTCCTGGCTATCTCCTAGCATCTTCCTGGCTATCTACTAGCATCTTCCTGGCTATCTCCTAGCATCTTCCTGGCTATCTGCTTGTATCTTCCTGGCTATCTGTTAGCATCTTCCTGGCTATCTCCTAGCATCTTCCTGGCTATCTCCTAGCATCTTCCTGGCTATCTGCTTGCATCTTCATGGCTATCTGCTTGCATCTTCCTGGCTGTCTCCAAGCATCTTCCTGGCTATCTGCTTGCATCTTCCTGGCTATCTCCTAGCATCTTTCTGGCTATCTGTTAGCATCTTCCTGGCTATCTCCAAGCATCTTCATGGCTATCTCTTAGCATCTTCCTGGCTATCTCCAAGCATCTTCCTGGCTATCTGTTAGCATCTTCCTGGCTATCTACTAGCATCTTTCTGGCATCTCTTGGACATTTTAGTAAAATTCCATGAAGTTTCAGAATTCGTTAAAAAGAATCACCCAGAAAAAATGTTCACTAGTCGAGCTATCGCTCACTATGATGATGTTTGCCTTGAACATTTCTGAAGGATTGTTAAAAGCCGACAAAAGCAAACGTCCTTGGATCGGTTCTTTACCAAACGTCAGGCAGAAACTACTGCTGAGCGAAAACATGAACCAAAGAAGGCAAAAGGTGACGACGATGGCAGTTAAAAGGTCAATGAACATCATTTTATTCTTTGTTTTTTTTATGTACAACTCTCATTTTATGTTTATTGTGCAGTAATCTAATGGTAACATATATTTCTTACATGTTTTGATGCATTTTTATGATTTATTTAAAAAAAATATGTCTGAATTTTGTGGGTTTGGAATGGATTAGAGCATTCAAATGGAAAACACTTACGGAGTTTTCAGGTTACAAAACTACTTCCAGAACCAATAATTTCGTAAATAGAGGTACCACTGTAATTTAACCCGATCAGGAACGAAAAACTTTAGGCCCTGTACAACTGTCAGGGATGAGAAATCTGGAGATCAAATATCTTTTTTTTTTTTCAGGCTGTAAATGTATTAATTCATTCTGCTAAGTTGGACATTTTCACACGGGAGTCAGTGGAGATTTGCCCCTAGTGGTGGTTCAGGGAACTGCATGTTTTCCCCTGGTAGCCACCTGGTAGCCACCTGGTTCTACCTGGTTCTAGCTGGTTCTAGCTGGTTCTAGATGCAGCGCAGGCTCAGATAACTGATAAACGCAACGGGCCAATAAATCCACTTCCTGCTCCACTGCCTCTTTCTAGTCCGTTCACTTCTATTTAACTCATTTATCTACTTTAAAAACCAACACAACACCGACACGGAACCATTCAAATAATCATTCAGCTGGAGGTTTGATTTGTTTTGACCCGACATCCAGGGTCTTATTCTCCTTCTGCTGTGACCTTTACATTGAAAAACCTGAGCAAACATCTGGAATGAAGCAGCTGTCCACCGAGACTCCGCCCACCAGAACCTTTAAACACCACTTCGATCAACATACAAGACTAAAAGCTACATTTCAATAATAATTTAAGGGGTCAACAAATAAGGTGATAACTGTCATATTAAGTTGACAGTGGAATAACACTTAATTGCCTTGTTTTATTGTCTCTAAATATTTCTCAAATCATCTAATAAATATTTTTACAGTAATAAAAAACATATTCTTAAAAAAATTGAGTATTTAAAACACATTTGTTTATTTTAAATGACCTCTCACGGCCCACCTGCAGTACCGCGATGGCCCACCAGGGGACCGCGGCCCACACTTTGGGAATCCCTGTACTAAAGGACATAATACAGCTGAGCTGTAAAATGAAGACAGCCTGCAGAGCTGTGTCCAGGTCCAGCTGGACGTCTCCGTGTCCTCACAGGTAGACTGACGCTCCCAAAGACACGTTTCTCTCTACAGCAGCCAAAAATAAAACAAAGAACCTGCAATGATGCAAATACACCTTCACCTGTATTCAGACTCCTGTGTTTCCTTCATGAGTTAACAGAGCGAGGAAGAGGAGGTGCAGCAGGTGAGTCTGCTGCTACCAGGTGAGTCTGCTGTTACCAGGTGAGTCTGCTGCTACCAGGTGAGTCTGCTGTTACCAGGTGAGTCTGCTGCTACCAGGTGAGTCTGCTGTTACCAGGTGAGTCTGCTACTACCAGGTGAGTCTGCTGTTACCAGGTGAGTCTGCTGTTACCAGGTGAGTCTGTTACTACCAGGTGAGTCTGCTGTTACCAGGTGAGTCTGCTGCTACCAGGTGAGTCTGCTGTTACAAGGTGAGTCTGCTGTTACCAGGTGAGTCTGTTACTACCAGGTGAGTCTGCTGTTACCAGGTGAGTCTGCTGTTACCAGGTGAGTCTGCTACTACCAGGTGAGTGAGCTGTTACCAGGTGAGTCTGTTACTACCAGGTGAGTCTGCTGTTACCAGGTGAGTCTGCTGTTACCAGGTGAGTCTGCTACTACCAGGTGAGTGAGCTGTTACCAGGTGAGTCTGCTGTTACCAGGTGAATCTGCTACTACCAGGTGAGTCTGCTGTTACCAGGTGAGTCTGTTACCAGGTGAGTCTGCTGCTACCAGGTGGTCTTCACTAACCCCTCCAGACCTCTCAGACTCCAGGTCAGATTTTAGATCTTGTCTCCTTTTGTTCAGAGCCAGTGTGCAGGTCTGGTTTTTAGGGGGACCCTGCTGGACCCTCAGAGGGTCAAGGTTAGGACTGCTCTCAGTGGCAGATCAGTCCAGGTCCGTCTCCTGGTGGACGTGGACCCAGTCATGGAGGGACATGTCCCCCAGGGCCAAAGGTGGACGTGGACCCAGTCATGGAGGGACATGTCCCCCGGGGCCAACGGTGGACGTGGACCCAGTCATGGAGGGACATGTCCCCCAGGGCCAACGGTGGAGGCGGACCCAGTCATGGAGGGACATGTCCCCCGGGGCCAACGGTGGACGTGGACCCAGTCATGGAGGGACATGTCCCCCGGGGCCAACGGTGGACGTGGACCCAGTCATGGCGGGACATGTCCCCCGGGGCCAACGGTGGACGTGGACCCAGTCATGGAGGGACATGTCCCCCGGGGCCAACGGTGGACGTGGACCCAGTCATGGAGGGACATGTCCCCCAGGACCAACGGTGGAGGCACAAAGGCGCAGGTCTCATCCTTTAAACGACACCGTCTCCTTTCAGGCCCCCGATGGAAACAACTTAAACATAAATGAATGAGCGCAAGAAATTCAGGTAAGAATCCGAGAGACGTGGGGTGGGGGTGGGGGGTTAATGATTCCAGATGAGATGAGTGGTCCGCCTGACAACTGGAATGAACAGGAATCAATAGAGGGAGCGTCTGTCTGCAGCAGATAAGACACACACACACAATGTTGACTATTAAAGACGACAGCTTGAGATATTACACTATTAGTTATGCTATTTTTAATCAGCTATCATATTTAATTAATTCTCTGGGTCAGATGCTATCTGAGCGTCTAGCTGTGGGTACGTGCGTGTGCGTGCGTGTGCGTACGTGCATGTGTGTGAGCAGAGGGTGGGGGGGCCATGGGGGGGGCATTACTCCTGTAATGGTGAAATGGAGGAGGACTCATCTAAAATATAGAAGCTGGAAATGACACTAAACAGAAAAACAGGAGGAATAAAGAAGTAAAGAGATGGATGACAAAGCTGGGGGGGCGGATGGAGTGAGAGGTGAAAAAATAGAAAATAAAAGATTGGACCTGTGAGTTTACTCTTAGTAAAGAGGTTTCTGCTGGTCACAGATGTCATCTTCAATGATACAGACATCTGTGACGACTTCAGAAGCTCCTGCATCTCTGAATGTTCACGTCGGCGTCGACTGAGATGTGACGGACCTCAATAACGTCCAGAACGGATCTGATGGACCTCAATAACGTCCAGAACGGATCTGACCTCCTCAATAACGTCCACAACGGATCTGACGGCCTCAATAACGTCCACAACGGATCTGACGGCCTCAATAACGTCCAAAACACATCTGATGGACCTCAATAACGTCCACAACGGATCTGACGGCCTCAATAACGTCCAGAACGGATCTGACGGCTTCAATAACGTCCACAACGGATCTGACGGCCTCAATAACGTCCAGAACGGATCTGACGGACCTCAATAACGTCCACAACGGATCTGACGGCTTCAATAACGTCCACAACGGATCTGACGGACCTCAATAACGTCCACAACGGATCTGACGGCCTCAATAACGTCCACAACGGATCTGACGGCTTCAATAACGTCCACAACGGATCTGACGGACCTCAATAACGTCCACAACGGATCTGACTGCCTCAATAACGTCCACAACGGATCTGACGGACCTCAATAACGTCCACAACGGATCTGACGGACCTCAATAACGTCCACAACGGATCTGACGGCTTCAATAACGTCCACAACGGATCTGACGGACCTCAATAACGTCCAGAACGGATCTGATGGACCTCAATAACGTCCACAACGGATCTGACAGCCTCAATAACGTCCACAACGGATCTGACGGACCTCAATAACGTCCACAACGGATCTGACAGCCTCAATAAGGTCCAGAACGGATCTGACGGACCTCAATAACGTCCAGAACGGATCTGACGTCCTCAATAACGTCCACAACGGATCTGATGGACCTGATGGACTCCACCAACGGAATAACTCCAACGGATCTGACGGCCTCAATAACGTCCACAACAGATCTGATGGACCTCAATAACGTCCACAACGGATCTGACGGCTTCAATAACGTCCACAACGGATCTGACGTCCTCAATAACGTCCACAACGGATCTGATGGACCTCAATAATGTCCACAACGGATCTGACGGCTTCAATAACGTCCACAACGGATCTGACGGACCTCAATAACGTCCACAACGGATCTGACGGACCTCAATAACGTCCACAACGGATCTGACGGCTTCAATAACGTCCACAACGGATCTGACGGACCTCAATAACGTCCAGAACGGATCTGATGGACCTCAATAACGTCCACAACGGATCTGACGGCTTCAATAACGTCCACAACGGATCTGACGGACCTCAATAACGTCCACAACGGATCTGACGGACCTCAATAACGTCCACAACGGATCTGACGGCTTCAATAACGTCCACAACGGATCTGACGGACCTCAATAACGTCCACAACGGATCTGACGGCCTCAATAACGTCCACAACGGATCTGACGGACCTCAATAACGTCCACAACGGATCTGACAGCCTCAATAACGTCCAGAACGGATCTGACGGACCTCAATAACGTCCAGAACGGATCTGACGTCCTCAATAACGTCCACAACGGATCTGATGGACCTCAATAACGTCCACAACAGATCTGATGGACCTCAATAACGTCCAGAACGGATCTGACGTCCTCAATAACGTCCACAACGGATCTGACGGCTTCAATAACGTCCACAACGGATCTGACGTCCTCAATAACGTCCACAACGGATCTGATGGACCTCAATAATGTCCACAACAGATCTGATGGACCTCAATAACGTCCACAACGGATCTGACGGCCTCAATAACGCCCAGAACGGATCTGACGGCCTCAATAACGTCCACAACGGATCTGATGGACCTCAATAACGTCCACAACGGATCTGACGGCCTCAATAACGTCCACAACGGATCTGACGGACCTCAATAACGTCCAGAACGGATCTGATGGACCTCAATAACGTCCACAACGGATCGGACCTCATAACGTCACAACGGATCTGACGGCCTCAATAACGTCCACAACGGATCTGACGGACCTCAATAACGTCCACAACGGATCTGACGGCCTCAATAAATCCCAACGGACTGACGGACCTCAATAACGTCCAGAACGGATCTGATGGACCTCAATAACGTCCACAACGGATCTGATGGACCTCAATAACGTCCACAACGGATCTGACGGCCTCAATAACGTCCACAACGGATCTGACGGCCTCAATAACGTCCACAACGGATCTGACGGACCTCAATAACGTCCAAACGGATCTGATGGACCTCAACGTCTAACGGACGGACCTCAATAACGTCCAGAACGGATCTGACGGCCTCAATAACGTCCACAACGGATCTGACGGACCTCAATAACGTCCACAACGGATCTGACGGCCTCAATAACGTCCAGAACGTCCAGCGTGTCCTCATCTTCTCAACTGTCCTCCTAACCTCCGTCCAGATGCGTCCTGGTGTCTGTCCTCCAGCAGGACGGACAGATCAGAGGAGGAGCGCCGTCCTGCTGAAGGTTGAGATGAAAGCCTCGCTGTCGCCACCTCACTGACCGGCAGCAGCTCCAGCTGCTAATTATAGTAATTATGATTCATTACTGCCTCACATTAATTTAATAAAGAGGAGGCGCAGCAGAGCTCGTTAACCTTCATTAGTGTAATTATGGACACTGGTGCGCTGACTGGTGAGGCCCAGGAGTTTTCCCACAGCGGGACCCAGAGCTGCCGGCAGCGTGCACGTGCGCGTGCATGTGCGTGCGTTTGTGGTGTGGGTTTCTTCCTGTCACCGTGAAGCGCACGTGAAGACACAGAGGGCTGCAGTTTGGTTTTAATGATCATCTTCCATGAACTGCAGCGTCCAGTTTGTTTAATCTGTCAGAGCTTTAATGTTTTACAGCTCTGATGCAGAACCGTCATCACTGCTGGTCCACTCAGCTGAGATAACTGAGATAACAGCTCATCTCTACTCATGTTATTAAAACCAGCCAGGGGTCAAAGGTCGACAGCAGAGCTCTCGGGTCATTATTGTTCCAGATGGTTCTGCTGATGTTTAAAGCAGCTCTGATGCTAAACCTCTCTCCTCTTGGCTGATATCTTTCCTGACATCTCGTTGCTGCTGTAGCAGTGTGGCCCGGCGACGCTTTATAGTTTTCTTCCACTTAAAATGCTAATATTTCCCAAGGTGAATAAGCTGCTAATATAGTTAATATATTGAGGTTTTTAAAATAAAGCCATAAAGCCTGTAGTGGAAGCAGGAAGTACATCAAATAGGCTGAGCTCTCTGATTGGCTAATCGTGTCTCATTGTTTCAGCCATTATTTTGCCCAACTTTTAATTTCTTCCTCGTAAGGATCATTGAGCAAGGCAATTACATGGAGCTGACCTTGTGTATTAAGGCAGGGGAGGAGGACAGGGACGATGTCCCATCACCTCTCTTTTTTTTTTTTTTAATGCCTTCCACAACAATATAAAAGTAAGGCGTCAGAGCCGCCATCGCTATTCCCCTCTCTCCTCTGCGCCTGAAAATGAGAGTCAACGGAATATTAAGTCCTGAGCATTAGAATAAACACGTCGTGTGTTAAATCAAAATCCAATTCTGTGGTCTATTATTTTCTGGCATAGTAATGACTGCCAAGGATTAGGAATCAATATTTCACTGCAGCGGGGACATTACCGTCTTTATTCAGGCCGTAATTGAGTTTTGAGGAGAGGCCCTGCCCTCCAATCTGCATTAAAGAAAAGAGCTGCCCTCCGTGTGGATGCAACGACGCATCACACGTTAGCCACGCATCAATTACAGCCGGGAACCGCGGTTCGGTACCGATACCGGGGACCCGTGCAGCCGGTTCCGGTCCGAAGAACCTGAACTCATCGAGAAGAACGTGAACGTGAATGAATTGGGTTCACGTTTTCCTCCAGCGTTCAGCGGTTGTTTAAAATAAAGACGCGTGCCATCAGTTTAGCTCAGAGGCTCCTCCTACAGGTGTGGAGGCGGAGCCGGAGGGAGCGGTTTAGCTCAGAGGCTCCTCCTACAGGTGTGGAGGCGGAGCCGGAGGGAGCTGCTTAGCTCAGAGGCTCCTCCTACAGGTGTGGAGGCGGAGCCGGAGGGAGCTGCTTAGCTCAGAGTCTCCCCCTACAGGTGTGGAGGCGGAGCCGGAGGGAGCGGTTTAGCTCAGAGGCTCTCCCTACAGGTGTGGAGGCGGAGCCAGAGGGAACTGCTTAGCTCAGAGGCTCTCCCTACAGGTGTGGAGGCGGAGCCAGAGGGAGCGGTTTAGCTCAGAGACTCCCCCTACAGGTGTGGAGGCGAAGCCGGAGGGAGCGGTTTAGCTCAGAGGCTCCCCCTACAGGTGTGGAGGCGGAGCCGGAGGGAGCTGCTTCGCTCAGAGGCTCCCCCTACAGGTGTGGAGTAATTCCTCTCTTAACCCTCTAAACTAAGTGTCAGGTGTATCTCGTGGTTTAGAAATGGGACGCCCCTCAGTGCAGTTACGTCTTCAGATTGAAATGGATCAGAGCCGTGTTGTCTCTGTTTTCCCTGAAATGACTCAGGGATAACATTGAAAAGAGCGCCGTATATTCTCTAAATAATATTAGCAAATAACACAATAGAGCAGTGGTTCTCAACTGGTGGGTCGCGACCCAAAAGTGGGTCGCAGATCCGTTTTCAGTGGGTCGTGGGTCTTTGTCTGGGGAAGGAAATGCTAAAAAAAAAAATATGTGTGTCATTTATCCTCCTCAACAGTAGATGGCGATAATGTCCTGTAATGTGAGTTGACACCCGCCAGTTAACACCATAGAAGAAGACCTGCAGAGTTTGTTTCCATATGTTGAGCAGGTGAAACACAGATACAACCAAGAATATATGAGATATGGATTTACCTATCTTGAAGACAAAGGTCAGTGATGGTTATTCAGATAAAACTATATATTTTGAGTTCTTTTTGAAACTACTGCTCAGTGGTTTCACTGTTTTATTTCATGTTTGTGCATAAAAGCACTGTTGAGTCTTAAAAATGGCTGTTACTGAAATGTTCTGATTGTTATGTCAGCTTTATGATTAATGCTTAAATACGTGACTAGATAGTTTTAATAGGAAATTGTTATATTTTCAGGAAGTTGGTACTCAGCAAATGCTACATATTTGAGTTCTTTTTGAAACTACTGCTCAGTGGTTGCACTGTTTTATTTCATGTTTGTTCATGTTGAGTCTGTTCAAAAATGCTGAAGTTACTGAAGTGAAGTGTTTTGATTTAATTAAAATGCAGCTAATTGAGTATCAAAGGGAATATTTCCCACTTGAAGTCATTTTGGTTTTTGCCATTTTGGTTCACCAATAACCTTTTTTTTTTGTGTTGGCATTCTGTGATATTCTATTCTACTATCTCCGATTGCACGATCTTTTCATTCAATAAATTTGAGAAGTTGAAATTTTCCTTGATTTGGGTCACAGCTGGTCATTAATGGTGATGGTGGGTCCTGAAGCCAGACCAGTTCAGAACCACTGCTGTAGAGGAAACATTATTCAGTCCTCCGTCGCTACACAACAAGGTATACAAGTAACGTGAAGCCGACCGGGACCGCGTCGGTCCTGGTCCCGGTCCCGGTCCTGGTCCAGGTCGGTCCCGGTAGCAAACATCGTAAAGTAAAAAAATAAATGTTACGCAACAACAATGTTAATCCATCAAAAAAGTCTCAGATAAAGACAATAAGATGGTCTCGTAACATTTATATCTTTAAGAACTACGAAGATACTTACGTTTGTAGCTAGCTTTTTTTGTCACCATCATTTTCGAAGATGTCTTGGCTAAATTACCCAGTGCCTTCTGGGTAGCCCTTACTACCAAGGGTGGTGCCGGAGAATCTCAATACTGAGGGCGATACAGCCCTCAAACTCGTCCCTCAACTTGACTTTCTAAGAATTGGGACAGCGCTAGCGCTAGCGCTAGTGCTTAGCGGGAGCGAACATTTTAGAGACTGAGGATTAAGGGAGGAACTGGAATTCAGCCTTAGTCTCATCTGCTGTGATGTTCACGGCGGCTGAAGCGCGACATCGTGCCGTAAAGCGGTACGCCGTTGTCACAAAAGAATTAATATAAATTATAATGAAATTAAAATAAAATAAATTAATATTATTAGCATTATTATTAGGATTTAATATTATAATTTTAGTTAATGATATTTGCTCGGGGGTCATGATCTGGGTCTCTGTAAAGACCTGGAGACAAGCGATGTTGTAACAGACGCTACACAAATAAAACTGAATTGAATATGATAATAATAGTGATTTGAAGACTCTTCTTACCTGTGAAGGTAAATCTGAGGTGTGACAGCAGGTAGAACTGAGAACAGATCTATTATCCAATAACCCAGGACTCATCTTCACCGAGGGCCTCATCAGACTGACAGCATGAATGTAACAAAATACAATATAAATCTAAATAAAATTAAACTACACCTTATTATAAATGTTAAATAATGTTTTCTGTTTTTATTATGTGTTCAAGTTTCAAATATTAAAGTCATTATTATATTAAACTCAGGGTTTGTGGTTGTAAGAGTATCCATCACCTTGGTTTCAGAAGCGGTTCTTTGTTTTTCTTGGAGGCTAAAGTTAGCATACTTAGCTGCGTGTTTGTTGTCAAAATGACGACGTAGATTAAACTCTTTAACGACTGACACACATTAAACTAAAGTTAAACTTTTGTGCATCAATGTTTCTTTTCTTGGACATGTTGGGGTTAGTTTGTAAAGGTTTTTCTTAAGTCTATCAGTTCTGAAAATTCGTCTTGCTCATAGCTGCCGTTATCATTGTGGGTAACAACGAAATGCATCATGGGAGATGTAGTTTATTGTCAATATGCGCTTTAAAGTGGTGTAAGCTTATTTTAAGTCTTAAAATATTGGTTTAAAATTTAAGCCAATAATGCACAAGCTCTCGAGGGCCACATAAATGACGTGACGGGCCACATTTGGCCCGCAGGCCTCGTGTTTGACACACGTGTGCAATAACCGATGACTGTTTTTCACATGTGGTTACTTTCAGCCGCCCAAATGAACTCAGAGTTAATAGTTTTTTTTTTTTTTAGTATAAAAAGGCTCCAAAGATGCCGGACCGGTTCCCTCATTCTGGTCCTCAGGTTGGTCAGGAGTAAAGCACGTGACAGTCCCTGGTCTGGACTTCCATCTGAGCGGAACCAGAACCAGATCTGGGTCTTTTTTTTTAATTGATTCTCAGTGTGAAAGCAAAAAGGCTCGTCGGCCTTTTTCTTTGTTTTAACGTTCTGGTTTTGGTTCAGTTCACTTAAAAACGACCCCCCCACCCCCCCTGGGACAAAACTGGACCCCCACCGACATGAACACTGATCTCCATCTCTGACCTGCTCGGTACCACCTCCCTGCAGCTACACCTGCCGGGCGGCACCTCGCGCCCGTGACGGAATAAAAATGCAAACCCTTTTCTTCTCGTGTCGGCCTGATCAAAGGAACAGGAAACTGAGCCGGCGCGCTCGCGCTCGGACGCAGAAGTGGCCCGGGCCGCGCCGCCCCACGCGCAGCAGCGAGATAATAGCCTATTAGTGCAAGTGGGATTAATTTGTAGCCAATTACAACCCGCAGAGTTGAATAGTGACGCATAAATAAGGAGGGAAGTGTGTGATAGAGAGACCTCCAGGGGCTGAAGGAGAGGGAGGGGGGAGGGGGGAGGGAGAGAAAGGAAACCACGGGGAGGAGAGAGGGAGCCTCACCAAAATAACGGAGCTGCGTTTTAACTACCGGTAGAGACGGACCGGCTTCCGACCCGCCTTCAACTCCTGTCAGGCTTCCAGCACGCGCCCGCGCCGGTGCACCGTTCAGAGCGCACCGGGCTGGAGATCTGGACGCCGAGCGCGGTTCATGCGCGCGTGCCAACGCGGGATAGCGACGCCGAGCGGGACTGACGGAGCTCAGGGGTCCGGAGAGACCGGACCGACCGGACCGACCGGACCGGAGGATGAAGCGGGAGGATCCGGGAGAAGTTTAACCGTGCCAGCTCACCTGTCCGCGCTCCCGCGCTGAGATGGGACAGTTGAAAGGCTGAAAGCAGCACCTCAGACCGGACCGAGACCGGACCGGACCGGGATTCATGAACTGCTCTGCGGCGTCAACTTTTATTTTTTGACATGAATATCACACAGACCCTTTAAAGCGACTTCACCTGATTTACTTTTTTTATTTTCATTTTTTATTTTCATTTTTTTCTCTCCCGCATTTCTAATCGGACCCTGACAGCCTATGGGAAGGAGGGAGTAGCCTGGAGTGATGAACCGGGACAGAGCGGTACCGGGGCCCGGACCCGACGGGGTACAGGCCGTCATATGCCGGGACAGAGCCTTGGCGGGGCCCGTGGCGGACGCGGGCCAGGCCGTGACGAGCCGGGACAGAGCGCCGGGCAGCGCGGACGGGGCCCAGACCCTGGTGGTTCCGGACGGCGCGGACCCGCCGGACGGAGGCGCCGCCGCGGAGAAGCGGCTGTTCTCCAGCGCGCTGGCCGGAGGCAGAGACGCTCAGGCCGGGGAGAACCACTCAGAGCCCCCGCCGACCCACCCGGTGCTCGCGCCGCCACAGCAGGTAGAGGAACCGGACCGAACCTGGTGGACTGGGTCTGCAGGAAGAGCAGAGTTGTAGCGGGAAACTGTAGATGGCCACGCGACCTTTAAAAGCGACGCGTGAACAGGGCGGGAGAGCCGCGGCCAGGTGTGTTACCTGCCCAGAGAAGGTGTCCGGTTGTTCCGTTAAACCTTCACGGGCCTCTGACACCTGACCCGCTCTGAGGCCTCCGTGCGCGTCTGCACGCGCTGTTAGTCTGCAGTCCAGAAAACATCTGGTTTCCTTAGAAACGTTCAGGAAGAAACAAACTTCTTTAAACTGTTATTTTATCATCAGAGCGAGTTTTAAACGTTTATCCTCTCAGACGGCGGCGGGAACCGCGACCGGAACTGCGGCGGTTAACGGCCTCCGGTCTTTACAGGCCCGTTTTTATTTCTTTTTTCTGAGGAAGAAAATCTATTAGATGGCCAGCTACTTAAAAAAAAACAATTAATGATAATTAAAAAAAAAAAAAAGTAAACTTATTAGTTCTGAGGAAACTAAACTCTGGGCTCAATTTCTGTGATTTAAACCCAGATTTCCTTCAATAAAGGGACATTTCAAATAATCGCAGATTAGATGGTGGTTTTGTGCCATGTTGTTGTTGTTATTATTATTTATTATTATTATTATTATTATTATTATTATTATTATTATCATTATTATTTTAATCATGAGCCGTTAATGACCTCCTGATTATTTAAGGACAGAATTATGACATTATTAATGTGGGATTATTCACGTCGATGGGCTCATTAATAAATGAATGAGGAGGAAACGCACGCGGGCGGCTTTGATCTGCCCGCCAGCGCGCACGGACACCCGTGTGAGCGCGACATAAATCAGGACGTCAGCAGCAGATAGTAAACACGCTGCGGGTCAAACTGATGCAAACTTCATTAGATGAGCAGCAGTACCCCACCCCCCCCCCCCCCCCCCCCCCCCAACACACACACACACACACCACACACACACACACACACAACACTGCACGTGTGCAGGCGACATAAAGCGGGATTGATCCATTTGTGTTCTGGAAGCCTTTATTGACCGGAGGAAGTCCATCTGATCGGTTCTTGTTGTGGATGTTTGTTTTATGAACCGGTTCGCCCGCCGGTTATCGGCGTTATTCTGACGGTCTCAGGTTCGATTCCAGTAGCTTCTCCGCTCCGGAGCTCTGCAGCCAGAGAGTGCGGGTCCTCATTATTATTAATCATATTATTATCAGCAATAATAATAATAAAGGACTGACTGCTCCGTTAACTGCTAAGAAAAACCAGCTAAGAAACAATCACGCAGAGAAGAGGAGCTGGAGGAGGGAAAGAAAACATTCAGCCATGTCTCTCCTTCTCCTGCAGGGCCCCACCGGACACCGGACCACCTCCTTCTCCGTCCTGGACATCCTGGACCCCAACAAGTTCACGAGCAACCGGCGGCACCAGCAGCACGCGGGCCACCGGGGCGAGCGCGAGCTGAGCGAGTATGAGGCGGAGAACCGGAGAGGCGGGGCCGCGGAGCGCGAGCTCCGGATGGAGGCCAGCAAGGTGTCCTACGGCGGAGACGAGTTCCCGAGCAGTAAGTCCGGGTTCGGGTTCGGGTTCGGGTTCGGGTCCAGGCGGAGCGGGCTGCTTTACTTCTGCTCGCGTCTGTTTTTTTTTTCTGCATCTTTTACTATTTTATTTATTAGTTCTCTCACTCTTATTTAACTTTTTCGTATATATTTCTATTTATTTGTGTTCTGTTTGCTTCTTGTTTTGAAGCGTAATTAAAATAATCCCATCTCTTATTAATAGTTGAAGTATAGTTTAGTATTTCCCCAGAAAGGCTCAATAATGTGCAGATGAATTTAAACTCGGTCCATAAATCCTCTGCGCGGGTTCGGCCCACTTCGGTTGGAAAATAAAAAGAAATAAAAAGGAAAAAAGTGCACATTTTCCCTCCGTGCTCGGAGGTTTTAATGCGCGCTGCTCGGTTCTATAATTTCAGGCGGGACTCCGGTAGAAAAACCGGACATGAAAGCCGAACTTTAAACGGTTTTATCGACAGCGAAAATAAAACAAAAGTAACCGGATTGTTTTGTGTTTGGAAGGAAATAAAACAGAGACGTTAGTTGAGTTTGAAATGAAAGAGGGAAAGAAGGAAACAGGGTGGAGGGGGAGCGGGAGATGTCTTATTGATCCGAGAGTATCTGGTTCAGGCAGCAGTCCGGAGCGCGCGTGCTCGCGGACCAATTTAAACTCATTAAGTCCAATCAGCCGCAGTCACGCGCAGTTTTTCTGCTCCTCCGTTTGGAGAAACTATTTCAACCTTTTTACTTTTTAAAGTTTCATTTCCATTTCATCTCTGATTTGATTTATATTATTCTTGTATTTTCAGATTTTCTTCCTTAAGCATTTTACAAAATAGGCTGATTCATTTTCTGTCTTTATTTTTTATTAAGATGGTTAAATTAACATGCTGAGTTTTTTTAAAGCGACATTAAAAAAAAAAGTAATAGATATATATATATATATATATATATATATATATATATATATATATATATATATATATATATATATATATACATATATATATATATATATATATATATATATATATATATATATATCTATATATATATATATATATATATAATGAAATATGAATGTGTATGTATATTAAATGGCGCCATTAAAACGGACGGAACAGAGAAAAGGTTACTGGTCTGGATGTCTGGATGTTACTGGTCTGGATGTTACTGGTTTGGATGCAACCAGAGTTTTGACCCATAAATCATAAATTACACACATTTTTCCTAAAAAATTCGACTTGTTGAATGAAATCATGTTTCCCTTTAATGAACTGTTACATTTAAAAGATTTAGTTCCAGATGTTCTCAGTCCGACCAGAACCAGAACCTGATTAAATGCGTCCGTGCGCTGGTTTTGATGGTTCTGTGTTTTAATTCCAGGAGTTCCAGTTTATATTTTTAAATGGCTTTAAAACGATCAAAGCAAAGACTGCAGAGTTTGACTGTTGAAAGCACGTGAGAGCGGAATATCAACAATAAACGGCAATTCAGCCTGTTTTATTAAAACACTCAAAATTACGTCTTAAACCTTCAAGATCAAAGTGTAATTTTTCATGAGTCCGATTTAATAAGAAACGTGGAAAAAATCGGCACAAACGGTTTTATCCGGTATAAATTTGGTGTCTTTAAGATTGATTCGTTTTATTCCTCTGTTCTCTTCAGAGTTTTAAAAATATAAAGTTTATACGAGCTAAAATGTTCCAGAAATACTAAAGATCAAATGTAAAATATTTTCTTTGGTCAGGTTTGTCAGGTCTCTCGTGCACGCTCACAGACGTGCTTCGCTTAAAAAAAGAATAACCACAATAATTATTATTGTTATAATAACAACAATAATGTTATAATTAATAATAATAAAAATATAATAACAGTAATAATTATCGTTATAACAACAATAAGATTAATATTATTAATAATAAAATATAATAATAGTATAATTAATTATTGTTTTAATAATAATACTAATAATAATAACAACCACAGTAATAATTATTGTTATAATAACAATATTAATATTATTATTAATAATAAAAATACAATGATAATAATAATAATGGTAAAAAGCATTGTTATAATAATAAGAAGAAGAATAACCCCAGTAATAATTATTGTTATAATAATAATAATAATAATAATAATAAAATAATAATACAAATAACATTAATACTTATTGTTATAATAATAATAATTTTATATTATTATATTTATTATTATTATTATTATTATTATTTTATACAATTATTAATATCATTATTATCATTTTTGTCATTATTATTATTATAATTATTAGTAGTAGTAGTATATTTTATTATCATTATAATAATTTGTTAGTTTTTTTCTGCTGCTGTCAGGCCCAACCTTCGCCTCGACTCTCAGCAGTTATTCAGTCAATAATTTATTTAACTACCTGAACGGCACTAGTTTAGTAATGAAGTTAGTAATTAATTTAGTAATTAATTTAGTAATTAATCTAGTAATTAATCTAGTAATTAATCTAGTGACAGTCAGAGGGCCTGAGAGCCGCACAAGAATAAACAAATGATGACGTCTGAACACAGGTTTGTTGGGATTTGTGAAACTTTGAATTTGAATTCAAGAGACAATAAAAAGAAATAAATAGGTGCAAAAATAAATCCAGAATAAATGTTATTCTGAATATATTTGTATATTATATTATTTATTTATTTATTATTATTAATCCAGTTTGTCAGCTGGTCAGCAGCTGCTGTGTTGGGACATTTTTACGTCCGTCTTTGTCAGTAAAAATATGAACTCATTCAGGAAGACGGGCCGGTTAAAGAACCTACTGAGTTCTGGTCCAGATCCAGATGAAGTCCTCGCTGGAGGAACCGGTCCCTTTAGTTCTGGTCCAGATCCAGATGAAGTCCTCGCTGGAGGAACCGGTCCCTTTAGTTCTGGTCCAGATCCAGATGAAGTCCTCGCTGGAGGAACCGGTCCCTTTAGTTCTGGTCCAGATCCAGATGAAGTCCTCGCTGGAGGAACCGGTCCCTTTAGTTCTGGTCCAGATCCAGATGAAGTCCTCGCTGGAGGAAACCGGTCCCTTTAGTTCTGGTCCAGATCCAGATGAAGTCCTCGCTGGAGGAACCGGTCCCTTTAGTTCTGGTCCAGATCCAGATGAAGTCCTCGCTGGAGGAACCGGTCCCTTTAGTTCTGGTCCAGATCCAGATGAAGTCCTCGCTGGAGGAACCGGTCCCTTTAGTTCTGGTCCAGATCCAGATGAAGTCCTCGCTGGAGGAACCGGTCCCTTTAGTTCTGGTCCAGATCCAGATGAAGTCCTCGCTGGAGGAACCGGTCCCTTTAGTTTCTGGTCCAGATCCAGATGAAGTCCTCGCTGGAGGAACCGGTCCCTTTAGTTCTGGTCCAGATCCAGATGAAGTCCTCGCTGGAGGAACCGGTCCCTTTAGTTCTGGTCCAGATCCAGATGAAGTCCTCGCTGGAGGAACCGGTCCCTTTAGTTCTGGTCCAGATCCAGATGAAGTCCTCGCTGGAGGAACCGGTCCCTTTAGTTCTGGTCCAGATCCAGATGAAGTCCTCGCTGGAGGAACCGGTCCCTTTAGTTCTGGTCCAGATCCAGATGAAGTCCTCGCTGGAGGAACCGGTCCCTTTAGTTCTGGTCCAGATCCAGATGAAGTCCTCGCTGGAGGAACCGGTCCCTTTAGTTCTGGTCCAGATCCAGATGAAGTCCTCGCTGGAGGAACCGGTCCCTTTAGTTTCTGGTCCAGATCCAGATGAAGTCCTCGCTGGAGGAACCGGTCCCTTTAGTTCTGGTCCAGATCCAGATGAAGTCCTCGCTGGAGGAACCGGTCCCTTTAGTTCTGGTCCAGATCCAGATGAAGTCCTCGCTGGAGGAACCGGTCCCTTTAGTTCTGGTCCAGATCCAGATGAAGTCCTCGCTGGAGGAACCGGTCCCTTTAGTTCTGGTCCAGATCCAGATGAAGTCCTCGCTGGAGGAACCGGTCCCTTTAGTTCTGGTCCAGATCCAGATGAAGTCCTCCCTCGCTGGAGGAACCGGTCCCTTTAGTTCTGGGTCCAGATCCAGATGAAGTCCTCGCTGGAGGAACCGGTCCCTTTAGTTCTGGTCCAGATCCAGATGAAGTCCTCGCTGGAGGGGAACCGGTCCCTTTAGTTCTGGTCCAGATCCAGATGAAAGTCCTCGCTGGAGGAACCGGTCCCTTTAGTTCTGGTCCAGATCCAGATGAAGTCCTCGCTGGAGGAAACCGGTCCCTTTAGTTCTGGTCCAGATGAAAGTCCTCGCTGGAGGAACCGGTCCCTTTAGTTCTGGTCCAGATCCAGATGAAGTCCTCGCTGGAGGAACCGGTCCCTTTAGTTCTGGTCCAGATCCAGATGAAGTCCTCGCTGGAGGAACCAGTCCCTTTAGTTCTGGTCCAGATCCAGATGAAGTCCTCGCTGGAGGAACCAGTCCCTTTAGTTCTGGTCCAGATCCAGATGAAGTCCTCGCTGGAGGAACCGGTCCCTTTAGTTCGGTTCTGGGTCTCAGTGAACTGGACCGTAGCAGCGCTGTGGACGGATTCCTGCTGTAACCTGCTTCAGCTGTTGGTCTTTGTGGTCCTGAACCCTGAACCCCGCTGTCCCCCCACTGTCCCCTACTGTCCACTACTGTCCACTACTGTCCACTACTGTCCACTACTGTCCATTACTGTCCCCCCACTGTCCCCTACTGTCCCCCACTGTCCTTTACTGTCCCCCCACTGTCCCCTTCTGTCCCCCACTGTCCACTACTGTCCATTACTGTCCCCCCACTGTCCCCTACTGCCCCCACCACTACTGTCCCCCACTGTCCCCTACTGTCCCCCACTGTCCACTACTGTCCCCCCACTGTCCACCACTATCCACTACTGTCCACCACTGTCCCCTACTGTCCCCCACTGTCCACTACTGTCCACTACTGTCCACTACTGTCCATTACTGTCCCCCCACTGTCCCCTACTGTCCCCCACTGTCCTTTACTGTCCCCCCACTGTCCCCTTCTGTCCCCCACTGTCCACTACTGTCCATTACTGTCCCCCCACTGTCCCCTACTGTCCCCCACTGTCCACTACTGTCCCCCCACTGTCCCCTACTGTCCCCCACTGTCCACTACTGTCCCCCCACTGTCCACTACTGTCCACCACTATCCACTACTGTCCACCACTGTCCCCTACTGTCCCCCACTGTCCACTACTGTCCCCCCACTATCCACTACTGTCCACTACTGTCCACCACTGTCCACTACTGTCCCCCCACTATACACCACTGTCTACCACTGTCCACTACTGTCCACCACTATACACCGCTGTCCCCCAAACCAACAGAACCCATATTTAAATTCTCCTCAGTGTTCTGAACCGGGTCCAGTGTCTTTCAGACGTCAGTGCAGTGGTGGACAGTAGTGGACAGTAGTGGACTGTGGTGGACAGTTGTGGACAGTGGTGGATAGTGGTGGACAGTAGTGGACAGTGGTGGATAGTGGTGGACAGTAGTGGACTGTGGTGGACAGTAGTGGACAGTGGTGAATAGTGGTGGACAGTAGTGGACTGTGGTGGACAGTAGTGGACAGTGGTGGACTGTGGTGGTCAGTGTTGGACAGTGGTGGACAGTAGTGGGCAGTTGTGGAAAGTGGTGGACAGTAGTGGACAATGGTGGACAGTGTTGGACAGTGGTGGATAGTGGTGGACAATAGTGGACTGTGGTGGACATTTGTGGATAGTGGTGGACAATGGTGGATATTCGTGGACTGTGTTGGACAGTGGTGGACTGTGGTGGACAGTTGTGGATAGTGTTGGACAGCAGTGGATTGTGGTGGACAGTGTTGGACAGTGATGGACAGTAGTGGATAGTGGTGGACAGTGTTGGACAGTGGTAGACAGTAGTGGACAGAAGTGGATTGTGGTGGACAGTGGTGGACAGTAGTGGATTGTGGTGGACAGTGTTGGACAGTGATGGGCAGTGGTGGATAGTGTTGGACAGTGGTGGACAGTAGTGGACAGTAGTGGAGAGTGGTGGATAGTGTTGGACAAAGGTGGACTCTGGTGGACAGCAGTGGAGAGTGGTGGACAGTGGTGGATTGTGGTGGACAATGTTGGACAGTGATGGACAGTAGTGGATAGTGTTGGATAGTGGTGGACTGTGGTGGACAGTAGTGGATTGTGGTGGACAGTGGTGGACAGTAGTGGACCGAAGTGGATTGTGGTGGACAGTATTGGACAGTGATGGACAGTAGTGGATTGTGGTGGACAGTGTTGGACAGTGATGGACAGTGGTGGATAGTGTTGGACAGTGGTGGACAGTAGTGGACAGTAGTGGACAGTAGTGGAGAGTGGTGGATAGTGTTGGACAAAGGTGGACTCTGGTGGACAGCAGTGGAGAGTGGTGGACAGTGGTGGATTGTGGTGGACAATGTTGGACAGTGATGGACAGTAGTGGATAGTGTTGGATAGTGGTGGACTGTGGTGGACAGTAGTGGATTGTGGTGGACAGTGTTGGACAGTGGTGGACAGTAGTGGATTGTGGTGGACAGTGTTGGACAGTGATGGACAGTAGTGGATAGTGTTGGACAAAGGTGGACTCTGGTGGACAGTAGTGGACAGTGGTGGACAGTAGTGGATTGTGGTGGACAGTGTTGGACAGTGGTGGACAGTAGTGGATTGTGGTGGACAGTGTTGGACAGTGATGGACAGTAGTGGATAGTGTTGGACAAAGGTGGACTCTGGTGGACAGTAGTGGACAGTGGTGGACAGTAGTGATTGTGGTGGACAGTGTTGGGCAGTGGTGGACTGTGGTGGGAAGTAGTGGACAGTAGTGGACAGTGGTGGATAGTGGTGGACAGTGGTGGACAGTAGTGGACAGTGGTGGACAGTGGTGTACAGTAGTGGACTCTGGTGGACAGTAGTGGACAGTGGTGGATAGTGTTGGACATGAGTGGACAGTGGTGGATAGTGTTGGACTGTGGTGGACAGTAGTGGACAGTGGTGGATAGTGGTGGACAGCAGTGGACAGTGGTGGATAGTGTTGGATAGCAGGTGGACTGTGTTGGACAGTAGTGTACAGTAGTGGACAGTGGTGGACTATGGTGGACAGTAGTGGACAGTGGTGGACTGTGGTGGACTGTGGTGGACAGTAGTGGACTGTGGTGGACAGTAGTGGACAGTGCTGGACAGTAGTGGACAGTGGTGGACAGTGTTGGACAGTAGTGGACAGTAGTGGACAGTGGTGGACAGTGTTGGACAGTAGTGGACAGTGGTGGACTATGGTGGACAGTAGTGGACAGTGGTGGACAGTGGTGGACTGTGGTGGACAGTAGTGGACAGTGGTGGACTAGGGTGGACAGTAGTGGATATTGGTGGACTAGGGTGGACAGTAGTGGATATTGGTGGACAGTAGTGGACAGTGGTGGACAGTGTTGGACAGTAGTGGACAGTGGTGGACAGTAGTGGACAGTGGAGGACTGTGGTGGACCATAGTGGACAGTAGTGGACAGTGTTGGACAGTGGTGGACTGTGGTGGACAGTAGTGGACAGTGGTGGACTAGGGTGGACAGTAGTGGATAGTGGTGGACAGTAGTGGACAGTGGTGGACAGTGGTGGACAGTGTTGGACAGTAGTGGGCAGTGGTGGACAGTAGTGGACAGTGTTGGACAGTAGTGGACAGTGGAGGACTGTGGTGGACCATAGTGGACAGTGGTGGACTGTGGTGGACAGTAGTGTACAGTGGTGGACAGTGTTGGACAGTAGTGGGCAGTGGTGGACAGTAGTGGACAGTGGTGGACAGTAGTGGACAGTGGAGGACTGTGGTGGACCATAGTGGACAGTGGTGGACTATAGTGGACAGTGGTGGACAGTAGTGGACAGTGGTGGAATGTGGTGGACAGTAGTGGACAGTGGCGGAATGTGGTGGACAGTAGTGGACTGTGGTGGACCATAGTGGACAGTGGTGGACAGTAGTGGACAGTGGTGGAATGTGGTGGACAGTAGTGGACAGTGTTGGACAGTGGTGGACAGTGGACAGTGTGGACAGTAGTGGACAGTGGTGGACAGTGGTGGACAGTAGTGGACAGTGTTGGACAGTGGTGGACAGTAGTGGACAGAGGTGGACAGTGGTGGACAGTAGTGGACAGTGGTGGACAGTAGTGGACAGGTGGACAGTGGTGGAAGTATGGACAGTAGTGGACAGTGGTGGACAGGGTTGGACAGTGGTGGACAGTAGTGGACAGAGGTGGACAGTGGTGGACAGTAGTGGACAGTGGTGGACAGTAGTGGACATTCCCAGGTTTTTTTGTTCCAACCAAATAGATGTCCAAATGTTTCTGGGGAGAGTTTAGGAAGACATCGTCTCAGGGTTCCAGAGTTCCTGGAACCAGAGGTTCTGGTGGATGAGTGGTTCTGCAGCTCAGCGGCCTCCATGTCCATCATCTGATCACTGCTGGACTCAGTCGTCCCAGCAGCAGTCTTTAGTGACAACCCTCCTGTCCCTGTCTGTGCTTTCAGAGGACGGCTTTGTCTACAGAAGTCCAGAAGAAGACGACTACCACAGACCTGGGACTCCGGACTCAGATGTCCCCGACGGGACCTACAGCAGCGAGGAGAGCAGCTCCGCCGTCCCCAGTAACGGAGACAGAGACCTGGTCCAGCACAGCCACCCGGACCCCGGCAGAGACACCAAAAGCCCCAACGGAAGCCCCGGCGGGTCGATCCCCGGCGGCCAGGCCAACGGAGGACAGGGGCCCAAGCCCAAGAGGAAGCGCTCTGGCTCGGACTCAAAGTCGGGGAAGCCCCGCAGAGCCCGGACTGCCTTCACCTACGAGCAGCTGGTGGCGCTGGAGAACAAGTTCAAGTCCACGCGCTACCTGTCGGTGTGTGAACGGCTCAACTTGGCGCTGTCCCTGTCCCTCACCGAGACCCAGGTCAAGATCTGGTTCCAGAACCGGCGGACCAAGTGGAAGAAGCAGAACCCCGGAGCCGACACCTCCGCCCCAACTGGGGCGGGAGGCGCAGGGGGCGCGGGAGGCGGCGGGGCGGGGGGGCTGGGGAGCCTCAGCCCCCTCAGCCAGTCGCCTCCGGTCAGCGGGCACCTGGCCATGCACGCCGGCTACACGGGCCACCACCACCCCCCCGCCGGGAGCCTGGTCCAGCTGCCCTTCCTCACCGCCAGCCACGTCCTGTCTCCGTTTATGCTGGGGACTCAGAGTTACGCTGCCCCCGCCTTCTACAGCACACACCTGTAGACGCACCTGTGGAGCAGGTGCATCTACAGCAGACACCTGTAGACGCACCTGTGGAGCAGGCGCTTCTACAGCACGCACCTGTAGACGCACCTGTGGAGCAGGCGCTTCTACAGCACACACCTGTAGACGCACCTGTGGAGCAGGCGCTTCTACAGAACACACCTGTAGACGCACCTGTGGAGCAGGCGCTTCTACAGAACACACCTGTAGACGCACCTGTGGAGCAGGCGCTTCTACAGAACACACCTGTAGACGCACCTGTGGAGCAGGCGCATCTACAGCACGCACCTGTAGACGCACCTGTACAGCAGGTGCATCTACAGCACGCACCTGTAGACGCACCTGTGGAGCAGGTGCATCTACAGCAGACACCTGTAGACGCACCTGTGGAGCAGGCGCTTCTACAGCACGCACCTGTAGACGCACCTGTACAGCATGCGCATCTACAGCATGCACCTGTAGACGCAGCTGTGGAGCAGGTGCATCTACAGCACGCACCTGTAGACGCACCTGTACAGCAGGCGCATCTAGACGCACCTGTGGAGCAGGCCCTTCTACAGCAGACACCTGTAGACGCACCTGTACAGCAGGCGCATCTACAGCACGCACCTGTAGACACACCTGTACAGCAGGCGCATGTACAGCACGCACCTGTAGACGCACCTGTACAGCAGGCGCATGTACAGTACGCACCTGTAGACGCACCTGTACAGCATGCGCATCTACAGCACGCACCTGTAGACACACCTGTGGAGCAGGTGCATCTACAGCAGACACCTGTAGACGCACCTGTACAGCATGCGCATCTACAGCACGCACCTGTAGACACACCTGTGGAGCAGGTGCATCTACAGCACGCACCTGTAGATGCACCTGTACAGCATGCGCATCTACAGCACGCACCTGTAGACACACCTGTGGAGCAGGCGCTTCTACAGCACGCACCTGTAGACGCACCTGTGGAGCAGGCGCTTCTACAGCACGCACCTGTAGACGCACCTGTGGAGCAGGTGCATCTACAGCACACACCTGTAGACGCACCTGTGGAGCAGGCCCTTCTACAGCAGACACCTGTAGACGCACCTGTGGAGCAGGTGCTTCTACAGCACACACCTGTGGACACATCTGT
The DNA here is from genome assembly GCA_018398805.1 of Hirundichthys speculiger. NCBI lineage: Eukaryota > Metazoa > Chordata > Actinopteri > Beloniformes > Exocoetidae > Hirundichthys > Hirundichthys speculiger. The sequence goes on along the minus strand of JAGFBZ010000361.1, from coordinate 246,032 downwards.
ACAGCAGGCGTAACTACAGCACGCACCTGTAGACGCACCTGTGGAGCAGGTGCATCTACAGCACGCACCTGTGGACGCATCTGTACAGCAGGCGCATCTACAGCACGCACCTGTAGACGCACCTGTGGAGCAGGTGCATCTACAGCACGCACCTGTAGACGCACCTGTACAGCAGGTGCATCTACAGCACGCACCTGTAGACGCACCTGTGGAGCAGGCGCATCTACAGCACGCACCTGTAGACGCACCTGTGGAGCAGGCGCTTCTACAGCACACACCTATAGACGCACCTGTGGAGCAGGCGCATCTACAGCACACACCTGTAGACGCACCTGTGCAGCAGGTGCATCTACAGCAGACACCTGTAGACGCACCTGTACAGCAGGCGCATGTACAGCACGCACCTGTAGACTCACCTGTGGAGCAGGTGCATCTACAGCACGCACCTGTAGACCCACCTGTGGAGCAGGCGCTTCTACAGCACACACCTGTAGACGCACCTGTAGACGCACCTGTGCAGCAGGCGGAGCGGGAACATGAACTGCAGCCCAGCAGACGGCCCAGTTTTTAATACCAACCGTTCAAGGTTTTAATTTCAGTGGATTATTTTGATAGAAATCTCCAGAAACTGAATCTGTGTTGTAGCTCCGCCTCCTGAATGCTTTGATCATAGATGACTAGTTGCTTTCTTCATTTTCTCCTTCTTTGTTTTGAAAGTCTGTACAAATCCTGAATGTTTATTTATGCTTTAGGGAATGGCTTGATCTGTCGTCAGTACTGTGTAACTCCAGCTGTGATTGGTTTCATTTCTCTTATTTATTGGATTTGTTGACCGTCTCCATAAAACCATTGAATGTACTGATTGATCCGCTCAACATGATATTGTCCTTTGATATTAAATTAATGACGATTAAACAGAGAAAAGGAGCCTGTGAACTGTTTTTGTGATTCATGCGTTCACGGAGGGATGGCGTTCATGACTGCGACTGGAAGGAGGCGGGGCCTTGTTCCTGATTGGTCCGTCCTGACTCCTAGACCCTCCCACCAGGGATGTAACGATATGGAACATTTGATATCTCGATTATCGTGATCAAATTTTCACGGTTTCCGATATTATCGCGGTATTCTTCATTGCTGTACAAATATCCAAAAAAAAAACACATACATTTAAATAATCTCACTAAATCTTGTGATTTTCTTGTCAAACTAAAACATCAGAAGCCAAAATCTTATTAAAATGAAACTTTCACATTAAAAGATCAAACAGCTGGCACAGAAAGAGGTTTTATTTTAAATGAAACAAAATAATAAACAGGAACAAAGCTTATTTGTCTGGTGCAAATTTAAATAAACACTTTAACAACCATAGTAGGTCAAAATATGCAAACAATTATCAGGAACAAAAATTATAGTGAAGTTCAAATTAAATTAACTTTGGATTTTAAGATTAACCTTAAATACGTATAAATGTGAAAATAAAGAAACAGTTGTTTAGGAGCCAAATATGTTGTTCTGAATTGTAGTTCACTCTGTGTGTCTGTGGGTGGCGCTGTGTTGTTACCTGAGGGTCAGGTATAAAGGTAGCTGCCTGTTATTGGTTAGCTGTTTGACCGCTGTGGCGCTAACTGTTAGCATTATGGTTGTCGGATCAGTTAATGGAAGCGTTACGATGCCGATGTTACAAGCTACATCTTCACGCGAGACACAGTCGCGAGTCGCTAACAGACTTGAATGAGGCTGATATTAATTATCCTGGTAATCAACCGCGATAATGAGATGAAGTCAAACATAAACGGTAATCTTTATCGTGTAAAATTTTACTGCGCTTTACCGTAATACCGCTAACCGTTCCATCCCTAGAGCACGGACAGACTCAGGTGGAACGGGACGGGCGGATACAGTTTACAGACCAGCCTCAGGTTTCCAGACCAAAACAACTGACTTTTTTTTTTAAATTAAGGATACTAACATTTAAAACAGTAAAACTATCAGCATATTTAACATATTTCAGCTTTACTTTAATGAACATTTAAATGAAGTAAAACTTAAAAGCTTTCATGGTTCTTGAAGCCTCGGCTCCAGGATCCAGTCACATGAAAGCTGACTGGTCTAGTACCTCCTCCGACTGGTCTAGTACCTCCTCCGACTGGTCTAGTACCTCCTCTGACTGGTCTAGTACCTCCTCCGACTGGTCTACTACCTCCTCCGACTGGTCTAGTATCTCCTCTGACTGGTCTAGTACCTCCTCCGACTGGTCTACTACCTCCTCCGACTGGTCTACTACCTCCTCCGACTGGTCTAGTACCTCCTCCGACTGGTCTAGTACCTCCTCCGACTGGTCTACTACCTCCTCCGACTGGTCTAGTACCTCCTCCGACTGGTCTAGTACCTCCTCCGACTGGTCTAGTACCTCCTCCGACTGGTCGAACCTCCTCCGACTAGTATCTCCTCCGACTGGTCTAGTACCTCCTCCGACCGGTCTAGTACCTCCTCCGACTGGTCTAGTACCTCCTCCGACTGGTCTAGTACCTCCTCCCCTAGTACCTCCTCCGACTTCCTCCTAGGTAGTACCTCCTCCGCCCGGCAGTACTCCTCGACCGGTCCAGTACCTCCTCCCCGACCTCCTCCACCGGTCCAGCCACTCCTCCGACCGGTCCAGTACCTCCTCCGACCGGTCTAGTACCTCCTCCTCCCGGCCCTTACCTCCTCCGACCGGTCCTTATTCCTCCTGTCTAGTACCTCCTCCGACCGGTCTAGTACCTCCGACCGGTCCTTCTAGCCTCCCTGGTCTAGACCTCCACCTGGTCTAGTAACTCCTCCGACCGGTCTCCTCTAGTACCGGTCCCTCCTCGACTTGGTCTAGTACCTCCTCCGACTGGTCTAGTACCTCCTCCGACTGGTCTAGTACCTCCTCCGACTGGTCTAGCACCTCCTCCGACTGGTCTAGTACCTCCCCTGACTAGCAAGAACATCGTTTCACATCTTTGTTTATGGGTTGACTCTCTTCTTCTACTGGAGCATTTTGGGACCTCCCATGGAAACAAGGTCATCACAGCGGGCCAGCCCCTTCCACCTCTGCTCCGCCCATGTCCATGCTGGTCCATGCTGGTCCATGCTGGTCCATGTTGATCAATGTCGGTCCATGCTGGTCCATCCTGGTCCATCCTGGTCCATGCTGGTCCATGCTGGTCCATCCTGGTCCATGTTGGTCCATGCTGGTCCATGTTGGTCCATCCTGGTCCATGTTGGTCCATCCTGGTCCTGGTCCATGCTGGTCCATCCTGGTCCATGTTGGTCCATCCTGGTCCATGCTGGTCCATGTTGGTCCATGCTGGTCCATGTTGGTCCATCCTGGTCCATGCTGGTCCATCCTGGTCCATGCTGGTCCAACCTGGTCCATGTTGGTCCATGTTGGTCCATTTTGGTCCATCCTGGTCCATCTTGGTCCATGCTGGTCCATCCTGGTCCATCTTGGTCCATGCTGGTCCATCCTGGTCCATCTTGGTCCACTGTGAGATCTTTCTGTGGCTTCACAGCAGACAGCTGCAAGCATTTGGTTTGATGGACTTGCAGATGCTGCAGATGTTTGTGAAGACCCTAATGAAGCTCATTAAAATGGAGGATGAGACGAAGATGTCAAAATAAAAGTCTGGGTAATGAGACTGACACTCTTCTTCTGGTACAAATCATTTTATTATGCAAATATAGACACAGACCGATTAAAACACAATATCAAAGATAACAAAAATAACAAGAAAAGAGTCCAAACTGAATCTGTTACAGAATAATCAATCAATCATTCAGACATAAAGGTTCACCTAAAAGACCATCAGAGCAGTCAAACCTGCTGCTTCCTCGTCTTCCCCAAATCTGCGTTTTAAATATTAATTAAAAAATCTATTTAAGTTAAAAGATAAATATGTGTAATGAGAACCCCCCCCCCCCCATGGGTGGATGGTGAAGGCAGACGCTCATGAAACAGCACCGTGATTGGTTCAGAGAATCTTCTCCATCTTTTATGACTTTAACATGAATGGTGCACCTGAAGACCAGCAGCTCAGGTGTGACAAGGCAGGGCAGCCCACTTCCCTCCAGCTGAGGGCGTGGCCGCGGGTCAGTTGAGGGCGTGGCCGCGGGTCAGTTGAGGGCGTGGCCGCGGGTCAGTTGAGGGCGTGGCCGCGGGTCAGTTGAGGGCGTGGCCGCGGGGTCAGTTGAGGGCGTGGCCGCGGGTCAGTTGAGGGCGTAGTTGAACTGGTTGGAGAACTTGTCGTGTTTTCTCCTGTCGGCTTTCGCCATCACCTGAGCGATTCTGGCCATGGTTTTTCTACAGGAAGGAGGAGAGATGAGGAGATGAGGAGATGAGGAGATACAGTAGGTGAAAAACTGAGGACACTCTCACATGTTCAACTAGAATTAAGAGGACGTGGAACAGCTGGGCGATGCTATTCAGGTGCACTTGATTAAGGGATGGTCATTGGGTCTGATGTAAATACAGATGTGGTAGCAATAAGAAATAAACAGCTGCTGGTGCACATCAGTCCCAGAAGGACTAAACAATCTGAAGTCATCCAGTTGAGCTGCTGCCAGGACTGGACATCCCAGCTGGTTCATCCCAACCTCAGGCAACGTTTAACTGATGATGTGACTGCTGACAGGTGCATGCAGGTAAATATGGTGAACATGAGGACATCTGAGACCAGGTCCAGAAAATCCACAACAGAACGGCTGGAAAACAAACAATTCAAGGTGTTTCGATGGTCCCACCAAAGTCCAGATGATGACCTGAACAACCCTGAAACAACTCTGGAAAAAACCCTGAAACAGGCTAAACAACTAAAAAAGGCTGAAACAAGCTGAACAAGGCTAAAGGCTAAAACAAGGCTGAAACAGGCTGAAACAAGGCTGAAACAAGGCTGAAACAAGGCTAAACAAGGCTGAAACAAGGCTGAAACAAGCTGAAAAGGCTTAAATGCTAAAACAATGCTAACAAGGTGAAACAAGGCTAAAACAAGGCTAAAACAAGGCTAACAAGGCAAAAAAAGGCTAAAACAAGGCTGAAACAAGGCTGACAAGGCTAAACAAGCTAAACACAAGGCTGAAACTAAAACAAGGCTGAAACAAGGCTAAAACAAGGCTAAAAACAAGGCTAAAACAAGGCTAAAAAAAGGCTGAAAGGCTGAAACAAGGCTAAAAACAAGGCTAAACAAGGCTGAAACAAGGCTGAAACAGGCTGCTAAAACAAGGCTAGGAAAACAAGGCTAAAACAAGGCTGAAAAACAAGGCTGAAACAAGGCTGAAAGGCAAAGGCTAAAACAAGGCTAAAACAAGGCTAAAAACAAGGCTAAAACAAGGCTAAAACAAGGCTAAAACAAGGCTGAAACAAGGCTAAAACAAGGCTAAAACAAGGCTGAAACAAGGCTGAAACAAGGCTAAAACAAGGCTAAAACAAGGCTGAAACAAGGCTGAAACAAGGCTAAAACAAGGCTAAAACAGGCTGAAAACAAGGCTGAAACAAGGCTAAACAAGGCTGAAACAAGGCTGCTAAAACAAGGCTAAAACAAGGCTAAAAAAACAAGGCTAAAACAAGGCTGAAACAAGGCTGGAAAAACAAAACAAGGCTAAAAAGGCTAAAACGGCTAAAAAGGCTGCAAACAAGGCTAAAACAAGGCTAAAAACAAGGCTGAAACAAGGCTGAAAACAAGGCTAAAACAAGGCTGACAAGGTGAAACAAGGCTAAAACAAGGCAAACAAGGCTGAAACAAGGCTGAAACAAGGCTGAAACAAGGCTAAAACAAGGCTAAACAAGGCTAAAACAAGGCTGAAACAAACTAAAACAAGGCTAAAACAAGGCTGAAAACAAGGCTGAACAAGGCTAAAAAAGGCTAAAACAGGCTGCTAAAACAAGGCTGAAAAACAAGGCTGAAACAAGGCTAAAAACAAGGCTAAAAACAAGGCTGAAACAAGGCTAAACAAGGCTAAAAAAGGCTGAACAAGGATAAACAAGGCTAAAAACAAGGCTGAAACAGGCAAAACAAGGCTGAAACAAGGCTAAAACAAGGCTGAAACAAGGCTGAAACAAGGCTGAAACAAGGCTAAACAAAAAACAAGGGCAAAGGCAAAACAAGGCTGAACAAAAAGGCTGAAACAAGGCTAAAACAAGGCTAAACAAGGCTGAAACAAGGCTGAAACAAGGCTAAAACAAGGCTAAAACAAGGCTAAAACAAGGCTAAAACAAGCTGAAACAGGCTGAAACAAGGGCTAAAACAAGGCTTGAAACAAGGCTAAAACAAGGCTAAAAACAAGGCTACAAGGCTAAAACAAGGCTAAACAAACAAGGCTAAAACAAGGCTAAAACAAGGCTAAAACAAGGCTGAAACAAGGCTAAAACAAGGCTAAAAACAAGGCTGAAAACAAGGCTAAAAAAACAAGGCTGAAACAAGGAAACAAGGCTGAAACAAGGCTGAAACAAGGCTAAAACAAGGCTGAAACAAGGCTGAAACAAGGCTGAAACAAGGCTGAAACAAGGCTAAACAAGGCTAAAACAAGGCTGAAAACAAGGCTAAAACAAGGCTAAAACAGGCTGAAACAAGGCTGAAACAAGGCTAAACAAGGCCTGAAACAAGGCTGAAACAAGGCTAAACAAGGCTTGAAAATAAGGCTAAAAACAAGGCTAAAACCAGGTTAAAACAAGGCTAAAACAAGGCTAAACTGAAACAAGGCTAAAACAAGGCTAAACAAGGCTGAAACAAGGCTGAAAACAAAGGCTAAAACAAGGCTAAAACAAGGCTAAAACAATGCTAAACAAGGCTGAAACAGGCTAAAACAAGGCTAAACAAGGCTTAAAACAAGGCTAAAACAAGGCTAAAACAAGGCTGAAACAAGGCTGAAACAAGGCTGAAACAAGGCTAAACAAGGGAAAACAAGGCTAAACAAGGCGAAACAGGCTAAAACAAGGCTAAACAAGGCTAAAACAAGGCTAAACAAGGCTAAAACAAGGCTGAAAAAAGGCCTGAAACAAGGCTGAAACAAGGCTGAAACAAGGTTGAAACAAGGCTAAAACAAAAACAAGGCTGAAACAAGGCTGAAACAAGGCTAAAAACAAGGCTAAAAAACACAGGACTAAAACAACAAGGCTGAAACAAGGCTAAAACAAGGCTGAAACAAGGCTGAAACAAGGCTAAAACAAGGCTAAAACAAGGCTAAAACAAGGCTGAAACAAGGCTGAAACAAGGCTAAAACAAGGCTAAAACAAGGCTGAAACAAGGCTGAAACAAGGCTGAAACAAGGCTAAAACAAGGCTAAAACAAGGCTGAAACAAGGCTAAAACAAGGCTAAAACAAGGCTGAAACAAGGCTGAAACAAGGCTAAAACAAGGCTAAAACAAGGCTAAAAACAAGGCTAAACAAGGCTGAAATAAGGCTAAACAAGGCTAAAACAAGGCTAAAACAAGGCTTGAAACAAGGCTAAACAAGGCTAAAACAAGGCTGAAACAAGGCTAAAACAAGGCTGAAACAAGGCTAAAACAAGGCTAAAACAAGGCTAAAACAAGGCTGAAACAAGGCTAAAAAACAAGGCTAAAACAAGGCTGAAAAGGCTGAAAAAAACAAGGCTAAAACAAGGCTGAAACAGGCTAAAACAAGGCTGAAAAAAAACAAGGCTGAAAAAGGCAATGGCTAAAACAAGGCTAAAACAAGGCTGAAACAAGGCTAAAACAAGGCTAAAAACAAGGCTGAAACAAGGTTGAAACAAGGCTAAAACAAGGCTTAAAACAAGGCTGAAACAAGGCTGAAACAAGGCTGCTAAAACAAGGCTAAAAAACAAGGCTAAAACAAGGAAACAAGCTAAAACAAGCTGAAACAAGGCTGAAACAAGGGAAACAAGGCTGAAACAAGGCTGAAACAAGGCTGAAACAAGGCTAAAACAAGGCTAAAACAAGGCTGAAACAAGGCTAAAACAAGGCTGAAACAAGGCTGAAACAAGGCTAAAACAAGGCTGAAACAAGGCTGAAACAACTCTGGAAAAAACCCTGAAACAAGGCTAAAACAAGGCTAAAACAAGGCTGAAACAAGGCTAAAACAAGGCTGAAACAAGGCTAAAACAAGGCTGAAAAAGGCTGAAACAAGGCTGAAACAAGGCTAAAACAAGGCTAAAACAAGGCTGAAACTGAAAAAAGCTAAACAAGGCTGAAACAAGGAAAACAAGGCTGAAACAAGGCTAAAACAAGGCTAAAACAAGGCTAAACAAGGAAAACAAGGCTAAAACAAGGCTAAACAAGGCTGAAACAAGGCTAAAACAAGGCTAAAACAAGGCTGAAAAGGCAAAAAGGCTAAAACAAAAACAAGGCTAAAACAAGGCTGAAACAAGGCTAAAAAAACAAGGCTGAAACAAGGCTGAAACAAGGCTGAAACAAGGCTAAAACAAGGCTGAAACAAGGCTGAAAACAAGGCTAAACAAGGCTGAAACAAGGCTGAAACAAGGTTAAAACAAGGCTAAACAAGGCTAAAACAAGGCTGAAACAAGGCTGAACAAGGCTAAACAGGCTGAAAAAGGCTGAAACAAGGCTGAAACAAGGCTAAAACAAGGCTGAAATAAGGCTAAAAACAAGGCTAAACAAGGTTAAAACAAGGCTAAACACAAGGAAACAAAAACAAGGCTAAAACAAGGCTGAAACAAGGCTAAAGGCTAAAACAAGGCTAAAACAAGGCTAAAACAAGGCTAAAAAGGCTAAAAACAAGGCTAACAACAAGCTAAAACAAGGCTAAACTAAAACAAGGCTGAAAACAAGGCTAAACAAGGCTAAAACAAGGCTAAAACAAGGCTGAAACAAGGCTGAAACAAGGCTAAAACAAGGCTAAAACAAGGCTAAAAACAAGGCTGAAACAAGGCAAACAAGGCTAAAACAAGGCTGAAAACAAGGCTAAAACAAGGCTGAAAACAAGGCTAAAACAAGGCAAAAAGGCTGAAACAAGGCTAAAACAAGGCTAAAAACAAGGCTAAAACAAGGCTGAAACAAGGCTGAAACAAGGCTAAAAACTAAAACAAGGCTAAAACAAGGCTGAAACAAGGCTGAAACAAGGCTGAAACAAGGCTAAAACAAGGCTAAAACAAGGCTGAAACAAGGCTAAAACACAAGGCTAAAACAAGGCTGAAACAAGGCTAAAACAAGGCTAAAAACAAGGCTAAAACAAGGCTAAAACAAGGCTGAAACAAGGCTGAAAAAGGCTAAAAAACAAGGCTGGAAACAAGGCTAAAACAAGGCTGAAACAAGGCTGAAACAAGGCTGAAACAAGGCTAAAACAAGGCTGAAACAAGGCTGAAACAAGGCTGAAACAAGGCTAAAACAAGGCTGAAACAAGGCTAAAACAAGAAACAAGGCTGAAACAAGGCTGAAACAAGGCTAAAACAAGGCTAAAACAAGGCTAAAACAAGGCTAAAACAAGGCTGAAACAAGGCTAAACAAGGCTAAAACAAGGCTGAAACAAGGCTGAAACAAGGCTAAAACAAGGCTGAAACAAGGCTGAAACAAGGCTGAAACAAGGCTAAAACAAGGCTAAAACAAGCTAAACAAGGCTAAAACAAGGCTGAAAACAAGGCTGAAACAAGGCTAAAACAAGGCAAAACAAGGCTAAAACAAGGCTGAAACAAGGCTAAAACAAGGCTGAAACAAGGCTAAAACAAGGCTAAAACAAGGCTGAAACAAGGCTAAAACAAGGCTGAAACAAGGCTAAAACAAGGCTAAAACAAGGCTGAAACAAGGCTGAAACAACTCTGGAAAAAACCCTGAAACAACAGTTTCCTGTCAGATCCGTTTCCTTCTCTGGCAGCTTCTCTCTCGGATCTTTTTTCACACACTTCTTCTGCATGTTTGGCTTCATTTTTTCTTAAAAACCGGTCAATAATGTGATGGAGTCACATGTCGTGAGGTTTATTTCATGTCAGTCCGTCCTTATTCTGTAAACTACAGATCATTTGTCCTGATTCATAAAACTCACGACTGTTGAATTTGCAACCAGAAACTTCCAGAAGATGTTTCTCCAACACTAAGATGCAGTACGTACTTATTGAAGACCTTCTTTCCCAGTCTGGACCGGGCCGTGTTGCTGCTCTGCTTTAAGTCACTCAGGTTGGGGTATTTCTTCTTCTTCCCTTTTCGTTTCTTTCCACCCAGCCGATCAGAACCCAGGTCCTCCCCCGTCGCCGCCTCGATGTCACGCATCAGGTCTGGATCACGCCAGTCTGCAGCAGACAGAGAAACACGGCATTCAGGACGTTAACCAACAAACGTCTGGTCTGGCCTGTCATCAGATCAGAATGAGACTGATCTACTGGACCAGGTCCAGAAGTTCAACGGGACCGAATGAAACAGAAGTAAAGTGCAACAGTGCTGCAGCTGTGTGAGCTGGTAGAGTTACCATCAGCATCTTCCCTGTCTGCAGCAGGACTCATCCGGGCCAGGACCGGACCTTCAGGGCCCATCCTGGTCAGGACCGGACCTTCAGGGCCCAACCTGTCCAGGATGGGACCTTCAGGGCCCATATCGGCCAGGACGGGACCTTCAGAGCCCTTACCGGCCAGGACGGGACCTTCAGGGCCCATACCGGTCAGTACGGGACCTTCAGGGCCCATCCTGGCCAGGACGGGACCTTCAGGGTCCATACCAGCCAGGACGAGACCTTTAGGGCCCATCCTGGCCAGGACGGGACCTTCAGGGTCCATACCAGCCAGGACGAGACCTTTAGGGCCCATCCTGGCCAGGACGGGACCTTAAGGGCCCATTCCGGCCAGGACGGGACCTTCATGGTCCATACCGGCCAGGACGGGACCTTCAGGGCCCATATGGGACCTTTAGGACTCATCCTGGACAGGACGGGACCTTCAGGGCCCATACCGGCCAGGACGGGACCTTCAGGGCCCATATGGGACCTTTAGGACTCATCCTGGACAGGACGGGACCTTCAGGGCCCATACCGGCCAGGACCGGACCTTCAGGGCCCATACGGGACCTTCAGGGCCCATGGAGATTCCGTTAAAGATGGAAAACAGGACTTCAAACCCATATTTTGCAGCATATTTTGGCGTCAAAATCTCCAAGAAGACAAAGATAGCTGAAAAGCCTTAAAACGCATCAATTAAAGAACTTTCCTCTGAAGCTGAGTTTTTCTCGTGCCTTTTATCTTAACTGGAAATATCACCCTAAAAAGTCAAGGATGCTCCAGCAGCAGAGCTGTAACCCTCTCATGCTGCTCACACCAGCTCACAGGGAAAAGTAAGATCATGCTTTGTTTGTTTGCAGCTAAAATGGGTCCCATCAGGATCAGAGTCACTCAGGTATGATGGCCGTTGCTACATTTGAACTTTTATCTCGTCGTAGTTTCCTTTCTGAACCTCACTGGTGTTATTTTGACCATAAAACTGTCTGACATGATAAATGATGTCTCAACACCATCTTGTATATTTCTGTTCATCAGCTGATGTTATTCTGACCATCAGTAACCTACAGTCTTACCTGTCAGAGCCCAGCAGAGTCTGTGGGTGTGTGTGTGTGTGTGTGGGTGTGTGTGTGTGTGTGTGGGTGTGTGTGTGTGTGTGTGTGTGTGTGCCAGTTATATTGTCATAAATGACTACACTCAGCTCTATTTGTGCAGTTTGGCTGAGTAAAGGAGGCCATGACAGAAACACATGAGGCTGGAGGCTTGTGTTGTATGTAGGGGTGCACGATAACTATCAGGCCGATAGTTATCGGGCCAATAACTATCAGGCCGATAACTATCAGGCCGATAACTACCAGGCCGATAACTATCGACCCGATAACTATCAGGCCGATAACTATCAGGCCGATAACTATCAGGCCGATAACTATCAGGCCGATAACTATCGACCCGATAACTATCAGGCCGATAACTATCAGGCCGATAACTATCAGATAACTATCGCCGATAACTATCAGGCCGGCGATAACTATATATCAGGCCGAAACTATCAGGCCGATAACTATCGGGCCGAAAACTATCAGGCTGATAACTAACGGGCCAATAACAGGAAATGATGACGTCATCCCGATAACTCCGATATCACGACGAATATCCCCGATAACATTTATATTTGTCAACACAGCAGTGTCACGCTCCCTCTGAGCCTTGAATAACCAGCAGTGAATGTTATGTTCAAGTGACGTCGGCATAATCAGAAAAATGATTTCTCAATCAGGAAAATCAAGAATACCCCCTCATGCCAGAAAACAACTCGTTAAAGGTGGGGTAGGTGTTCTTTTTTTGCAGCACGTTTTACAATATTGCCTGAAAACCTTTTCAGATTCCCATTGCACCCACTGAAATAAAATGTTTGCAAAAAAAAAAAAAACTAAACCTTTTGGTCCAGTCTAGAGGGTATAATCAGAGAAAAACTCTTACCAATTAATGTACTGATCATCTTTACATTTATTGGCTGCCTAATACGTCCATCAAATATCAATACACACCCCCCCCCCCCCCATGGTTCATGTAGTCGTGAATCGTGTGAAGGCGTGGTTTCGAGGACTGGGCTGAAGAGGAGGAGGCGGAGCCTTTGGGAGGAGGGAGGGAGTGTTTATTTTCAAAATCTCACTTGAGTTGGATTGTTGGAACCGTTTTTTCAAAGATCACCCACTCCACCCTTAACTCGGTCATAATTTTAGTAGTTGCTGACTTGAATTGATATTCGCAGTATTTTCCCTCATGTTACACATAGAAAATAGAAAAAAATAGAAAAGGCTGAAAGAACGACTAGCAAACGAGGGAACGTGGGAATTTACGTTCCACCTTGAATGCAGCCTGCAGCACAGCGCTGATCACAACAAACATGGCGGCGTGGAACTTGGTTAAAGTTTCAGAAGAAGATAGTTTGGTGGTTATTTGTGACGAATCCTCCGAGTGAATTCTACGAGGAGGGAAGCACAAGCTTTAATACGTAAAACCTGATCAGCCACCTACAACATAACAATCGCTTCCATGGAGTTTTGAAATCACGCTAACGTGAGCTAACGGAAGCTAATGCTAACGTGCACAAGCCAGCAGCAGTCTCTCCTCTCCCTCATTCCTCTCATCTAAAGCTTCCATGAGATTAAAAAATAAAAACTACTAAACCTCATTTACTTTAATTAAAGGTATTAATTTAAATGGAACCACAAGCCAAAATCCTTTAAATGTTAATCTTTTTCAGTTAGTAATTCTGATGCATGTATTTCCATCAGTTCAAGGAGCCTTTATTTTTTATATCAGTCAGTAATGAACCTTATTTAAGTTAATGTGAGATATCAAATAGGTTTGTTTGATAGCTTTATGAAAATGTTTGAGAGGCTTGAAAATAGTTTTTCATTGGAAAAAATAAATATCTGTTCATTTAAAGAGTCAAAACTATTTTTGGTTTTGTTCATAGTATTGATGTAATGATCTTAGGTATATGTATATGTCGGCCTTTAGGAGCTGAAAGTTATCGGTATCGGTTTTAAAAAACAGTTATGTGCATCCCTACACGTGACGGAGGGAAACAGTCCAGTGTCTCCCAGGACCTGCGTCCACAGGAAGGAGCCCAGGAGCTGATCAAGCCCCGCCCACATCCACAGGAAGGAGCCCAGGAGCTGATCAAGCTCCGCCCACATCCATCACTGAAATCTTTCTTTACAACAAAAAGCAGACTAACGACCCACGTCTCTATTTTCATCTTTTCTTTCAGAAAGCTGAATATAAAAACAGAAGCAGTGATGTTGTTGGAGAAGCGTTGGTTTGTGGAAGTGGACCAGATAAACGTCTCGGTTCCGGTCCAAAGGTTCGAGCTTCAGTGATCTGACAGCGAGGCGTAATGAAGTCATTAGAGCTGATAACACTAACGAGCCCAGCTCTGCAGCCGGCGCTAGTAAACGGGCCGTCCCAGTTCTGGTGGTAATGAACAGTGTGATGTCATAATTCTGGCTGATAAAGTCAGAGTGGCAGAGTAACGATGATCTAAACGAAGAGAAACCTCCAGTTAATGATGAGCCGTGGAATTAGAGATAAACCTGCAGTAATGCAACGTAATTACAGCGTGACTGTCAAAACACTGACCCCAGCTCAGCGCCAGAGGAACCGGGTCTGACCCTGGATCTGCCCGGACCCTGGAGCATCCCTCATTACAGAGGAGGGGCTTTAGCAGCAGCTAAATACCCCAGTAAATACCCCAGCTGCTGTTAAAGCAGCTAAATACCTCAGTAAATACCCCAGCTGCTCTAACAGCAGCTGGGGTATTTAGCTGCTCTCTGTTCAGAGTCTCGTCTGCCTGTCCTCTGTCCTCTGTCCTCTGTCCTCTGTCGTTTGTCTGCTCGTCTGCTGTGAGACGTTCGTCAGAAAACCAAAGAAATAACTGACTGGGATAAAAGAGAAACAAAGGGAAAGAACAGAGGGGGGGGGGGGGGGGTCCTGGTGGGTAATCAGTTACAGCAGGACTGTCCTCTGCTGTCTGTCAACACCTCTGAGATCCTCCACTGGGCTCAGTGCACGTGCATGTGTGTGTGTGTGTGTGTGTGGGGGGGTTCATCTCAGCTACGCATCACTAAGCTCACAGGGCTCCATGTGTCTGTGAGTGGACGGGGTCGGGGACGGGGACGGGGACGGGGACGGGGACAGTCCTCTGATCAGCTGACAGGAACCACCAGCAGCTGCTGAACACGTTTACAGCATCTCCAACCTCAGTGTTCCCACCAGTCCTGACGGATGGACTCCTGCAGAAAACCCACAACCAGCTGCTGGGAATGCTGGGAATGCCTGGGAACATCTGTCAGGGACGGGGTCAACATATAATGGGACAGCACTAAGCATGTTTGAATAAGTAAACGAGCAGAGAACACAAAGATAGCCACATCTAAAAGCTTTAAAGGTAAAGAAACGCCAACCAACAAAGGGAGGGAAGTCAGTCCACCTGTTTCTGAACTACTGCAGATAATCCCTCCCACTGTTCCACACCTGGCAGCTCCAAATAAACGTCACTGCTGCGCTCTTCACCTCTGACACCCAGACACCTGACCAACATCACAGGTAGGGCTGGGTGATTTTATCGATTCTGCGATATATATCGATATTTTATTTCTCCAGAGAGTATCGATATTTCAGCCGGTATCGATATTCTAAACTCCCTTCTAAACCCTCGTGTCCCGTACAGGTGCCATGAAGTCCTCCAGCCACTAGTGTCGCTGTAGAGCATCTCTAACAGGTTATCCAGAAGCTTCTTTCTCTTCCAGCTACAGCTGAGCCAGTCAGGAGGATGGCGGCGAGTATAAACGCAGCGCCTGCGTGATTAAAAGCAGATGTGTGGGAGCAGTTCAGGTTTAAAAAGAAAAAGGAAAGAGAAGATTTAGACAAAAGTATGACAATTTGTAAGCTGTGTCACACAAACGTGAAGTACTCTGGAAATACCACCAACCTGTGAGGCGAGCCCACCTGAAACGTCACCACCCGGACAAGCTAATGCTAACTGAGAGCTAGCCAAACTTTATTTGTCAGGATTTGAGACCGTATTCAGTGGTGGAAAACGCCGGCTTTAAGGGCTGTGTTTACTCTCGCGGCAACGTGTCGCAGTTATCTTGTCGTCAGTATGCTGCAGTTAGCGCAGTCTCCGCTATGTTATTCCACGCCACAACGCGAGAGCGACAATCGCAAACTAGCTAAACTTACTAAACGTATCTCTTGTGTGTTTCCACTTCCTCACCGTCTCGGCCGTATCCAGACCCACATTCATCACTATCTCCCTCCATGAATTACTAGAATATGTGCTGTCTTTGTAGCGTGGAGAAACAGAATCGTACAGATGTGGGTACTTCCTCATTGTAGAATTGACCAATCAGAGGCCTCCTTTCTCTCCTCTCTGCAACACTGTCAGCAGTCACCTACCTTTCAGTTCAATTAATTCAAACAGTCATTAGAACACTCACAAGATGTCACCAAAATCACTTATTCTTTCAGAAAATAATGTAAATAATGTATCGTGAGCCGAGTATCGTGTATTGTATCGTATCGCGAGATTAGCGTATCGCTACAGCCCTAATCACAGTAGATTTCTCTGAGCCGCACTTATGAAGGCACTTCTGTACGACTGCTGTTTGTCTGAGGTTGTATTTATCTAAAACGAAGATTCGCTGGGATCCAACAATCCTGACAGAGAGAGAGAGAGAGAGAGAGAGAGAGAGAGAGAGAGAGAGAAAGAGAGAGATTGTGTGAGTGTGTGTGAGAGTATGAGATTGACTCATGGATCAATAGTGTAGTTGGTAACAAAAGATGCTATTTCACAACTCACTGGACTGCACGCTGTGTCTGACACACACACACACACACACGCACACACGCACACACACGCACACACACACACACAGCTGGAGGTTAACTAGACGCTGTTCAGACTGGTGAGGTTCTAGAACAAACACAAGCAGAGCAACAGACCCACAAACTCTCTGCGTGATGATGAACGCTACTGTTGGGGGACTGAGAGGGGGGGAAGAAAAGCATCATGGGAGCTCATCAGTTCAACTGCGCAGGAAGATCTGAGAGTTGTGCACTCAGGCCGGCTGACGTGACCGCTGTCTCTCTGGTAAAAAATATAGACGACATTTATGTTTCAAATATGAACAAAAAGAAAGAAAATGCAACCGCGCTGAATCTAAAAAGTTCATCAAAGCTTCAAAAAAGAATCATTTAAAAGAAGGAAAGAAAACAGTCACTCAGCTGAGGAAAACTGCCAGATGTAGCTGAAGGAGAGAAAGTAGCAGACATCTGGACGGCTGAGGTACAGTTGAGGTACAGTTGAGGTACAGCTGAGGTACAGCTGATGTACATCTGAGGTACAGCTGAGGTACAGCTGAGGTACAGTTGAGGTACAGCTGATGTACATCTGAGGTACAGCTGAGGTACAGTTGAGGTACAGTTGAGGTACAGCTGATGTACATCTGAGGTACAGCTGAGGTACAGTTGAGGTACAGCTGAGGTACAGCTGATGTACATCTGAGGTACAGCTGAGGTACAGTTGAGGTACAGCTGAGGTACAGCTGAAGGACAGCTGAGGGACAGCTGAGGTATAGCTGAAGTACATCTAAGGTACAGCTGAGGTACAGTTGAGGTACAGCTGATGTACAGCTGAGGTACAGCTGAGGTACAGCTGAGTACATCTGAGGTACAGCTGAGGTACAGTTGAGGTACAGCTGATGTACAGCTGAGGTACAGCTGAGGTACAGTTGAGGTACAGCTGAGGTACAGCTGAAGGACAGCTGAGGGACGGCTGAGGTATAGCTGAAGTACATCTGAGGTACAGCTGAGGTACAGGTACAGCTCTGAGGTACAGCTGAGGTACAGCTGAGGTACAGTTGAGGTACAGCTGATGTACATCTGAGGTACAGCTGAGGTACAGTTGAGGTACAGCTGATGTACATCTGAGGTACAGTTGAGGTACAGCTGAGGTACAGCTGAAGGACAGCTGAGGGACGGCTGAGGTATAGCTGAAGTACATCTGAGGTACAGCTGAGGTACAGTTGAGGTACAGCTGATGTACAGCTGAGGTACAGCTGATTTACAGCTGAGGTACAGCTGAAGTACATCTGAGGTACAGCTGAAGTACAGCTGAGGGACGGCTGAGGTATAGCTGAGGTACAGTTGAGGTACAGCTGAGGTACAGCTGAGGTACAGCTGAGGTATAGCTGAGGTACAGTTGAGGTACAGCTGAGGTACAGCAGAGGGACGGCTGAGGTACAGCTGAGGTACATTTGAGGTACAGCTGAGATACAGCTGAGGGACGGCTGAGGTACAGCTAAGGTACAGCTGAAGTACATTTGAGGTACAGTTGAGGTACAGCTGAGGTACAGTTGAGGTACAGCTGAGGTACAGTTGAGGTACAGCTGAGGTACAGCTGACGTACAGCTGAGATACAGCTGAGGTATAGCTTAAGGACAGCTGAGATACAGCTAAGGTGCAGCTGAGGTACAGTTGAGGTACAGCTGAGGTACAGCTGAGGTACAGCTGAGGTACAGCTGAGGTACAGCTGAAGTACAGCTGAGGTACAGCTGAGGTACAGTTGAGGTACAGCTGAGGTACAGCTGACGTACAGCTGAGATACAGCTGAGGTATAGCTTAAGGACAGCTGAGATACAGCTAAGGGCAGCTGAGTACAGGTTGAGGTACAGCTGAGGTACAGCTGAGGTACAGCTGAGGTACAGCTGAGGTACAGCTGAAGTACAGCTGAGGTACAGCTGACGTACAGCTGAGATACAGCTGAGGTATAGCTGAAGGACAGCTGAGATACAGCTGAGGTACAGCTGAGGTACAGCTGAGCTGAGGTACAGGCTGAGTACAGCTGAGGAGGTACAGTTGGTACAGCTGAGGTACAGCTGAGGTACAGTTGAGGTACAGCTGAGTACAGCTGAGGTACAGCTTGAGGTACAGCTGAGGTACAGCTGAGGTAGCTGAGGTACAGCTGAGTACAGCTGAGGTACAGCTGAGGTACAGCTGAGGTACAGCTTGAGGGCTGAAGTACAGCTGAGGTAACAGCTGAGGTACAGCTGAGGTACAGTGAGGTACAGCTGAGGTACAGCTGAGTACAGCTGGGTACAGCTGAGGTACAGCTGAGGTACAGCTGAGGTACAGCTGGTACAGCTGAGGTAACAGCTGAGGTACAGTTGAGTACAGCTGACCGTACAGCTGAAGTACAGTTGAGGTACAGCTGAGGTACAGCTGAGGTACAGTTGAGGTACAGCTGAGGTACAGCTGAGATACAGCTGAGGTACAGCTGAAGTACAGCTGAGGTACAGCTGAGGTACAGCTGAGGTACAGCTGAGGTACAGCTGAGGTACAGCTGAGGTACAGTTGAGGTACAGCTGAGGTACAGCTGAGATACAGCTGAGGTATAGCTGAAGGACAGCTGAGATACAGCTGAGGTATAGCTGAAGGACACTGAGTAACAGCTGAGGTACAGCTGAGGTACTGAGGTACTGAGGTACAGTGAGGTACAGCTGAGGTACAGCTGAGGTACAGTACTGAGGTGAGGTACAGTGAGGTACAGTTGAGGTACAGCTGAGGTACAGCTGAGAGCTGAGGTACAGCTGAGGTACAGCAGGTAAGCGAGGTACAGCTGAAGGACAGCTGAGGTACAGCTAAGGTACAGCTGAGGTACAGCTGAGGTACAGCTAAGGTACAGCTGAGGTACAGCTGAGGTACAGCTGAGGTACAGCTACAGCTGAGGTATAGCTGAAGGACAGCTGAGATACAGCTGAGGTACAGCTGAGGTACAGCTGAAGAACAGTTGAGGTACAGCTGAGGTACAACTGAGGTACAGCTGAGGTACAGCTAAGGTACAGCTGAGGTATAGCTGAGGTACAGCTGATGTACAGCTGAGGTACAGCTAAGGTACAGCTGAGGTACAACTGAGGTACAGCTGAGGTACAGCTGAGGTACAGCTGAGGTACAGCTGAGGTACAGCTGAAGGACAGCTGAGATACAGCTGAGGGACGGCTGAGGTACAGCTGAGGTACAGCTGAGATACAGCTGAGGGACGGCTGAGGTATTGCTGAGGTACAGCTGAGATACAGCTGAGGGACGGCTGAGGTACAGCTAAGGTACAACTGAGGTACAGCTGAGGTACAGCTGAGGGACGGCTGAGGTATAGCTGAGGTACAACTGAGGTACAGCTGAGGTACAGCTGAGATACAGCTGAGGGACGGCTGAGGTACAGCTAAGGTACAGCTGAGGTACAGCTGAGGTACAGCTGAAGTACAGTTGAGGTATAGCTGAAGTACATCTGAGGTACAGCTGAGGTACAGCTGAAGTACAGTTGAGGTATAGCTGAAGTACATCTGAGGTACAGCTGAGGTATAGCTGAAGTACATCTGAGGTACAGCTGAGGTAAGCTGAGGTACAACTGAGGTACAGCTGAGGTACAGTTGAGGTACAGCTGAGGTACAGTTGAGGTACAGCTGAGGTACAGTTGAGGTACAGCTGAGGTACAGCAGAGGGACGGCTGAGGTACAGCTGAAGTACATCTGAGGTACAGCTGAGGTATAGCTGAGGTACAGCAGAGGGACGGCTGAGGTACATCTGAGGTACAGCTGAGGTACAGTTGAGGTACAGCTGAGGTACAGTTGAGGTACAGCTGAGGTATAGCTGAAGGACAGCTGAGGTACAGCTGAGGTATAGCTGAAGTACAGTTGAGGTACAGCTGAGGTACAGCTGAGGTATAGCTGAGGTACAGTTGAGGTACAGTTGAGGTACATCTGAGGTACAGCTGAGGTACAGTTGAGGTACAGCTGAGGTACAGCTGAGGTACAGTTGAGGTACAGCTGAGGTATAGCTGAAGGACAGCTGAGGTACAGGTGAGGTATAGCTGAAGTACAGTTGAGGTACAGCTGAGGTACAGCTGAGGTATAGCTGAAGGACAGCTGAGGTACAGCTGAGGTATAGCTGAGGTACAGCTGAGGTACAGCTGAAGTAAGCTGAGGTACAGCTGAGGTACTGCTGAGATACAGCTGAGGTACAGCTGAGGTACAGTTGAGGTACAGCTGAGGTATAGCTGAGGTACAGCTGAGGTACAGCTTGAGAGGTACAGCTGAGGTAGGTACAGTGAGGTAGCTGAGGTAGCTGAGGTACAGCTGAGGTACAGCTGAGGTACAGTTGAGGTACAGTGAGGTAAGCTGAGTACAGCTGAGGTACACTGAGGTACAGTTGAGGTACAGCTGAGGATACAGCTGAGGTACAGCTGAGGTACAGCTGAGGTACAGTTGAGGTACAGCTGAGGTACAGCTGAGGTACAGCTGAGGTACAGTTGAGGTACAGCTGAGGTATAGCTGAGGTACAGCTGAGGTACAGCTGAGGTACAGTTGAGGTACAGTTGAGGTACAGTTGAGGTACAGCTGAGGTACAGTTGAGGTACAGTTGAGGTACAGCAGAAAGCTGATGTTCTCTACAGGAGCAGCTCCACAGAAGCTCAGCAGCATCTTCTAACATCTCTGAACAGAGCTGAGCTGAATGTTTAACGACTCCTCACCTGGCTGCTCCTCCCGCCTCCTCCTCTCCTCCTGCTCCTCCCTCCGCCGGTCCTCCTCCCTGCAGGGTCGGCCCTCCTGGTCCCGTGGAATGATCTGGCCGTGGAACGGACACTGAGGACACACAGACACAGCTCAGACACCACAGGCTCCACCCCCTCAACAGACCCAGCTGCAGACTCCACCCCCTCACCAGCCTTGGCTGCAGGCTCCACCCCCTCACTATCCCCGACTACAGGCTCCACCCCCTCCCTAACCCCAGCTGCAGGCTCCACCCCCCACCAGCCCCAGCTGCAGGCTCCACCCCCTCACCAACCTCGGCTGCAGGCTCCACCCCCCACCTGCCCCGGCTGCAGGCTCCACCCCCTCACCATCCCCGGCTGCAGGCTCCACCCCCCACCAGCCCCAGCTGCAGCTCCACCCTCTCCCAGCTCCAGCTGCAGACTCCACCCTCTCACCAGCCCGGCTGCAGACTCCCACCCCCTCACCAGCTCCAGCTGCAGGCTTCCACCCTCTCACCAGCCCGGCTGCAGACCTCCCCCCTCACCACCCCGGCAGCAGGCTCCACCCCCTCACCAGCCCCAGCTGCAGCTCACCCCCTCACCAGCCCCGGCTGCAGGCTCCAGCCCCCAGGCTCACCAGCCCCCCAGGCACCCCAGCTCACCCCCTCACAGCCCAGCTGCAGACTCACCCCTCACCAGCCCCGGCAGCAGGCTCCACCCCCTCACCAGCCCCAGCAGCAGGCTCCACCCCTCACCAGCCCAGCAGCAGGCTCCACCCCCTCACCAGCCCAGCCAGGCTCCACCCTCTCACCACCAGGCTCCACCCCCTCACCCTGGCTGCAGGCCCCCCCCTCACCAGCCCTGCAGCTCCACCCTCTCACCAGCTCCAGGCTCCACCCCCTCACTATCCCTGGCTGCAGGCTCCACCCCCTCACCAGCTCCAGCTGCAGGCTCCACCCTCTCACCAGCCCCGGCTGCAGACTCCACCCCCTCACCAGCTCCAGCCAGACTCCACCCTCTCACCAGCTGCAGGCTCCAACCTTTCACCAGCTCCCTCCCTGCAGGCTCCACCCCAGATGCAGGCTCCACCCCCTCCAGCCCACTGCAGGCTCCACCCCCACCCCCCTGCAGCTCACCCTCCCCCTCCACCCCCTCAGCCCCCAGCTGCAGCTCCACCCCCTCAGCCAGCTCCACCTCCCCAGCTGCAGGCTCCACCCCCACCAGCCTTGGCTCCACCCCTCCACCCCCTCAAATTCCCCTGACTGCAGGCTCCACCCCCTCACCAGCCTCGGCTGCAGGCTCCACCCCCTCACCAGCCCCAGCTGCAGGCTCCACCCCCTCACCACCCCAGTTGCAGACTCCACCCCTTCACAAGCTCCAGCTGCAGGCTCCACCCCCTCACCAGCCCCGAGCTGCAGACTCCACCCCCCCACCAGCCCCAGCTGCAGGCTCCACCCCCCCACCAGCCCCAGCTGCAGGCTCCACCCCCTCACCTTTACAGCCGGTCCTGTCGCTGGCACAGCTTCCCCCCCCCCAGCGGGGCTCTGCAGTGGTGGCTGACGGGAACGAACCTCCCTGGGAAGGAGATGTATCTGCTCTTGCTCTGGGCCAGCAGCTCCGTGTTCTCCACCTCCTCCTCCACCTCTGCAGGAACCCAGAACTGATGCTGAGATGCCGACCTGCAGGAGGAGACCACAGCCAGCGTTAGGAGGAGCTTCTAGAAACCCTCAGACCACTGGAGGAGGTCTGGAGGAGGTCTGAGGTCCAGTACAGAGGAACCCAGGTGGAACATTCAGGAACATGCTGGCTACTTTATGATCTTGCCAGCGTTGGGCTGCTCCTGCCCCCAGTAGTACAGGTCCAACCCGAACGGGACCACCGGCGCTTCGGCGGGCTGCTCTGAACCGGACTGAGAAGACGAGGGACCAGAGGAGCTGCTGAAGGACACACAGGTGGACAAGAGCTCAACACACACTGTAAAAAATTTTTAATATTTTACAGATATTTTTCTGTATTTTTAAAATCCCATTTAATTTACAAAACTAGACTGATTTTACATGTCAAATGTAAAATAACATTAAATCACTGTAACTGTGAAAACACAATATTTCTGTTCTTTTACAAAAAAAAACCCCTTAGAAATACATATATTTATTGTTAAAATATATTCACAAATATATCGTAATTTCACAAATATTTGTCTGTTATTTAAGGGAATAAACTGTAAAATTCAACTTTAAAACTCTTAAAAAAAAGGAAAAAATAATTTAAAATTACTGAGGAATTAATAGTAAAAATTTGTTTAATAATTTCTTTAATATTTTCATTGAAAAAAACTACAATTACTCTCATTTCTAGATGGTAACATCTATTAACATTATATTGATAAATTATTATTAATGATATTTATTTTGAAAGATCATCTAAAGAGACGTAGGGAAAGGGGAAAGCTTGAGAGGGTGAATAATTAATTATTATTAATTAAATTAATAAAAAGGTGAATAATAAAGAGCTGGACTTGAACTTAGCGCTGCTGCTGATGGAGATCCGCTCTAGTTTTTAGGGTTAGGTTTAGGGGTCAGGGGTCAGGGGTCAGGGTCAGGGTTTAGGGGTCAGGAACAGGGTTTAGGGGTCAGGGTCAGGGGTCAGGGTTCAGGTTACGTAGAGAGGAAGAGGAGATGAAGAAGGCTGAACCCAGAGGAAGATGATGAAGGGATCAGACATGGTGGACGTGTTGAGGAGGAGGAGGAGGAGGAGGAGGAGGAGGAGGAGGAGGAGGAGGAGGAGGAGGAGGAGGAGGGTCGGCACCTGGATGCTGGAAGCAGATTCTTTTGTCGCAGGAGGCGCAGCGTGGCGGCGGCAGAGGTCGGGTCCTGCTCTTCCTCCATCAGCCTCTTCATCTGTCTGGACTGGGAAGATGAGGTGGAGGGAGGGGGAGGAGCTGCCGGCCGTGTGGCGGGGGGGTTTCTCTGCGTAACCGTGGAGGTGGAGGTGGAGGTGGAGGTGGAGGGAGAAGGATCCAGACCTGCAGACAACAGCCAGCTTCAGGATCTGCTCCCCTGAGAGGAAGACCAGCGTTACAGGTGTCAGAACCAAGGCACACCTGGAGCCAGGTGAACTCACACCTGCCACCCAGGTGAACTCACACCTGCCGCCCAGGTGAACTCACACCTGCCACCCAGGTGAACTCACACCTGCCGCCCAGGTGAACTCACACCTGCCGCCCACTCCTGGCTGCTGCTTCTGAGTGTGTGGTCAAAGGTCAGAGAGACGGGTCTCTGAGGGACGGCAGGACTGCAGAGACACGCTGACCCACCGTTATTAACACGGACCTGGAAAAACCTGCATCAGAATTACTAACTGAAAAAGATTAACATTTAAAGGATTTTGACTTGTGGTTCCATTTAAATTAATACCTTTAATTAAAGTAAATGAGGTTCAGTAGTTTTTGGTTTTTAATCTCGTGGAAGCTTTAGATGAGAGGAATGAGGGAGAGGAGAGACTGCTGCTGGCTTGAGCACGTTAGCATTAGCTTCCGTTAGCTCACGTTAGCGTGATTTCAAAACTCACATGGAAGCGATTGTTATGTTGTGGTGGCTGATCAGGTTTTACGTATTAAAGCTTGTGCTTCCCTCCTCGTAGAATAAATTCTCGGAGGATTCGTCACAAATAACCACCAAACTATCTTCTTCTGAACTTTAACGAAGTTCCACGCCCGCATGTTTGTTGTGATCAGCGCTGTGCTGCAGGCTGCATTTCAAGGTGTAACGTAAATTCCTCCGTTCCATCGTTTGTCTAGTCGTTCTTTCAGCCTTTTCTATTTTTTCTATTTTATGTGTAACATGTGGGAAAATACTGTGAATATCAATTCAAGTCAGCAACTACTAAAATTATGACCGAGTTAACGAGTTGTTTTCTGGCATGAGGGGGTATTCTTGATTTTCCTTACTGAGTAATCATTTTTCTGATTATGCCGACGTCACTTGAACATAACATTCACTGCTGGTCATTCAAGGCTCAGAGGGAGCGAGACACTGCTGTGTTGACAGAAATATAAATGTTATCGGGGCTATTCGTCGTGATATCGGACTTATCGGGATGACGTCATAATTTCCTGTTATCGGCCTGATAGTTATCGACCCAATAGTTATCGGGTCAATAGTTATCGGGTCGATAGTTATCAGATTTCCAGGGACTCTGGTGGGATCGGCTGCTATGAACAGAGCTGTGCAGACGTGGCTGAACAAGGTGCTTTAGTCCTGAACCTCTGTGGTAGTTTGACCAAAACATTGAAAATAAAACTAAGAAACACTTCAGATAATAGTTTCAACTTGTGAAAAAAGGCTTTAATAGGTCTCCTTTAGACTCATTTTGGTCGACACACTGCCAATTATCACAGCATCAATGGATCTCACCTCCTCCACCACCTCCACACCTCCTCCCCACCCTCCCACCACCTCCACCTCCTCCACCTCCCCACCCCCCCCCCCCCCAACCGTCGTCCCCACCCCACCCACCCCACCAATCCCCTCCTCCCACCACCCTCCACCTCCTCCCCACCCTTCACCCCCCGCCCCACCTCCTCCCCCCCTCCCTCCACCCTGCCTCCCTCCCTCCCCCCACCCTCCCCCCCCTTCCTCCCCTTCCTCCCCCTCCACCCCCCCCCTCCCCCTCTCCCCCCCTCGTCCACCTCCCCCCCCACCCCCTCCACCTCCCCCCACCTCCCATCCCCACCTCCCTCCACCTTCCTCCAACCTCCTCCACCTCCCTCCACCTCCTCCCCCACCTCCCTCCACCTCCCCCCCCACCTCCCTTCACCACCTCCCCACCTGAATGTGTGGTTTGTCTGGATGTTGTGGATGCTCAGATGAACAGATCAATGAAGGAAATGTGTACAGTATGTGTGTGAGACGAGGCTGCTACTGAAAAAGAGAGAAAAGTAAAGGGCTCGACGGAAAGAGAGAGAAAGGAAAAGCAGAAAGAGGTATTGATTTTCCAGGGTTAAGCAGGGCCTGTAATTAAAATGTTAATTTGAGAAGGAGAGAGAGATAGTGTCCTGACAGCAGAGAGAGGGATAAGGAGGCTGATAACCAGAATGACGGAGGAGGACACAGATGAGGAGGAGGAAGAGGAAAGGAAGGAAGGAAATACAGACGAAGGGAGAGGAGAGAGGTAGGAAGGAAATGAACTCTGGGATCAAATGGAAAAGGGAAGGAAAG
This sequence comes from Hirundichthys speculiger, assembly GCA_018398805.1. NCBI lineage: Eukaryota > Metazoa > Chordata > Actinopteri > Beloniformes > Exocoetidae > Hirundichthys > Hirundichthys speculiger. The sequence goes on along the minus strand of JAGFBZ010000361.1, from coordinate 219,789 downwards.
ATGATGAATGTGACCTCCTGGCAGAGATGAAAAGAGTGAGAGATAGAGAGAGAGCATCTGTGACAGCACTGAAATCAGAAGAATTAGAGAAGAACTAATGTGATAAAGGAGAACAACGACAAACTGAAGAGTAAAGAAAAGTCCGCCCAGCTCAGCCGGAGGAGACGGACCCGTTTCAGGACTGAGACCCAGTTTCTAAACCAGTGTATAATGTTTTCTCTTCATAGATAGAAGTTTGAACAGACTGATGATGGAACCGAGGCCTCTGTAGCTATAAAGACATCAAGACTGAAGGCTGCTGGGAGACAACTGGAGGGGACGAGCTCATGTCCATGAACCAGGAGGAGGGAGCCTAGAAACATCTAGAAGTAGGGGCGCACGATAACTATCGACCCGATAACTATCGACCCGATAACTATCGACCCGATAACTATCAACCCGATAACTATCGGGCCGATAACAGGAAATTATGATGTCATCCCGATAACTCCGATATCACGACGAATAGCCCCGATAACATTTATATTTCTGTCAACACAGCAGTGTCTCGCTCCCTCTGAGCCTTGAATGACCAGCAGTGAATGTTATGTTCAAGTGACGTCGGCATAATCAGAAAAACGATTACTCAATCAGGAAAATCAAGAATACCCCCTCATGCCAGAAAACAACTCGTTAACTCGGTCATAATTTTAGTAGTTGCTGACTTTAATTGATATTCGCAGTATTTCGTAGTATTAAAAAAGAAAAAAATAGAAAAGGCTGAAAGAACGACTAGCAAACGAGGGAACGGAGGAATTTACGTTCCACCTTGAATGCAGCCTGCAGCGCAGCGCTGATCACAACAAACATGGCGGCGTGGAACTTCGTTAAAGTTTCAGAAGAAGATAGTTTGGTGGTTATTTGTGACGAATCCTCCGAGTGAATTCTACGAGGAGGGAAGCACAAGCTTTAATACGTAAAACCTGATCAGCCACCTACAACATAACAATCACTTCCATGGAGTTTTGAAATCGCGCTAACATGAGCTAACGGAAGCTAATGCTAACGTGCCCAATCCAGCAGCAGTCTCTCCTCTCCCTCATTCCTCTCATCTAAAGTTTCCATGAGATTAAAAAACAAAAACTACTGAACCTCATTTACTTTAATTAAAGGTATTAATTTAAATGGAACCACAAGCCAAAATCCTTTAAATGTTAATCTTTTTCAGTTAGTAATTCTGATGCATGTATTTCCATCAGTTCAAGGAGCCTTTATTTTTATATCAGTCAGTAATGAACCTTATTTAAGTTGATGTGAGATATCAAATAGGTTTGTTTGATAGCTTTACGGAAATGTTTGAGAGGCTTGTCAGTAGTTTTTCAATGGAAAAAATAAATATCTGTTCATTTAAAGAGTCAAAACTGTTTTTAATTTTGTTCATAGTATTGATGTAATGATCTTAGGTATATGTGTGTGTTATCAGTTATCGGTATCGGTTTTAAAAACAGTTATGGTGCATCTCTGGCTACAATGGGACCATTAAAGAAGGAAGGAAAACAACGTTAATTCTGGTTAAATGAGGAGTGAACGATGCTGCTGGAAACATGACAGATCAGAGACCGACGTCACCGCTTCAGTTCAACGCAGATCCTCTGAGGATGAACCGGTTCTTCTGAACCGAAGCAGCTGGACCGTCTGGTCGGGTTTATTAGCGTGTGAGCGTGAGCTTGCGGATCAGAGTGGGTGGTAAAATCTGGGCGCAGGGCTAATAGGGGCTCATTAAAGAGGTTGCATTGTTAATTTGGTTTGGCCCCTCTAGATCATTACTGAGCCCACTAATCACCCTGACACACACACGCACACACACACACACACACACACACACACCTGTTCGGCACCCATCAGATACAATCTAATTACTCAAGCCTCTAATTGATTAGTAATGGAGGGAGGTGGGGTGGGGAGGGGGGGCTCGCAGGTAGAGAGGCTGGGTGTGAATGTAATGAGTGAGGAAGAGGAGAGTGCTGGAGAGAGCTCACGAGAGGTCAAAGGTCATCCGCCCGCAGCCACAGTAACGTGGCCGCTCATGCAATAACTGCACTGTCAACATGTTCTCTGATGGTGTCATTAACAGCGACACATAAATACAGTCGGACTGTTAGATGGGAGGAGCAGTGATGGAGGGAGGAGCAGATCCAGCTGACGGAGCAGCTCTGCTGGGTTTTAGTGTTCGCCTTGAGGTTGCTCAGACCAGCGGAGAGGAATGCTAACAGCGCTAACAGCCATCTGATATTTCTGTTGTTTTACAGCTGACGCGGCGATAAAAGGAGTCGGTTATTGACCTGAACACATGACCTCCTGGCCGGCGCGCTGCCTGGAGGCCAGACGTGATCCATAAAAGACCGGCGCCGCCACAGAGCTGGATCAGGGACGTGGAGGGAGGGGCGGGGCTGGAGGGAAACATGCTGCACACACCTGCACCACTCACCTTTATAGGTGTGGGACCTTCTTCACAGGACCCCGCCCTCACAGCACCACCCTCAACGGGTCACCAGCTAAACTGCTAAAACCAGCTAAACTGAGCCAACGGGTCACCAGCTAAACTGAGCTGACGGGTCACCAGCTAAATAAACTGAGCTAACGGGTCACCAGCTAAACTGAGCTAACGGGTCACCAGCTAAACTGAGCTAACGGGTCACCAGCTAAACTGAGCTAACGGGTCCCCAGCTAAACAGAGCTGACGGGTCACCAGCTAAACTGCTAAAACCAGCTAAACTGAGCTAACGGGTCACCAGCTAAACTGAACCAACGGGTCACCAGCTAAACTGAGCTGATGGGTCACCAGCTAAACTGAGCTAACGGGTCACCAGCTAAACAGAGCTAACGGGTCACCAGCTAAACTGAACCAACGGGTCACCAGCTAAACTGAGCTAACAGGTCACCAGCTAAACTGAGCTAACGGGTCACCAGCTAAACAGAGCTAACGGGTCACCAGCTAAACTGAGCTGATGGGTCACCAGCTAAACTGAGCTAACGGGTCACCAGCTAAACTGAGCTAACGGGTCACCAGCTAAACAGAGCTAAGGGGTCACCAGCTAAACTGCTAAACAGCTAAACGGGTCACCAGCTAAACTGAGCCAACGGGTCACCAGCTAAACTGAGCTAACGGGTCACCAGCTAAACTGAGCTAACGGGTCACCAGCTAAACAGAGCTAAGGGGTCACCAGCTAAACTGAGCTGATGGGTCACCAGCTAAACTGCTAAAACCAGCTAAACTGAGCTAACGGGTCACAAACTAAACTGACTAACTGGTCACCAGCTAAACTGAGCTAACGGGTCACCAGCTAAACTGAGCTGATGGGTCACCAGCTAAATTGACTAACAGGTCACCAGCTAAACTAAGCTGATGGGTCACCAGCTAAACTGAGCTAACGGGTCACCAGCTAAACTGAGCTGATGGGTCACCAACTAAACTGAGCTAACGGGTCACCAGCTAAACTGAGCTAACGGGTCACCAGCTAAACTGAGCCAACGGGTCACCAGCTAAACTGAGCTAACGGGTCACCAGCTAAACTGAGCTGATGGGTCACCAGCTAAACTGAGCTAACGGGTCACCAGCTAAACTGAGCTAACGGGTCACCAGCTAAACTGAGCTAATGGGTCACCAGCTAAACTGAGCTAACGGGTCACCAGCTAAACTGAGCTAACGGGTCACCAGCTAAAACTGAGCTGAGGGTCACCAGCTAAACTGTCACCAGCTAAGGGTCACCAGCTAAACTGAGCTGACGGGTCACCAGCTAAACTGAGCTAACGGGTCACCAGCTAAACTGAGCTAACGGGTCACCAGCTAAACTGAACCCTAACGGGTCACCAGCTAAACTGAACCAACGGGTCACCAGCTAAACTGAGCCGTCCTGCTGCTGCCAGCAGCGTCAGACCTGTCAGACCCGTCAGACCTGTCAGTCACAGCTAGGACTCCTCCCCCCACTGCTGCAGGCTGTGTGCCATCGGCGTAGCAGCTTTGTGCCGTCTACCCATCTAAGTGGGCGTGAGGTGAAGCGGGCTGAGGGGAAAGATGGCGAGGCTGGATGATTCACAGTGACGTCACAGTAAACCTGAAAGACTCACAGACCGACACACCTGCAGACTCAGAGCAGGACCAGGTCCTGGCGGTCCTTGAGTTGTCCCGGTACCTGAGCTCTGTACCACCAACGGTCTGGATGTGGGTACAGCACAGCCACTGCTCAACAACTGGGTTGGGCTGTTTTCTTCTTGTTTTCAAAGTCCAAACCAGAAACTGAGCACCGATGTTTCCTGATGGACAGCCAGCCTGGAGGCCGGAGCAGAACCGTTAGATGTGGCGGTCTAACTGCTGGGGGGGGGGGGGGGGGGGTAACCTCCAGAGACACATGTGAGTAAACCCCCTTAAGACGGCCCTCACCTGCACCTCAGCAGCTGCAGCAGGATCTAAGGAGGGAACCCCGTGTTTGTTTGGAGATGAATCTTAAGAGCTTTGGGCTGCAGCAGGTCTTCGTTTGTAGCTTAACATCTCTGTTTACCCACGTGCCTGTGCGGCGTACGTGTTTGTGTAGTTGGACTAACCGTACTCAGCCCGCAGATGCTCAGGAATGTGCGGCTCGTAGCCTTCTTTTTCTGGAACTTCGTCGAAATCGTCGTCGTCCTCTTCATCTGAGGTAGCCTTCACCTGAGGAGGAAGAGACCAGAATCAGTTTGGTTTCTCAAAAAAGAAAACTGCTGCAGTAGTTTACTGGTGTTTCTTGTAAATATCAGATAGTTGGCTATCTGAGCCGTAACGTCCTCAGAGAAGAAAACTGAAACCAAACACCCTCAGAAATCTGCTGCGCGGTGGAAACTCAACCTCATATATTCCCTTTAAGAGCTGCTTCTGCTGGATTTAACAGCTAAAAAAGAGACGGTAAGTAAGAAAATGTACCATCAAACGGAGAGATGGTCTCCAGAAATGGTTTGATCAGGGTGACATCAGGAGTAGTGGTCCATCCAGGAAGAGCCTCAGCTGGGTTCTGGCTACGGCTGGGCGAGTTTATCGACTCTGCGATATATATCGATATTTTATTTCCCCACAGAGTATCGATATCGATATTCTAAGCTCCCTTCTAAACCCTCGTGTCCCGCACAGGTGCCATTAAGTCCTCCAGCCACTAGTGTCGCTGTAGAGCGTTTCTAACAGGTTATCCAGAAGCTTCTTTCTCTTCCAGCTACAGCTGAGCCAGTCAGGAGGATGGCGGCGAGTATAAACGCAGCGCCTGCGAGCTTAAAAGCAGATGTGTGGGAGCAGTTCGGGTTTAAAAAGAAAAAGGAAAGAGAATATTTAGATGAAAGTATGGCGGTTTGCAAGCTGTGTCACACAAACGTGAAGTACTCTGGAAATACCACCAACCTGCGAGGCGAGCCCACCTGAAACGTCACCACCCGGACAAGCTAATGCTAACTGAGAGCTAACTGCTAAACCCAAGAAGTTGCGGCGCGATCTGAAACAAACCATCTACTTCACCAGGTCGCAGAAAATGACGGAGTCCATTGCTACTTTATTAATCAGGATTTGAGACGTATTCAGTGGTGGAAAACGCCGGCTTTAGGCGCCTGGTGAACACGCTATCCCGCTATCCTGTTGTCTTTTATTCATGTTGTCCAGCGTTTGCAAGCTGCCTGTCAGCCATATAATGTGTAATTGATGCTTTCAGTTCAATTAATTCAAACAAAGTCATTGGAACACTCACAAGATGTCACCAAAATCACTTTGTTCCTTTAAAATCTTTCAGAAAATGATGTAAATGTGTTGTAAGATGAATATCGATATATATCGTATCGAATCGTGAGATCAGTGTATCGCTGCAGCCCTAGTTCTGGCGTCATGACACATGTGACCCGTTCATGTTTGACGTGAACACCGCAGAGCTGCCGTTGTGTTAAAGTCCGGAGGAGGAACGGCGCCCTGCATCACCAGCACACGGAAACGCTTCAACCACGGCGCCCTGAACGAGGACGATGCTAGCAGGACGCCGCTGTGATGCTGAGCAGCGGGCCAGCGGTGATGGACAGAGACCAGAGCCATCACGCCAGCGGGACCGTGTGGGCGTCTGCGTGTGCGTTGGGGGGTGATGAGCTGCTACTGGCGCTAAGCAAAATTTATGGTTTTTAATTTTCTGGCAAGGTTGTTAGCCACTGGTTGTGCTACAATGCAGAACACGACACTCTTATACAGAGAGGGGTCATTTCCATTACACAAATGTCTGTGTGTGCGTGTGTGTGTGTGTGTGTGTGTGTGGCTGCTACAGCTGAGGATGCACCCAGGAACACACACACACACACACACACACACACACACACACACACACACACACTCTCTCTGCGTTAGCAGCACAATAATCACAGTGATTAGCGTTATGAGAAGCAGTAAAACCTAACGTTAAACTAACCTCTTATTCCCAGAGGCGTCTTTTCATTCATCCACTTCATTTGTGTGGAATAGCTGCGTGTGCGTGCATGTGTGTGTGTGTGTGTGTGTGTGTGTGTGTGCGTGTGTACAGCAGAGGGCTGCTGTGTTACTGCTGATAAAGCCCATTAAAATGTTAGAATTAGTTTACAAATGATGAGTCCAAGAACGATGATGAAATGACCTTCATACACACACGCGCACGCACGCGCGCGTGCGCACACACACACACACGTTCAACGCTGCACCCAGGACAGTCAGCTGACTTTGTCGGAGGCTCGTTTCCTGCTGCAGCCTGGAGAGACCAATTAAAACGCCTCACGTGACAATACTCAGCATGCAGTTAACAAGCAAATAAACAATTAAACCCTCATTAGCTTCCGTTAATGCGGCCAGAGACACACGGAGGGGGGGGGTGAGGACTCGTCCTCCTGAACCCAGAGAAGCAGAGGAGTCTGGTCTGGGAGAGACTGGCTGGAGGACAGCAGTCCTCCTCAGTCCTGTTACCGACTACATTCAGTAGATTCAGGCTCAAATGTAACACTTTCTGTCTTAAATATCGTCCTTTAAAGAGTCGTCTGAGTCCATGGAGTCATCTGGAGTCATCTGGAGTCACATCTGGAGTCATCTGGAGTCATCTGGAGTCATCTAGAGTCATCTAGAGTCACATCTGGAGTCATCTGGAGTCATCTGGAGTCATCTGGAGTCACATCTGGAGTCATCTGGAGTCACCTGGAGTCACCTGGAGTCACCTGGAGTCACCTGGAGTCACCTGGAGTCATCTGGAGTCACCTGGAGTCATCTGGAGTCACCTGGAGTCACCTGGAGTCATCTGGAGTCACCTGGAGTCACCTGGAGTCACATCTGGAGTCATCTGGAGTCATCTGGAGTCACATCTGGAGTCATCTGGAGTCATCTGGAGTCACCTGGAGTCATCTAGAGTCACCTGGAGTCATCTGGAGTCACCTGGAGTCACCTGGAGTCACCTGGAGTCATCTGGAGTCACATCTGGAGTCATCTGGAGTCATCTGGAGTCATCTGGAGTCACATCTGGAGTCTGACTGGCTCTGTGACGTTCAGCTGGAGACATGAACAGAGAAGGAGAGAAGGCCGACGTTCTCATCATCTGGTATCAGAGAACAACCCCAGACGCTGTCAGACCGTTAAAGTTTTAGCTCTGAACCACTTCATTTCTTCACTGTGCATAAATGTCCCCGTCCGTCCCCGTCCCTCCCCGTCCGTCCCCGTCCCTCCCCGTCCGTCCCCGTCCCTCAGCAGCGGGACTATGAAGAACATCTGGACAGACAGAGCAGACAGCTAACGTGCAGCAACACTTGTATCATCAACGTAGTGCTGGGCGCTATGACCAAAGATTTATATCACGGTATTTTTCAAAATTATATCAGATTAACGGTATATCACGGTATTTTTTTTTTTTAAGGCACAACTGGGTGTTGATCACATTTTCTAATCATTTAGAGGAATTGCTGCAGTAAATTGTCTATTTTACTGTCAGGAGGAGTGAATATTGTAGAAAAACATTCATATCTACACTAGTATTAATACAGGTTTGAATGGCCTCACAAAATGATACTATTTACAAAGAGGTGGCACTCGTTATTCTGATTAATGAAGGAATCAGAATGATGATAGTTGCAGTTAAAATACAGAACCCTTTTATTTTTCAAACTATGCAAACAACTTGAAAAAACATATTCTGTAAAAAAAAATCAGCATTAACTACACAATGTAAACAACGTTCTAAAGTTGTAGCCGCGGGAGGCAACACCAGCCTGGTGTAGCCTCCCGCGGCTACAACTTTAGCTCGGCAACATTAGCAGATTATTGTAGTTTGTTGGACGTCGTCTTTTTTAAATCCACGGCTCCTGGTTCAGGAACAAGTTCCTCAGTCTCATGTTGCCGTTCTGGAGCTTCCACTTCGGGACTTTCTCTGTTTTGACCGTTTAACCGTTTTAAGCTAGTAGCGTGTTGCACCTCCAGTGCAACTGCAAAACAGTCCCCTGTCAAACAATGTTTCTGCGGCACTTACGTTCCGCCGCGCGGCGTTCCCAACGTTGTGTACGCTACAGTACAAACTCACCGGTATTCTCGACCACGAACATCCGGGCCACTGAACACATCCGGGCATGCGCGGGCCATAGCAACCAGGCCGAGGGGGAAAACAATCGCTCACTGTTGCTAGCGAAGCCGATGCATTTTGTGCCTGTTCTGTCTGATTTGGTGCAGTTTAGGATAAAGATGGTGAAGAACTGTTGTGTGTTCAACTGCACCAACAATGTTGCTCGCTAGTCGCTTTTGTCATTTTAAATGATTACTAGGCGAGGCTACTGAGCCTGAAAGAAGAAGAAAATGGCTGCTCGCTATTAACAGAGCAGACGAAGATACTCGAGGGAAATTATGGGTTCCCAAATCAGACTACACGTATGTTTGTTCAGCACACTCTGTAACAGGCAAGAAATCAGATTTTTTCAAGTTGTTTTAGTTTTTAATTTCTATGTTTAGATCTAATATGTTGAGGCCCCATTTTAGATCCTTCAGGTCTGGTAAAAGAATGCTATACTTACGAGGAGTTTTTACGAGGTAATGGTACATCTGGGTACCCAAACGAGTTATTCATCAGAGAATCGGCTGTGTGCTTGTATGGACACAAATCTGGGCCGACTATGTCCAATCTTGCTTTATATCTCGCTAAAGCCTCCGGCTTCAACTCATCCTGATGTTGGTAATTAATGCTCGCCACCACAGGCACCAGTGACGATAAAGACGCTACAATAAATAAACAATAAAGACGCTAAAATGGAAATGACTGTGAGTGAAAAACACCTCACGTTAAAACCGGAAGTGTAACCACGGCTGATCACATGGTGCGTGACGTCACGCCGATATCGAGAATTACGGTGTATGAAAAATTCATATCATAAGAAAAATAAACACGGGTATTGGGGATGCAGCGGTAAACCGCCCAGCGCTACATCAACACAAACACATGTTTAAATCTGAGAGACGGCGCTTCTGTGAGACCGGATCATGTTTCCTCTCCTGGAGAGAGAACATTTTAAACAGAAAAACAAACTTCCTCCATTATTCCACTCTGCTGCAACAATTATTCATCCTCAGAGAGCCATGGATTCACACGCACGCGCACGTGCACAGATATAGGCTCTATAGGTTTTGTGCTTGTCTGCTTTAATCCCGGCTGGTTTATTCTGCTCTGATCAATGACCGAAGGCTAAGAAGTGATCACCCAGCTGGAGGAAAATCCTGCCCTAACATCATCCCTTTCCCCTGTTTCTGCCGCCGGGTCTCTAATTCACCCTAATTTCGTCCTGATAGCATCGCCCGCTGTCTCCCGCCTGGCAGCGCTGTAAGTCTCGCGGCAGGATTAGCTTTCCTCCAGAAACATTTTGCTGACGGCCCGCGTGGCTAAAATATGGCCTCCATTCCTCCACGCGGAGGCGCGAGGGGCTGCTTTGCATTTTAACGGAGCTCTGGTTTATTTCCCGGGACGGAGGGAAACCACACAGTTGTCCCGGCCAGAGATAAAAACCGCTTCTTTAAGAGAAACCGGAGATTTAGCAGACAAATTAGAAGTGATGGTTTAAATACGGCAGAGCCATGAGTCACTGTAATAGGAAAGGGAAAGAACAAATATTGGTTACTTTAACGTTAAAAAACAGGCCCAGATAGAAATAAAAATAGTTGCAGAATCCTGTTGAATAAATAAAAAAAAGTTGTTTAAGCAAAGACGGGCCATGTGTTACTGTAATGGCAATGTTTACTCAGAAAAATAAAAAAGGAAGCAGTTATTTAGGAGCTGGAGACCAGAAACAGCAGCAGCAAACATCTACCAGATAAACCCCAGAGACCGGATCAGCCTGGACCTGGACCTGCTGGACCTGCTGGAGCTGCTGGAGCTGCTGGACCTGCTGGACCTGCAGGACCTGCTGGACCTGCTGGACCTGCTGGACCTGCTGGACCTGCTGGACCTGCTGGACCTGCTGGACCTGCTGGACCTGCTAGACCTGCTGGACCTGCTGGACCTGATGGACCTGCAGGACCTGCACGGACCAGACACGAGACCAGAGACCAGACCATGGACCAGAGACCAGAGACCAGACCATGGACCAGAGACCAGAGACCAGACCATGGACCAGAGACCAGAGACCAGAGACCAGACCAGAGACCAGACCAGAACCAGAGACCAGACCATGGACCAGGACCAGAGACCAGGACCAGAGACCAGAGACCAGAGACCAGAGACCATGGACCAGAGACCAGGACCAGACCAGAGACCAGAGAGACCAGAGACCATGGACCAGAGACCAGAGACCAGAGACCAGAGACCAGAGACCAGAGACCAGAGACCAGAGACCAGAGAGAGACCAGAGACCAGAGACCAGACCAGACCAGAGACCAGAGACCAGACCAGACCAGAGACCAGAGACCAGAGACCAGAGACCAAGACCAAGACCAGACCAGAGACCAGAGACCAGAGACCAGAGACCAGAGACCAGAGACCAGAGACCAGACCAGACCAGACCAGACCAGACCAGGACCATAGAGACCAGACCAGAGACCAGAGACCAGGAGACCAGAGACCAGAGACCAGACCAGAGACCAGAGACCATGAGACCAGAGACCAGAGACCAGACCAGACCAGAGACCAGAGACCAGAGACCAGAGACCAGAGACCAGAGACCAGACCAGACCAGAGACCAGACCAGAGACCAGACCAGAGACCAGAGACCAGAGACCAGAGACCAGAGACCAGAGACCAGAGACCAGAGACCAGAGACCAGAGACCAGAGACCAGAGAGACCAGAGACCAGACCAGAGACCAGAGACCAGAGACCAGAGACCAGAGACCAGAGACCAGAGACAGAGACCAGAGACCAGAGACCAGAGACCAGAGACCAGACCAGAGACCAGAGACCAGAGACCAGAGACCAGAGACCAGAGACCAGAGACCAGAGACCAGAGACCAGAGACCAGAGACCAGAGACCAGACCAGAGACAGAGACCCTGAGACCATGGACCAGAGGACCAGAGAGACCAGAGACCAGAGACCAGAGACCAGAGACCAGAGACCAGAGACCAGAGACCAGAGACCAGAGACCAGAGACCAGAGACCAGAGACCATGAGAGACCAGAGACCCAGAGACCAGAGACCAGAGACCAGAGACCAGGACCATGACCAGAGACAGAGACCAGAGACCAGAGACCAGAGACCAGAGACCAGAGGACCAGACCATGGACCAGAGACCAGAGACCAGACAGACCAGAGACCAGAGACCAGAGACCAGACCAGAGACCAGAGACCAGAGACCAGACCAGAGACCAGAGACCAGAGACCAGAGACCAGAGGACCAGAGACCAGAGACCAGAGACCAGACCAGAGACCAGACCATGACCCAGACCAGAGACCAGAGACCAGAGACCAGAGACCAGAGACCAGACCATGGACCAGAGACCAGACCATGAACCAGAGACCAGAGACCAGAGACCAGAGACCAGAGACCAGACCATCCAACCACACATCACATACTGTGTTATTATTATTCAACAAAAACTAAGCTGTGTTTTATATTCTGAAAATGTGAAGCAGGTGTTTCTCTTTGACCCGACTCGGTTCTGGAACAGTCCACTGAGATGTTTCTGGGCTCTTTCACATTTCAGTTCCGTAGAAGAGCCTGTCAGGTCAAACTGGGTGAACTGGGACGTGGATCAGGACTCAGGTCACATGTGTCGGTCCCAGTACTGGCCCCGCCCCTCTCAGGTGCAGAGGACGGCGTCCTGGCGCCTCCACAGGTGTCTCCTCAGCTCCTGCAGCGTCTCGCTCTCCCCCGTCCTCTCCCTCAACTGAGACTCTTTATAAAATCCTTTATAAAAGTGATGTGAGGGCGCCGCCTCGGACAACTGCTCCCCTGACTTCATTTGTCTCTTGGCAAGTTTGATGGCACTGTGTTTAAAAACCCATTCAATCTTATAAACCAAAAATTAAATGTAGTCGACTGTGATGGGCACTCAGTGCATCTGCTATTTATATGCTAATGTACACTGGGCTGCCAAGGTCTGGCAAATTATTACTGCACAGCCATAAGTCAGGTGAGTGGGGGGGGGGGGGGGGGGGGGGGGGGGGGGGGGGGGAGCATCACACAGAACACCAGAGGAGGAGGGAAGGAGAAAGAGGAGGAGGAACTGAAACCAGAGGAGGAGGGAAGGAGAAGAGGAGGAGGAAGAACTGAAAACAGAGGAGGAGGGGGAAGGAGAAAGAGGAGGAGGAACTGAAACCAGAGGAGGAGGGAAGGAGAAAGAGGAGGAGGAACTGAAACCAGAGGGAGGAGGGAAGGAGAAAGAGGAGGAGGAACTGAAACCAGAGGAGGAGGGAAGGAGAAAGAGGAGGAGGAACTGAAACCAGAGGGAGGAGGGAAGGAGAAAGAGGAGGAGGAAACTGAAACCAGAGGAGGAGGGAGGAGGGAAAGGAGAAAGAGGAGGAGGAACTGAAACCAGAGGAGGAGGGAAGGAGAAAGAGGAGGAGGAACTGAAACCAGAGGGAGGAGGGAAGGAGAAAGAGGAGGAGGAATGAAAACCAGAGGAGGAGGGAAGGGAGAAAGAGGAGGGGGGAGTAGGGGAACTGAAACCAGAGGGAGGAGGGAGGGAAGGAGAGGGAGGAGGAACGAAACCAGAGGGAGGAGGGAAGGAGAAAGTGGAGGAGGAACTGAAACCAGAGGGAGGAGGGAAGGAGGAAGGAGGAGAAATGAAACCAGAGGAGGAGGGAAGGAGAAGGAGGGGAACTGAAACCAGAGGGAGGAGAAAGAGGAGGAAACCAGAGGGCGGAGGGAAGGAGAAAGTGGAGGAGGAACTGAAACCAGAGGGAGGAGGGAAAGGAGAAAGAAGGAAAGGAGGAGGAACTGAAACCAGAGGGAGGAGGGAAGGAGGAAGAGGAGGAGGAACTGAAACCAGAGGGAGGAGGAGAGACCAGATCTGAGCACCAGGAGGTGAAAGAGCCTTCTCAGATATCTCCATTGTTTCTCCTGACAAGTTAATCCAGTTTGAACCTGCACACAGAAATAAATTAATCCCACATTTAAAGCCCAAATAGAAAACATCCTCTGGAATATTGAACGTCTCTAATGTCACTATTATACCGAGACATTTCATCTAAATGAATATAGAAACAAATACATTCATTAAAATACAGTCACACGTATCTGAACACTGCACATCCATCTGGGACTGGGACTGGGACTGGGACTGGAGCTGGACTGGAGCTGGGACTGGGACTGGGACTGGGACTGGGACTGGACTGGGACTGGGACTGGGACTGGGACTGGGACTGGGACTGGGACTGGGACTGGGACTGGGACTGGACTGGACTGGGGGACTGGGGCTGGGGACTGGGACTGGACTGGGACTGGGACTGGGACTGGGACTGGGACTGGACTGGGACTGGGACTGGACTGGGACTGGGACTGGGACTGGGACTGGGACTGGGACTGGGACTGGAACTGGACTGGGACTGGGACTGGGACTGGGACTGGACTGGGACTGGGACTGGGACTGGGACTGGGACTGGGACTGGGACTGGGACTGGGACTGGGACTGGGACTGGGACTGGGGGACTGGGACTGGGACTGGGACTGGACTGGGAACTGGGACTGGGACTGGGACTGGGACTGGGACTGGGACTGGGACTGGGACTGGGACTGGGACTGGAGCTGGGACTGGGACCGGAGGAGGAGGACCTCAATACGTCTGGATCATCTGTCCAGAACAGCCAATCTTCCACTAGTGGAAACCAATTTTGTGCTATTTTGAGTCTGATCAAATTGAAAGTCTCCTGAGACCCCCCCACTTTTATCCCAACAACTGTCCCCTCCCCCTTAAGGGCATTTACATTCAGAAAGTCTCAGAAATCACAGCCTATGAAGAAGAAGTTCACTGACGGGGTCCCACCATCATTTAAAATATCACTGGGGTTGCACAACACCAAAGATCTCTGGTTGTGGGGTCTGGTTGGGTTCTCTGGGTTGGGGTTCTGGTTGGTGTCTATGGTTGGTTGGTCTGGTTGGGGGTTTGGGTTCTCTGGTTGGGGGTCTATGGTTGGGGTTTCTGGTTGTGGTCTATGGTTGGGGGTTTGGGGTTGGGGTTTGGTTGGGGTCTATGGTTGGTTGGGGTCTATGGTTGGGTGGTCTATGGTTGGGGTCTTATGGTGGGGTCTGGTCTGGGGGTTATGGTTGGGGGTGGTGGGGTTTGGTTGGGGTCTGGTTGGGGTTGTTGGGGTCTATGGTTGTGGTCTATGGTTGGGGGTTGGGGTCTGGTTGGGGTCGGGTGGGGTTTCGGTTGTTGGGGTCTATGGTTGGGGTCTTGGGTTGTGGTCTATGGTTGTGGTCTCTGGGGTTTGGTTGGGGTTGGGGTTCTATGGTTGGGGGTCTAATGGTTGGGGTCTTGGGGTTGGGGTCTCTGGTTGGGGTTCTCTGGTGGGGGTGGGGTTATGGTTGGGGTCTCTGGTTGGGGTCTCTGGTTGGGGTCTATGGTTGGGGTCTATGGTTGGGGTCTATGGTTGTGGTCTCTGGTTGGGGTTTCTGGTTGGGGGGTCTTGGTCTTTGGGGTCTATGGTTTGGGGTCTGGTTGGGGTCTTGAGGTCTGGTGGTATGGATTGTTGGGGTCTCTGGTTGGGGCTGGTTGGGGTCTCTGGTTGGGGTCTATGGTTGGGGGTCTATGGTTGGGGTCTGGTTGGGGTTTGGTTGGGGTCTATGGTTTGGGTGGGTTGGGGTATCTGGTTGGGGTCTCTGGTTGGGATCTATTGGTTGGGGTCTATGGTTGGGGTCTCTATTTGGGGTCTATGGTTGGGGTCTCTGGTGGGGTCTCTGGTTGGGGGTCTCTGGTTGGGGCTATGTTGGGTCTATGGTTGGGGTCTCTGGTTGGGTTGGGGTCTCTCTATGGTTGGGGTCTCTTTGGTTGGGGTCTATCTGGTCTGGTTGGTCTCTGGTTGGGTAGGTTGGGGTCTCTGGTGGGGGGGGTCTATGGTTGGGGTCTATGGTTGGTTTTGAGGTCTCTGGTTGGGGTCTATGGTTGGGGTTGGGTCTCTGTTGGTCTATGGTTGGGGTCTCTGGGGTTGGTTGGGTCTATGGTTGGGGTCTCTCTGGGGTTGGGGTCTCTGGTTGGGGTCTATGGTTGGGGGTTATGGTTGGGGTACTTGGTTGGGAGGGTTCTGGTTGGGGTATATGGTGTGGGGGTTGGGGGTTATCTGGTTGGGGTTTATGGTTGGGGTACTGATGCGTGGGGGGTATTATGGTTGGGGGTATATGGTGGGGTATATGGTTGTGGTATATGGTTGGGGGTTTATGGTTGGCGAGTTATATGAGTGTGTGGATTTAAGGTTTGGGTATATGGTTGAGGGTTATATGGTTGGGGTATTAGGTTGTTGCGTATTATATGGTGGGGTATATGGTGGGGTATATGGTTGGGTATTGGTTGGTGTATATGGTGGGGGTATTATATGGTTGGGCTGAGGGTTGGGGTATATGGTGGTTTGTAAATATATGGTATGGGGTTTATGGTTGGGGTAATGGTTGGGGGTATCGGTGGGTCTATGGGTGGTAGGTATATGGTTGGGCGTTTACTGGTTTGGGCGGGTATCATGGGGTGGGGGGTATATGGTTAGGGAATCTATTTGGTTTTGTATATGGTTGGGGGGTATCTGGTGGGGTATATGGTTGGGCGGTTATAGGGTTGGGGGTTTATGGTTGGGGTATCTGGTGGGGGTATATGGTTGGGGTTTTGGTTGGGGTTATATTCTGGGTGGGGTATTGGTTGGGGTTTATGTTGGGGTATATGGTGGGGTATATGGTTGGGGTATTATACTGGTTGGGGGATTATATCGGTTGGGTATCTGGTTGGGGTATCTGAGTTGGGGTATAATGGTTGGGGTATCCAGGGTGGCGGTATATGGTTGGTGCGTATCGTTGGGGTTATATTAGGTGGGGCGTATATGGTGGGGTGATATGGTTGCGGGTATATGGTTGGGGTATAGGTTGGGCGGTGTTTCTGGGTGGGGGTATATGGTTGGGGTTTTATGGTTGGTTGTGTATTCTGGTGGGGTCATCTGGTTGGAGGTCAATATGGCTTTCCTCTTGTGGGGTATATGTTGGGGTCTAGGGTGGGTTATGGTTGGGGTTTTCTGGTTGGCGGGATCTGGTTGGGGGGGTCTATGGTTGCGTGGTTTTATGGTTGGAGCGTCTCAGGGTTGGGTATATGGTTTGGGGGGGGTCCGGGTGGTTTCTGGTGGGGGACTATGGTGGGGGTATATGGTTGGTGTACTCTGGTTGGGTTCTGGTGGGGTATCTGGTTGGGGGTATACGTTGGGGTTTATGGCTGGGGTATATGGTTGGGGTTATGGGTTAGGGTATATGGTTGAGGTAGTTATGGGTGTGGGGTTGGGGTATATCGGTTGGGGGGTTTATGTGTTGGGGTATATGGGTTTGGGTTTATGAGTTGGGGTAATGGTGGCGGGTTTATGGTGGCGGTATATAGGTTGGGGGTTCTATGGTTGGAGGTATATGGGTGTGGGGTTGGGGTATAGGTTGGGGTTTATGTGGGGTATATGGTGGGGGTTTCGAGTTGGGGTATATGGTTCATGGGGTATATGGTTTGGGGTTATATGTCTGGGGTTTATGGTATGGGGTATATGGTGGGGTATATGGTTGGGGTTTTGGTTGGGGTTTATGGTGGCAGGGTATATGGTTGCTTCTGGGGTATATGGGGCGGGTTGTATTGGTTGGGGTTTATGTGGGGGTATATGTTGGGCGGATATGGTGGGGGTGGGGTGTAATATTAGGGTGGGCGTGGAGGTGGGGTTAATGGGGCGGGTATATGGTTGCGCGGTTCATCTATGGCTTGGGGTTTCATGGTTGGGGTTTATGGTTGGGGGGTATTGGTGGGGTATATCGGTTGGGGTGCAGGTTTATGGTTGGGGTTTATGGGTGGGGTATATGGTTGGGGTATTATTATGCTTGGGGTTATGGTGGGGGTTATGGTGTGGGGTATATGGTTGGGGTTTATGGTTCGGGGTATTGGTTGAGGTATATGGTTGTGGGGGTGGGGTATATGGTTGGGGGTTTATGGTTGGGTATCTGGTTGGGGTTATGGTGGGGTTATAGGTTGGGGGGTTTATGGTTGAGGGTATATGGTGGGGTATATGGTTGTGGGGTTGGGGAGTATTGGTTGGGGTTTCGTGGGGTCGTATGGTTTGGGGTCTATGGTTGGGGTTTATGGTTGGGTATATGGTTGGGTTTATGTTGGGCGGTTTTGGTTGGGGTTTCTATGGTTGGGGTTTCTGGTCGGGGTATATGGTTGGGGTTTTATGGTTGGGTTTCTTGGTTGGGGTATATGGTTGGGTGTATGGTGTGGGGTTCGGGTTGGGGTGTTAGGGTTCTGGTGGGTATATGGTTGGGGTCTATGGTTGTGGCGGTTTGGGGGGTATGTTGAGGTTAGGTTGGGGGTTGGGAGGTATAGATGGTTGGGTTTATGGTTGGGGTCTAGGGGGTTTCTGTGGTTGGGTTCTGGTTGGGGTTATGTGGGGGGTTTTGGGGGTATGGTTGGGGTGGGGGGGTTCTGGTGGGGGTATATGGTGGGGTCTTGGTTGGGGGTTGGTTGGGGTTTCTTTGGGTCTTCTGGGTTGGGGTTTCTGGTGGGATATGGTGGGGGTATGGTTGGGTCTATGGTTGGGTGCTAGGGTTGGGGGGTTTGGGGTATCTGGTTGGGTTTTTGGTTGGGGTATATGGTTGGGGTTTATGGTGGGGTCTGGTGGGGGTTTGGTGGGGGCTATGGTTGGCGGGTAATGGTTGGGGTCTATGGTTGTGGGGGTTGGGGTCTCTGGTTGGTTGGGGTATGGTTGGGGTATGTTGGGGTCTATGGTTGGGGTATATGGTTGGGGGTTGGGGGGTGGGGTTCTGGTTGGGGTTCTATGGTTTTGGGTCTGGTTGGGGGGTCTATGGTTGGGGTCTTGGGGTTGGGGTGGTTGGGGATGGTTGGGGGTTGGGGTCTGGTTGGGGGTCTTGTCTATGGTTGGGGTTTCTGGTTGGGGTCTATGGTTGGGGTTGGTTTCTGGTTGGGGTTTTGGTTGGGGTTTGGTTGGGGTTATGGTTGGGTATTGGGGTATGGTGGGGTCTATGGTTGGGGTCTATGGTTGGGGGGGTTGGGGTCTATGGTTGGGGTTTGGGTTGGGTCTATGGTTGGGGTTATGGTTG
Source organism: Hirundichthys speculiger (assembly GCA_018398805.1). Taxonomy (NCBI): domain Eukaryota; kingdom Metazoa; phylum Chordata; class Actinopteri; order Beloniformes; family Exocoetidae; genus Hirundichthys; species Hirundichthys speculiger. Next base: position 201,063 of record JAGFBZ010000361.1, on the reverse strand, counting down.
GGGTTTCTGGTGGTGGTTGGGGTCTCTGGTGGGGTTTATGGTTGGGGTTTTTGGGGTCTGGTTTGGGGTTGGTCTGGGGGTTGGGGTCTCTGGTTGGGTCTCTGGTTGTTTTTTCTGGTTTTCACATCCAGGAGGAGGGGCTTCAGGGAAGGAGACCAGTAACCACGGAGACCACGCCGTAGTTGTACGGGATCAGCTGTTAATTCAAAACTAAAACCAAGAACTGGAGCTCGTTACTTTGCAGACGAACCTTATCGTACGTCTATGACGCGCAGGAGTCTGATTTGAATCCCGTAACAAACCCCTTTAACACTAACCGCTCTAAAGTGATCAACAGTATTTGCAGAGATCATCTGAGTGGTTGCTATGATACATTATGTCACATGTTAAACATCTGGCCGTGTGTCGATTTCAACATATTTACGAACTAATTAGGCTCAGAGCTTCCAGTCTGACCTATTCAACATCCCACATCTCTATTACCACCTTGCACTTCTATTCATTAGGAGCTGGGAGATCCCGCGGGACGCCTGTCTGTCTAATGAGAAAAAGCTCTCCACCCCCCCCCCCCCCGTCTGTCTCCGTAGCCCCCCCCCATTTACACCCCCCCCCTTCCCCCCCTCCCAAAACACACAGCGCTGATGCCGCGTTGTCTCTGGGGAGCAGTCAGCTCCTATGATGTATAAGGTGACATCTTTTATTTCACTAACCTCGCCTGGCAGGTTATTAGCCCGGAGCTTTCCAACCTTCCCCTGTCAAGGAGCTTATTCTCAGCTGTCGCCTCCACTTCCCCCCCCCCCACACTGTCTCCATTTGTGATTAGAACAGTCATTATTATACATTTACCCGCTGCTGAGGTGAAATTACAGTGTTTGATTTGTGCCATGGTATTTTTTTTTTTTTTTTTGGAGGGGGGGGCTCCGGCTCAGGGTCCAGGATGTCCATATCAGACTGTCTCAGAGGGCTCACGACGCCCAGAAACAGGCCCCTCCCACTCCCCCGGACAGTCCCAGTGGATCATCAGTTCCAATTTGGAGGCGGGTTTTCTTTGAGAGCGTCAGATGGAAGCAGACTGTGATTTTCCATTTTATCCTTCAAGAGCAGCGCCGCCTCTCATTTTCATCCCATTTCCATCCACTTCAGTCTGATGCTTCCAAAAACACTACCGTTTCTTTAATCTGTGCTCGTCCACATTTGCGGTAACTTTATCCCACTGTCATGGAATCATGAAGAAACCTCGTCTATCGTTACACAAAGCGTCTATGCTAGATGCACCATAACTGTTTTTTAAAACCGATAACCGATAACTTTCAGCTCCTAGAGGCCGATANATCTGAGCACCAGGAGGTGAAAAGCCTTCTCAATATCTCCATTGTTTCTCCTGAAGTTAATCCAGTTTTAACCTGCACACAGAAATAAATAATCCCACATTTAAGCCCAAATAGAAAACATCCTCTGGATATTGAACGTCTAATGTCCTATTATACCGAGACATTTCACTAATGAATATAAACAATACATTCATTAATACAGTCCACTAATCTGAACACTGCACATCCATCTGGGACTGGAGCTGGGACTAGGAACTGGGACTGGGACTGGGACTGGAGCTGGGACTGGGAACTGGGACTGGGACTGGGACTGGGACTGGAACTGGGACTGGGACTGGACTGGACTGGACTTGGGACTGGGACTGGGACTGGGACTGGACTGGGACTGGGACTGGACTGGACTGGACTGGGACTGGGACTGGGACTGGGACTCGGGACTGGGACTGGGACTGGACTGGACTGGGACTGGGACTGGACGGGGGACTGGGACGGGACTGGGCTGTCAACTGGGACTTCCACAGGGACTGGAAACCAATTTTGTGCTCTTCCACTAGTGAGTCTGATCAAATTGAAAGTCTCCTGAGACCCCCACTTTTCTCCCAACAACTGTCCCCTCCCCCTAAGGGCATTTACATTCAGAAATTCTCAGAAATCACAGCCTATGAAGAGAATTCACTGACGGGGTCCCACCATCATTTAAAATATACTGGGGTTGCAACACCAAAGATCTCTGGTTGTGGGGGTTGGTGTCTCTGGTTGGGGTCTCTCTCTGGTTGTGGGTCTCTCTGGTTTTTGGGGTCTATGGTTGGGGTCTGGTGGGTTCTATGGGTTGGTCTATGGTTTGGGTTTCTGGTTTGGGGTTTGGTTGGGTTTCTGTGGGTCTCGGTTGGGTCTATGGTTTGGGGTCTCTGGTTGGGGTTCTGGTTGGGTCTCTGGTTGTGGTCTATGGTTGGGGTCCTGGTGGGGTCCTGGTTGGGGTCTGGGTTGTGGTCTATGGTTGGGGTCTATGGTTGGGTCGGTTGGTTTTGGTTGGGGTCTATGGTTGGGGTCTCGGTTGTGGTCTATGGTTGGGTCTCTGGTTGGGTTTTCTGGTTGGGTCTATGGTTTGGTCTCTGGTTGTGGGTCTCTGGTTTGGGGTTGGGGTCTCTGGTTGGGGTCTATGGTTGGGGTCTCTGGTTGGGGTCTCTGGTTGGGGTCTCTGGTTGGGGTCTATGGTTGGGGTCCCTCCTGGTTGGTTCTGGTGGGGTCTATGGTTGGGGTCTCTGGTTGGTCTCGGGGTCTTGGTTGGGTCTCTGGTTGGGGTCTCTGTTGGGGTCTATGGTTTGGGGTCCTCTGGTTCTGGTGGGTCTATGGTTGGGGGGGTCTCTGGTTGGGATCTATGGTTGGGGTCTCTGGTTGGGGTCTCTGGTTGGGGTCTCTGGTTGGGGTCTCTGGTTGGGGTCTCTGGTTGGGTCTATGGTTGGGGTCTCTGGTTGGGGTCTCTGGTTGGGATCTATGGTTGGGGTCTCTGGTTGGGGTCTCTGGTTGGGGTCTCTGGTTGGGGTCTATGGTTGGGGTCTCTGGTTGGGGTCTCTGGTTGAGGTCTCTGGTTGGGATCTATGGTTGGGGTCTCTGGTTGGGGTCTCTGGTTGGGGTCTATGGTTGGGGTCTTTGGTTGAGGTTGGTTGGGGTCTCTGGTTTGGGATTATGGGGTTCTTTCTCTGTTGGGGTCTCTGGTTGAGGTCTCTGGTTGGGATCTATGGTTGGGGTCTCTGGTTGTGGTCTATGGTTGGGTCTCTGGTTGTGGTCTATGGTTGGGGTCTCTGGTTGGGGTCTCTGGTTGGGGTCTCTATGGTTGGGGTCTCTGGTTGGGGTCTCTGGTTGGGGTCTCTGGTTGGGGTCTATGTTTGGGGTCTCTGGTTGGGGTCTCTGGTTGTGTTTCTCTGGTTGGTTGGTCTATGTTGGGGTCTATGTTGGGGTGGTTGGGGTTCTGGTTGGTTCTATGGTGGGTCTATGGTTGGGGGGTTGGGGGTCTCTGGTTGGGGTGTCTTGGTTGGTGGGTCTATGGTTGGGGTCTCTTGGGGTCTATGGTTGGTTGGTTGGTTGGGGTCTGGTGGTTCTGGTTGGGGTCTATGGTTGGTGGTCTCTGTTTGGGGTTCGGGTTGGGGGTTCTCTGGTTGGGGTTATGGTTGGGGTCTATGGTTGGGGGTCTGGTTGGGGTTCATGGTTGGGGTTTCTGGTTGTGTCTCTGGTTGGGGTCTCTGGTTGGGGTCTCTGGTTGGTTGGTTGGGTTCCTGGTTGGGTTCTATTGGGGTTATGGTTGGGGTTTCTGGTTGGGGTCTCTGGTTGGGGTCTCTGGTTGGGGTTTCTGGTTGGGGTCTCTGGTTGGGGTCTATGGTTGGGGGTTCTTGTTGGGTCTATGGTTGGGTGGTTCTCTGGTTGGGGTTCTGGTTGGGGTTTGGTTGGGGTCTCTGGTTGGGGTCTCTGGTTGGGGTCTATGGTTGGGGTCTCTGGTTGGGGTCTATGGTTGGGGTCTATGGTTGGGGTTTCTGGTTGGGGTCTATGGTTGGGGTCCTATGGTTGGTTGGGGGTCTCTGGTCTAGGGTTCTATGTTGGGGTCTCTGGTTGGGGGGGGTCTGGTTGGGGTTTATGGTTGGGGTTTCTGGTTGGGGTCTCTGGTTGGGGTCTATGGTTGGGGTTTCTGGTTGGGGTTGGGGTCTATGGTTGGGGTCTCTGGTTGGTGTCTCTGGTTGGGGTTTCTGGTTGGGGTCTCTGGTTGGGGTCTATGGTTGGGGTTTCTGGTTGGGGTCTATGGTTGGGGTTTCTGGTTGGGGTCTCTGGTTGGGTCTATGGTTGTGGGGTTGGGGTCTCTGGTTGGGGTTTCTGGTTGGGGTCTCTGGTTGGGGTTTCTGGTTGGGGTCTATGGTTGGGGTTTCTGGTTGGGGTCTATGGTTGGGGTCTATGGTTGGGGTCTATGGTTGTGGGGTGGGTCTCTGGTTGGGGTCTCTGGTTGGGGTCTCTGGTTGGGGTTTCTGGTTGGGGTCTATGGTTGGGGTCTATGGTTGGGGTCTGGTTGGGGTTTCTGGTTGGGGTCTATGGTTGGGGTTTCTATGGTTGGGGTTCTCTGGTTGGGGTCTATGGTTGGGGTCTATGGTTGGGGTCTATGGTTGGGGTTTCTGGTTGGGGTCTCTGGTTGGGGTCTATGGTTGGGGTTTCTGGTTGGGGTCTATGGTTGGTCTATGGTTGGGGTTTCTGGTTGGGGTTTCTGGTTGGGGTCTCTGGTTGGGGTCTATGGTTGGGGGGTTGGGTCTGGGGGTGTTGGTTGGGGTCTATGGTTGGGGTTCTGGTTGGGGTTTCTGGTTGGGGTCTATGGTTTGGGGTTTCTGGTTATGGTTTGGTTTCTGGTTGGGGTTTCTGGTTGGGGTCTATGGTTGGGGTGGTTGGGGGGTCTATGGTTGTGGGGTTGGGGTCTCTGGTTGGGGTTTTCTTCTGGTTGGGGTCTTGGTTTGGGTCTATGGTTGGGGTTATGGTTGGGGTTATGGTTTTTGGGGTCTATGGTTGGGGGGTCTATGGTTGGGGTTTCTGGTTGGGGTTTCTGGTTGGGGTTTGGTCTGGTTGGGGTTTCTGGTTGGGGTCTCTGGTTGGGGTTTCTGGTTGGGGGTCCTATGGTTGGTTGGGGTTTGGTTGGGGTCTATGGTTGGGGTCTTGGTTGGGGTTGGGGGTTTTCTGGTTGGGGTTTGGTTGGGGTTTTCTGGTTGGGGTTCTGGTTGGGGGTCTGGTTGGGGGTTTTTGGGGTCTCTGGTGGGGGTATGGTTTTTTGGTTGGGTTTTTTCTGGTTGGGGTTCTGGTTGGGGTTCTGGTGGGGTCTATGGTTGGGGTCTTGTTGGGGTCTATGGTTGGGGTTTCTGGTTGGGGTCTATGGTTGGGGTTTGGGTTGGGGTCTATGGTTGGGGGTCTATGGTTGGGGTTCTATGGTTGGGGGTCTATGGTTGGGGTCTATGGTTGGGGTCTATGGTTGGGGTTTCTGGTTGGGGTCTATGGTTGGGGTTCTGGTTGGGGTTTCTGGTTGGTGTCTCTGGTTGGGGTCTCTGGTTGGGGTCTATGGTTTCTGGTTGGGGTCTCTGGTTGGGGTTTCTGGTTGGGGTTTCTGGTTGGGTTGGGGTCTCTGGTTGGGTCTCTGGTTGTTTTTTCTGGTTTTTCACATCCAGGAGGAGGGGCTTCAGGGAAGGAGACCAGTAACCACGGAGACCACGCCGTAGTTGTACGGGATCAGCCGTTAATTCAAAACTAAAACCAAGAACTGGAGCTCGTTACTTTGCAGACGAACCTTATCGTACGTCTATGACGCGCAGGAGTCTGATTTGAATCCCGTAACAAACCCCTTTAACACTAACCGCTCTAAAGTGATCAACAGTATTTGCAGAGATCATCTGAGTGGTTGCTATGATACATTATGTCACATGTTAAACATCTGGCCGTGTGTCGATTTCAACATATTTACGAACTAATTAGGCTCAGAGCTTCCAGTCTGACCTATTCAACATCCCACATCTCTATTACCACCTTGCACTTCTATTCATTAGGAGCTGGGAGATCCCGCGGGACGCCTGTCTAATGAGAAAAAAGCTCTCCACCCCCCCCCCCCCGTCTGTCTCCGTAGCCCCCCCCCATTACACCCCCCCCCCCTCCCTCCCCTCCCAAAACACACACAGCGCTGATGCAGCCGTTGTCTCTGGGGAGCAGTCAGCTCCTATGATGTATAAGGTGACATCTTTATTTCACTAACCTCGCCTGGCAGGTCTATTAGCCCGGAGCTTTCCAAACCTTCCCCTGTCAAGGAGCTTATTCTCAGCTGTCGCCTCCACTTCCCCCCCCCCACACTGTCTCCATTTGTGATTAGAACAGTCATTATTATACATTTTACCCGCTGCTGAGGTGAAATTACAGTGTTTGATTTGTGCCATGGTATTTTTTTTTTTTTTTTTTTTTGGAGGGGGGGGGCTCAGGCTCAGGGTCCAGGATGTCCATATCAGACTGTCTCAGAGGGCTCACGACGCCCAGAAACAGGCCCCTCCCACTCCCCCAGGACAGTCCCAGTGGATCCATCAGTTCCAATTTGGAGGCGGTTTCTTTGAGAGCGTCAGATGGAAGCAGACTGTGATTTTCCATTTTATCCTTCAAGAGCAGCGCCGCCTCTCATTTTCATCCCATTTCCATCCACTTCAGTCTGATGCTTCCAAACACTACCGTTTCTTTAATCTGTGCTCGTCCACATTTGCGGTAACTTTATCCCACTGTCATGGAATCATGAAGAAACCTCGTCTATCGTTACACAAAGCGTCTATGCTAGTGATGCACCATAACTGTTTTTTAAAACCGATAACCGATAACTTTCAGCTCCTAGAGGCCGATACCGATAACACACACATAAACCTAAGATCGTTACATCAATACTATGAACAAAACCGAAAAAACAGTTTTGACTCTTTAAATAAACAGATATTTATTTTTTTCCAATTAAAAACTACTGACAAGCCTCTCAAACATTTTAATAAAGCTATCATGATTCCATTCAAATTAATGCCTTTAATTAAAGTAAATGAGGTGGGGAGCTCATGTTAGCGTGATTTCAAAACTCCATGGAAGCGACGGTTATGTTTCAGGTGGCTATTTTTCCCTCCTTCGCTTGGAGCATTTGTCACAAATAACCAGCGAACTATCTTCTTCTGAAACTTTAACGAAGTTCTACACCATTGCAGCAATGTTTTTTTTTTTTTTTTTTTTTTTAATTAACGCACTGTGCCGCAATGCTGCATTCAAGGTGTAACGTAAATTCCTCTGTTCCCTCGTTTGCTAGTCGTTCTTTCAGCCTTTTCTATTTTTTCTTTTTTTATGTGTAACATGAGGGAAAATACTGCGAATATCAATTAAAGTCAGCAACTACTAAAATTATGACCGAGTTAACGAGTTGTTTTCTGGCATGAGGGGGTATTCTTGATTTTCCTGATTGAGAAATCGTTTTTCTGATTATGCTGACGTTACTTGAATTCACTGCCGGTTATTCAAGGCTCAGAGGGAGCGAGGCACTGCTGTGTTGACAGAAATATAAATGTTATCGGGGCTATTCGTCGTGATATCGGAGTTATCGGGATGACGTCGTAATTTCCTGTTATCGGCCTGATAATTACCATGCACCCCTAGTCTATGCGTTCGTTCACCAACTTTCACCCAGAGGCCGAGGAGTCTTCCTGTCATATCCATAAAAGCCACATGGATGCAGCTGTTCATGCCAAGTGATCCTTTTAAACTCATTATTGTATTAAAGAATAACCACGCAATCAACCAAACTCTCCAGACAAGCACAAAGTCACGTACTGTCAACATCTTTCAAAGATTATATCCTTATTCAGCTGATAAAGAAAGTAAAAGTCATAAGTGATGAGTCGAGACAAATAAAAAAATATACACCTGAGAGAAATAAGAGAAATATTGCAAAACAACGAAGACAGGAACCAGGTTATTAGTATCCAGCAGAGAGCAGGGGTCCCATTCAGAGAATGAATGTACAGATGAGAACGAGGGACTGCTGGCAAAAAGATAGAGAGTAATAGTCTTTGTGTGTTTATCTCCAGTGAGGAAAGGGTGGCCACATCCATTGTGCTTTGATAAGATGGGTTATCAGCCGTAAACAAGGTCCTGGCCCGTATGAATGGAGCCCAGAGTGACTGAAGACACTCTTAAAAACAGATGTGTTTAAATAAGTCTGCATGTCTTATCCTTTCTTCAACACCAGTCCATGTTTTTAGTTAGTGGCACTCAATAGATGCTTCTACAATTCTGTCGTTGCAGCTGTTACTGCAAACTGATGAAGTATATTCACTGGAGAAACTGCTGCAGCGCAGATCAGTCAAAGCGTCAGATTACTGCGCATCAATACGGAGAAGCCAAACACCCACCGCCTGATCGCCTGGTGATTGAGGGTCTCACACTCTCAGCTCTGTCCAGTTATTATACATTAATCCTTTTTTACCTTTGGGGGGGTTAGTAAGCTCAACACCAGGAAATCTAATTCATTTTGTGGTCAGTTAGTGCATGATGATGCAGTCACTGAGAAGCTAGTCTTCAAAGGGAACATTTTTCATTGTCAGTTAAGACGATCTGAAACAGGTATTTCCACAGCCTGTAAGATTAGAAACTAAAAATAAAAAACAGAAGAAAAAAAATAAAGGCTATGGAGGCTAAAATCAAACAAAGAAGATCACAGAGAAAGAGCTGAGAAGATAGCAAGTGATGCAACTCTGGTTATCTCTTAAATTTTAGTTCAGAAATCTGCAAACATCTGCACTATTAACATGAATTCACACGACTGCAGTCAGATCTGGAACCAGAGAGGCCAGCTGTGGAACCAGAGAGAACAGCTGTGGAACCACTGAGGCCAGCTGTGGAACCAGAGAGGCCAGCTGTGGAACCACTGAGGCCAGCTGTGGAACCAGGGAGGCCAGCTGTGGAACCAGGGAGGCCAGCTGTGGAACCACTGAGGCCAGCTGTGGAACCAGAGAGGCCAGCTGTGGAACCACTGAGGCCAGCTGTGGAACCAGGGAGGCCAGCTGTGGAACCAGGGAGGCCAGCTGTGGAACCACTGAGGCCAGCTGTGGAACCACTGAGGCCAGCTGTGGAACCAGGGAGGCCAGCTGTGGAACCAGGGAGGCCAGCTGTGGAACCACTGAGGCCAGCTGTGGAACCAGAGAGAACAGCTGTGGAACCACTGAGGCCAGCTGTGGAACCACTGAGGCCAGCTGTGGAACCACTGAGGCCAGCTGTGGAACCACTGAGGCCAGCTGTGGAACCACTGAGGCCAGCTGTGGAACCACTGAGGGCAGCTGTGGAACCAGAGAGGCCAGCTGTGGAACCAGGGAGGCCAGCTGTGGACCCACTGAGGCCAGCTGTGGAACCAGAGAGGCCAGCTGTGGAACCAGACAGGCCAGCTGTGGAACCACTGAGGCCAGCTGTGGAACCACTGAGGCCAGTTGTGGAACCACTGAGGCCAGCTGTGGAACCACTGAGAACAGCTGTGGAACCACTGAGGCCAGCTGTGGAACCAGAGAGGCCAGCTGTGGAACCAGAGAGGCCAGCGGTTGAACCAGAGAGCCAGCTGTGGAACCAGGGAGGCAGCTGTGGAACCAGAAAGGCCAGCTGTGGAACCACTGAGGCCAGCTGTGGAACCAGAGAGGCCAGCTGTGGAACCACTGAGGCCAGCTGTGAAACCAGAGAGGCCAGCTGTGGAACCACTGAGGCCAGCTGTGGAACCATTGAGGCCAGCTGTGGACCCACTGAGGCCAGCTGTGGAACCAGAGAGGCCAGCTGTGGAACCAGGGAGGCAGCTGTGGAACCAGAAAGGCCAGCTGTGGAACCACTGAGGCCAGCTGTGGAACCAGAGAGGCCAGCTGTGGAACCACTGAGGCCAGCTGTGGAACCAGAGAGGCCAGCTGTGGAACCACTGAGGCCAGCTGTGGAACCATTGAGGCCAGCTGTGGACCCACTGAGGCCAGCTGTGGAACCAGAGAGGCCAGCTGTGGAACCAGGGAGGCAGCTGTGGAACCACAGAGGCCAGCTGTGGAACCACTGAGGCCAGCTGTGGAACCACTGAGGCCAGCTGTGGAACCAGGGAGGCAGCTGTGGAACCACTGAGGCCAGTTGTGGAACCAGGGAGGCAGCTGTGGAACCAGGGAGGCAGCTGTGGAACCAGAAAGGCCAGCTGTGGAACCATTGAGGCCAGCTGTGGAACCACTGAGGGCAGCTGTGGAACCACTGAGGCCAGCTGTGGAACCACTGAGGCCAGCTGTGGAACCACTGAGGGCAGCTGTGGAACCAGGGAGGCCAGCTGTGGAACCACTGAGGCCAGCTGTGGAACCACTGAGGGCCAAGAGGCCAGCTGTGGAACCACTGAGGGCAGCTGTGGAACCAGAGCCAGCTGTGGAACCACTGAGGCCAGCTGTGGAACCAGAGCCAGCTGTGAACCACTGAGGCCAGCTGTGGAACCACTGAGGCCAGCTGTGGAACCACTGAGGCCAGCTGTGGGAACCACTGGGGAGGCCAGCTGTGGAACCAGAGAGGCCAGCTGTGGAACCACTGAGGCCAGCTGTGGAACCACTGAGGCCAGCTGTGGAACCACTGAGGGCAGCTGTGGAACCAGAGAGGCCAGCTGTGGAACCACTGAGGCCAGCTGTGGAACCACAGAGGCCAGCTGTGGAACCACTGAGGCCAGCTGTGGAACCACTGAGGCCAGCTGTGGAACCTCTGAGGCCAGCTGTGGAACCAGACAGGCCAGCTGTGGAACCACTGAGGCCAGCTGTGGAACCACTGAGGCCAGCTGTGGAACCACTGAGGCCAGCTGTGGAACCACTGAGGCCAGCTGTGGAACCACTGGGAGGCCAGCTGTGGAACCAGAGAGGCCAGCTGTGAAACCACTGAGGCCAGCTGTGGAACCAGACAGGCCAGCTGTGGACCAACTGAGCGGCCAGCTGTGGAACCACTGAGGCCAGCCAGCTGTGGAACCACTGAGGCCAGCTGTGGAACCACTGAGGCCAGCTGTGGAACCAGGGAGGCCAGCTGTGGAACCAGAGAGGCCAGCTGTGAAACCACTGAGGCCAGCTGTGAAACCACTGAAGGGCCAGCTGTGGAACCAGGGAGGCCAGCTGTGGAACCAGAGAGGCCAGCTGTGGAACCACTGAGGCCAGCTGTGGAACCAGAGAGGCCAGCTGTGGAACCAGAGAGGCCAGCTGTGGAACCACTGAGGCCAGCTGTGAAACCACTGAAGCCAGCTGTGGAACCACTGAGGCCAGCTGTGGAACCACTGAGGCCAGCTGTGAATCCAGCTGAGAGGCCACTGTGGAACCAGAGAGGCCAGCTGTGGACTGAGCCACTGAACTGAGGCCAGCTGTGGAAACCAGAGGCCAGCTGTGGAACCACTGAGGCCAGCTGTGGAACCAGAGAGGCCACTGTGGACCACTGAGGCCAGCTGTGGACCCACTGAGGCCAGCTGTGGAACCAGAGGTCCAGGGCCATCTGTGGACCCACTGAGGCCAGCTGTGGAACCTGAGGCCACTGGGCCAGTGTGGAACCAGAGAGGCCAGCTGTGGACCCCCTGAGGCCAGCTGTGGAACCACTGGGCCAGTTGTGGAACCAGGAGGCCAGCGTAACCACTGAGGCCAGCTGTGGAACCAGGGAGGCCAGCTGTGGAACCAGGGCCAGCTGTGGAACCCATGAGAGGCCAGCTGTGGACCACTGAGGCCAGCTGTGGAACCACTGAGGCCAGCTGTGGAACCAGAGAGGCCAGCTGTGAACCAGAGGCCAGCTGAACCAGAGAGGCAGCTGTGGAACCAGATAGGCCAGCTGTGGAACCAGGGGCCAGCTGTGTGGAACAGAGCCAGCTGTGGAACCAGAGAGGCCAGCTGTGGAACCAGAGAGGCCAGCTGTGGAACCACTGAGGCCAGCTGTGGAACCAGGGAGGCCAGCTGTGGAACCAGAGGCCAGCTGTGGAACCACTGAGGCCAGCTGTGGAACCAGAGAGGGCCAGCTGTGGAACCACTGAGGCCAGGCCAGAAAGGCCAGCTGTGGAAACCAGAGAGGCCAGCTGTGGAACCAGAGAGGCCAGCTGTGGAACCAGAGAGGCCAGCTGTGGAACCACTGAGGCCAGCTGTGGAACCAGAGGAGCCAGCTGTGGAACCAGGGAGCTGTGGAACCAGGAGGCCAGCTGTGAACCACTGAGGCCAGCGTGAACCAGGGAGGCAGCTGTGGACCAGTGAGGAACCAGAAAGGCCAGCCAGAGAGGCCAGCTGTGGAACCAGAGAGGCCAGTGTGGAACCACAGAGAGGCCAGCTGTGGAACCAGGGAGGCAGCTGTGGAACCAGAGAGGCCAGCTGTGTAACCACTGAGGCCAGCTGTGGAACCAGGGAGGCAGCTGTGGAACCAGAAAGGCCAGCTGTGGAACCAGAGAGGCCAGCTGTGGAACCAGAGAGGCCAGCTGTGGAACCACAGAGGCCAGCTGTGGAACCAGAGAGCCAGCTGTGGAACCAGGGAGGCAGCTGTGGAACCAGAGAGCCAGCTGTGGAACCACTGGGCCAGCTGTGGAACCAGAGAGGCAGCTGTGGAGGGAACCAGCTGTGGAACCACTGAGGCCAGCTGTGTAACCAGAAGGCCAGCTGTGGAACCAGAGGCCACTGTGGAACCAGACCACTGTGGAACCAGAGAGGCCAGTGTGGAACCACTGTGAGACCAGCTGTGGAACCACTGAGGCTTTGGAACCAGAGGCAGCTGTGGAACCAGAGAGGCCAGCTGTGGAACCAGAGGGCCAGCTGTGGAACCACTGAGGTCCAGCTGTGGAACCACTGAGGGCCAGCTGTGGAACCAGAGAGCTGTGGAACCACTGAGGCCAGCTGTGGAAACCAGAGAGGCCAGCTGTGGAACCAGAGCCAGCTGTGGAACCAGCCAGGTGGGAGAGAACAGCTGTGGAACCAGAGAGGTCAGCTGTGGAACCCAGTGGAAGGAACAGCCATGTGGAACCACTGAGGCCAGCTGTGGAACCAGAGAGGCAGCTGTGAACCAGGAGAGGCCAGCTGTGGAACCAGGGAGGCCAGCTGTGGAACCAGGGAGGCCAGCTGTGGAACCACTGAGGCCAGCTGTGGAACCACTGAGGCCAGCTGTGGAACCACTGAGGCCAGCCGTGGAACCAGGGGCCAGCTGTGGAACCACTGAGGCCAGCTGTGGAACCAGAGGGGCAGCTGTGGAACCAGGGAGGCAGTGTGGACCCATGGGAGGCCAGCTGTGGAACCACTGAGGCCAGCTGTGGAACCACTGAGGCCAGCTGTGGAACCACTGAGGCCAGCTGTGAACCAGAGAGGCCACTGTAACCCAGCTGTGGAACCCCCCCCCCCCCCCCCCCCCCCCCCAGTGTGACGTCTCTTCCCAACTTGAAAGTTGAAGCCAACTTAATTTCTAAATGAAAAACTAAGAGCTTCACATTCTTTTTTCTGCTGATGCGTCTTTATTTCAGCATCCCTGCATCTTATTGTCTCAGTCAATAATCAAACCTCTATCTGTCTCCAGAGCGCCCCCCCCCCCCCCCCCCCCCCCCCCCCCCCCCCCCCCCCCCCCCCGGTCCATCCAGAGGCCCGCTGAGAGACAAAGCAATCGTGTGGCGTGTCAGCGGCCCGATAGGGAAGGACCCGGTAATGGAAGGCCTCTTTAAGGCTAAAAAGGAAAAGCTAATTATGATAAAGGGGCTGTAAGTTGTGTGGTTATCGCGGCGCTGGGCCGACTGGTCCCAGACTGGTCCCTGACAGCGATAACCAGCCAGAGCCAGACGCCCGCCGCTCTGTCACTGTCACTCCGCCGCTCTGTTCAGCTCAAGATGGATTCACACGCTGCAACTTTTATACCTTTTTTTTTTCCAACGCATAAAGCCGTTTGCAGCCATTACTCCTTTAACACCTGAAGCGGCAGCCTGCTGTCGATCTCTGTCAGATATTTCTCTTGTTTCTCTTTTGTGCGTCTCTGCACTGCGAGGATGAAGCGAGCCGTCCCATCTTTAAAACTCTAAACGTTTCAGCCGCAATAATACCCTCCGAAGTGACTGAGTGCTGTCACGATACAACGCTTACTCAAAAAAAAAAAAAAAAAATTAAAAATCACCGGGCCGGTGTGCGTTCGCCTCCATTTTGGGCCGGCTCAGAACAACAGCAGAATAGTGATGCGGGTCTCGATACGGAGGCAGCCAGACAGACCTATCAGCTGTCAAGCCACGGGGCACATTAGCGCTAGCGAGGAGAATGAATGGCTACATCTTCCCCCTTGATCCCCAATTTCTTCTCTCTCCCTCTGATGCATTAAACATTATAGAGCCTCGCTACTATCTCCCTCCCACCAAACGTCCCGGCTGTGAATGAACTCGTCTCGCAGCTCTACGTCTGTTATGACGGCCAGAAGCCAGAGGGGGCGCAGGAGAGCCGACGTGAAGGAGGAGCCCCAAACATCTAACCCTAACCCGAACAGAGAGAACGGCGCCTTCATGTTCACCTGAGGTGTAGACCAGCACCGAACACACCTGCAGCCAGCTGTTCCAACGCGCCTGCCATCGTGTTTTAAAATATAAAATAACTCAGACTGTCTTCAAATGTGCTGCGAGTCCCTGGAGAGGCCGTTAAAGTGGCTCCCCTCCCCGACTGATCCGATTCCAGTCGTGGAGCCAACATCTGGGCTGGGTGAGGACCAGAGTCTGCAGCTGCATTTCTGAAAACAGCCACTAGATGGCGCAGATGAAGATGTGAGCAGCTGGAGGCTAACGTGAAGCTGATTTATGTTCTTCCCAGTAGATCATCAACTCACAACTTCCATTCTTGTGTTTTAGTCATAATATATGGGTCATTTTTCAACTATGGTCAAATTTGGTCGCAAAAATTTAGAAAATCAAACACATATTTTAGGTAATATTTTGATATGTTTTGCTTATCCATTATGCGTAGAAATACATTCTGGTAGCTGTTGTGATGTAATTATATAGATAATATATATTTTTTCTTATTTCAGTCGAACATTCAGAGGAAAGCATCATTTCCATCACACCACAAACAATGTGTTTTACAAACCAAATTATTAACAGAACTCGTGTTTTCAAAACATTTCATGAAATTTCACACATAAATGATCCCAAATATATAAATATATTTATTTTCAGGATTGTAGGGACAATACTTTTGATGACAAACACCTTTAAACCCTTTTACTGAAGTCTTTCAGTGAAGTTCTTTCATGACACAAACATGAGTTTTCCAATCCCAGATATGATTTGCAGCCATAGATGCATAATTTCCAAAAATACAAAATATTATTAATGTGACTGTGTTATTTTTATAAAAGGTTTTTACAAATGTGTGATGTGATGGAAATGACAACATGTTTTGGAAATGACATGTGACAAACAACATTGCTGAACAAAGTTCACTTTTATTATTAGAACTTAATTATCTTAAAAACTTAATTATTAATTAATAACTTATTAACTTGATATAAGCCAAATACAAAGCATTCATAACACCAACATTGTCATTTCCATTACAATGAAAAACGTGATGAAATGACTGTTGTGGAAATGACAATGAATCACATTTTTTCAAAAATCTCATGTTGTATTAGCATGCTAATCTCTGTTTTAAAGCTAGCATTAAATATACACAAAATACACGACATGAAATGTTATTTTAATAATTATTTATAAATTTAAAGAAAATATGAGCTGTTTGGAAATGACGACCAATAAACATATTCTTTGTTTGGGAAATATTTATCTTGATTTTTTTCAGCTTTCATATTCTTCCAGGGAGCTAGCTCCGCCCTCCTGTGACTGACTGACTGTTACCATGGTTACCATGGTTGCAGGTGTTCAAACCTTAAAAAAAAAAACCTCCCTAAAGTTACATTTTGTGGTGTGTGATGGAAATGACAGTGACCCCAAGGGACAGGTGTTCTTTTTATAAAAAAAGGACATTTAATACTACTGTATATTACAACACATGGTATGTTTCATTAAAATAGGTATTTATGTACCATTTGTAGCACAATCCATACATATAAAACCATGGTTTATGTAGTAAAAATAACACTTGACCTTTAAATTAATTTTTGTATGTTCCTCTTGGTGTCAAGTAACTGTGCCAAAAACAAAAAATCAAGAAATGTGTTTTGCATCTATTATTCCTGCAAAGGACACAAATTCTACCGCAGTTGAAGAACGACCCATATGTGTTTTTTTACTATTCAGGATCATCTTACCTGTTATACAGCATGGTGACTTTTTCTATCCATTTCTGGCATCAGTGTTGCCTTCTGTGTGTAAAATATTCATTTTTAAACTACTTTAATGTCATTTTGAGTCACAAGTGCATTGAACCGCTGCAACCTTTGATCCAAACTAAAATAACCAAACATGAGCGCTAAAATTTATATATACAGCAAATATAAGCTTCATTTTCCTCGTGTAGAAAAGGTATTTGTTTTTAAATAGTTTCTAATCTAATCTTGATGGGAACTTGCCATAAACGCTCCATAGACTTGTAATGAAATGCTGCCATCTGCTGGCCAGGGTCGGTACCAGCACCAGTACCAGTTTACTGTGAGCGCGGCTAAAAGGAGAACTCTGTTTAAATAAATACATCATCAGAACCAACTCCATTAAGTTTTCTTTATATTCAAGTTTTTCCTTTAACATTTAGTTGACAAACAGCTGTCTGGACGTTAGCATAGCAGACACATGGGTCTGGTTTGGTTACAGCATTTATAAAGGATCCCAGAACTGTCTCTCAACACAAACCAGTTTGGTTCACTGGTTCCACTGGTTCCCGTAGCTCTGCTGCGTCTGCAGCATCACCTCTGAAGAGAATTTATGGTTCTGGATGACCAAGACAGTAAGACCCGGCTCAGCGAGGCCATCAGTCAACCCAACCAGGTGGTGGTTTGGATCCCAGAACCACCTGGTTGGGTTGACTGATGATCAGAGCAGAAGTTAAACCACCTCCCCCTGCCGTCAAATGACTCACGTAATCTTATTTCTCCAAGACATAATTCCCAGAAGGCATTGCAGCAAGTACATCAGAGAGGAGAACGGTCAAGGAGGTGGTCTGAGGGGTTAGGGGGTTAGGGGGTTAGGGTTAGGGTTAGGGGGTTAGGGTGTTAGGGGTTAGGGGGTTAGGGGGTTAGGGGGTTAGGGGGTTAGGGGGTTAGGGGGTTAGGGTTAGGGGGTTAGGGGGTTAGGGGTTAGGGTTAGGGGGTTAGGGTTAGGGTTAGGGGTTTAGGGTTAGGGTTAGGGGGTTAGGGGTTAGGGGTTAGGGGGTTAGGGGGGGTTAGGGGTTAGGGGTTAGGGGGTTAGGGGGTTAGGGGTTAGGGGTTAGGGGGGTTAGGGGTTAGGGGTTAGCAGGGTTTCCTGCAGGAAAAAACTTTGGCGGGGGGGGGGGTGTTCAAGCCGAGAACGGTAGCCGAGAACCAAAAAAAAGGATAAATTACTTAATTAATTAGATTGTTCAATTATTATTTTTGCTCTCAAAATATGAAAGAAGTTGCTTAACAACAAACATGATGATGGAAAACACTATAAAGTGTAGGCTACCTCAGTTTCTTAACTAAAAGACTATGTCTCATTTACTCTACTACTGATCAATTGCATACCAGTAAATTACATAGTAGGCGTTACCTTTTTGACTGGGCGGACTGGTCATCAATCACCTCAGAGTGACAGCTGTCAACTGAAGCTACGTGAGCTTGGAGTCCAGATGACAGGCAGTGCGCCCATTGGTCTTTATTTATTTAGTTAGTTAGTTTAAATACCTAATGTTCTTTTTTTTTCTTTTATAGACAACGTTAAACATAATGTTGATTAGTGTGTGCGTGTGTCACTTTAATGAATTGTCGAACCAAAAAAAAAAAAAAAAAACCGGCAGTGAGAAGTCGCACTGTCTGGTCAAAACAAAAGCACCGGGTCTATTACGAATAAAGTTTACCAGAATCTCTACTGACTATAAATAATTACGGACCGACATAAAAGCGAGCGGAGGAAAACTTGTATTGAAGTGAGACGAGACGTGAGCTGTCAAACGTGAGTGATCGACAGAGAGGTTATCACTGTGTGTGTGAGAAAGAGAGAGAGAGAGGTGGCCCAGAATGCACTGCAGGCAAACAGCGCAGCACTAGAGAATCAACATTAATTCATTATAACACAAACCTATGTGCGCTGATCAGTTCTCAAGCGCTGCCGTGTCGCTTGTATGCATTGTATTTTTTTTTTTTGCCCGACATTTTTTTTTTCCCGACATTGTAGCCCGGGCGCTCGAGATTTCAGGCTGGGCGGGGCGCCTGGCCAAATAAGGTCTGCAGGAAACCATGGTTAACTGTAAGCCTGTAAGGCGGCGTGTAACTCACCACTCTGCGGACTCTGGCGGTCGTGTAGTCGATGTGCAGCTCTTTGTGCTTCTGCAGAGCAGCTTCTAGAGACTTCTTCAGGTCCAGAGCTCTCCTCAGCAGATGCTCCTCAGCATGGGACCTGGTGAAGACCTGCACACAGGCCAGGACAGGCAGGACCACGGAGGTTAGCAACAGGGCTAACCCAGCGAGCCGGACGACCGCACCGGCGCTGAAGGAGCGGTAAGATGAGGACCGGTCCCAGAACCAACCTGAACCCAGCTCTGGACGGCTGGCAGGTGTTTGGCTGCGATGAGCCTGTGGAGCTCTATCACCGTGGAGACCACCGGCTCGTTGTCTTCCGTCTCCATGACATGAAGACCTGAGGACAGAAACGGGTCAGAACGGCATCGGTGGGTCTGGTTGGCTGGTACCGAGCACGATGAGAAGGTGTCATTAACGGGAACGAGACAGTTTTACCCACCAGGACTGAGGTCCAGATCCAGACTGTAGGAGTGAGAGATGAGCCCAGAGTTCCTGATGAACACGTCCTCATCAGCAGACTCCTCCTCCTCCTCCTCTTCTTCCTCACCATCATCTTCATGCTCTCCCTTTCCCCTCACCTCTCTCCCCCTCTTCATCTTCTTTCTCCTGATCCTCCCTGCTCCCACCTTCAGACCGCTCCTCCTCGTTTTCTGTGTTGTTCCTCTTCTCATCTGTCCTCTTGTCTCCTTTCCTTTCCTCCTCGGTGCTGTTCTTTTCGTCTGGGCTCTCTTGCGTCCTTCCTCCCTGGTTGTCCCTCAGGTTTCTGCTGCAGCAGGGCTGCTCGTCATCTGCTGGACTCTCCTGGACTGACCGGGAGCCTGAGGAGCTGCTGCTGGCTGTGTGGGTGCCTGCCAGACCAAACTCAGGGAGAAGCAGCTTCATGCAGGACTCCATCTCCGTCAGCGTCGACTCGATTTCTTGGCACGACTCTGACAAAGAGTTAAAGCTTCATTAATTCACACGATCCTTGTAGAAGGGAACTCAACCCTGAGAGGCTGCACGTATACAATTACTGAGAAAAAGATGTGAAAGTATCAGAGAAACACCACCTGTGGTGTGTGATGTCATGAGCCGAGCAGGTGAGGCTGTTACCTTCCATGTCTTTAACTGCTGCCTCCACCTTGGCCTTGTAGATCCTCTCCATCCTCCTCTGTCTCTCCTCATCCCTCCTCCTCTCCGCCACCGTCCTGGCTTCAGCATCCTGGAAGTCCACCTGGAAACACAGGTGGACAGTTTGCTTCAGTACCAGATGTTTCCACCTGTGTGTCTGACATCACAGCCAGACCAGAAACCCAGAAATAACTTCCCTGTCCCTCCATCAGTCAGTGGACCACTTACACCAGTTCACTCCCAGTTCACAACTAAACTGTCCAGCTCCACCTGATCTTCAGTTGCTGCACAGCTGTTTGACAGATGTCTCAACAGGGACAGTCCTCAAACAGAGGGCTGACCCCTGACCCGGCGCCGTGAACACAGCAGTCAGTTCCCGCCTCGGCTGCATCTCTGTGGTGTTCTGATCTAAATCAGGTTAATCAATTAAAATTCTAACAGGTCCAGTCACTAAAATGTCTTCTGTCACAAGGTCCAGACCACACATCTCATACCAGGACATCTACAGCCTGTCCATGTTCATCAAGTTCCATTTCATTTCTTTTATTTTTTGTGTTCACAGTGAAACTAACAGCGAACTAGAGACTTGCATTACAACTAATAAAAATATTTCTTCATAATAAAATCAAAAGTGCCTCTTCCTGAAATGGTGCAAATAAAGTTTTCAGAAGTGCCTTTTCTCTTCATATTTTCATGTTTCCTTTCCTGAAAACAATTAACCCAACAATGGTTTTAAATTCAACCAGCTGAAGAGATACTGAAGGCCAACGTTTTATGAACTTATTTACCTCATAAGAATAATGGAGTTATTTCCTCCGTCTGTGTTCTAGATAACTCTAAAAGTTCTGGATGGATTAAATGAAATGTTCAGGAGTTGTCAGAAATGTGAAAAGGAAGAACTGATTTCATTTTGGTTCTGATCCAGAAGAAATTGGATTCTGGATCACTTTCATATTTTCAATAATTGTTGCGTTTAGTGGAGGTCGGCGCTTCTCTAGCTGACCCGGTAACACCGGCGTTCTGGGCCCGAAGCTCGTTGATTTTCACTTCAGACTTTGGTGGAAAGATTTCTTTTAAAAAACTTGTGTTTGGTCTCGTAGTGGCGCTTGATATTCCCGCTTTGATTAATGGCGCTGTTTCACAGCACATCAGGCTAGCGGTTTAGCGCTGAGGTCGGAACCATAAACTCGTTCGTCTTTTTAAATGTAGATTTTCAGCGTAAACCTTTCTCACCTTCCAGCTGTCATATCTTCTCTCTCGCTTGTTTCTGCAGTAAATTAATTTCAGAAGCTCTCAGAGCTGTCGCCTGTAAACGGTTGCTGCAGGTGACTAGTTTACCTGCGCTCACAGGTTTCCCTGGCACTGATTACTGGTCCGGACAGAACGTTTACTTGGTCCGGATCCAGACCGAGGTCCACCATTTGGTGATCCCTGACACCTGAAACCTCCAGGGAACAGTGAGTCTATCTCCTCTCCCTGACCACCATCATCTTCTCCTCGTTTCTTTCTCCCGTTTCTGTCCTGATCTTTACCGCCTGAATTCAAACCAGTGAACTGGTCTCACGGGTTTGTCTTCAATAACTCTGTCGGTACCAGGAAGGAGAAAGATGGCTTCAATAGTTACCTGCTCCAGACAGAAAACTAACGCTTCAGTGATGTTTCTCACCTTCTTCACCTGTCTGAGGAAGTGGTAGCCCAGAGCTAGCTTCTTATACGCAGAGCCGTAGGCGCCCTGCCAGGACTGGACGGTCTGGATGGACAGAGACCTCAGTTTCTTAGCGACGTCTTTGGGAGGAGGGAGGGGCTGCTCTGAGTCCGTCTCCACCGTCAGCACCAAGAACTCCTGCAGGAACAAGCACATCCATCACACCTGGAGGCCCCCACTCTGGGGTCCACAGAGACCCACAGGGACCTACAGGGACCCACAGGGACCCACAGAGACCCACAGAGACCCACAGAGACCCCACAGAGACCCCACAGGGGCCCCACAGGGACCCACAGAGACCCACAGAGACCCACAGAGACCCACAGGGACCCACAGGGGCCCCACAGGGGCCCCACAGAGACCCACAGGGACCCACAGAGACCCCACAGGGGCCCCACAGGGGCCCCACAGAGACCCACAGAGACCCACAGAGACCCACAGGGACCCACAGGGACCCACAGGGGCCCCACAGGGGCCCACAGAGACCCACAGAGACCCACAGAGACCCACAGAGACCCACAGGGACCCACAGGGACCCACAGAGCCCCACAGGACCCCACAGGGACCCCACAGGGACCCACAGGGACCCCACAGGGACCCCAGAGGGACCCACAGGGACCCACAGAGACCCACAGGGACCCCACAGAGACCCACAGAGACCCACAGAGACCCACAGGGACCCACAGGGGCCCAACAGGGGCCCCACAGAGACCCACAGGGACCCACAGAGACCCCACAGGGGCCCCACAGGGGCCCCACAGAGACCCACAGAGACCCACAGAGACCCACAGGGACCCCACAGGGACCCACAGGGACCCCACAGGGGCCCACAGAGACCCACAGAGACCCACAGAGACCCACAGAGACCCACAGGGACCCACAGAGACCCACAGGGACCCACACAGGACCCCACAGGGACCCACAGGGACCCACAGGGACCCCACAGGGACCCACAGGGACCCCACAGGGACCCCAGAGGGACCCACAGGGACCCACAGAGACCCACAGGGACCCCACAGGGACCCACAGGGACCCACAGAGACCCACAGGGACCCCACAGATCCCCACAGGGACCCCACAGAGACCCACAAGGACCCACAGAGACCCACAGGGACCCCACAGGGACCCCAAAGAGACCCCACAGGGACCCCACAGGGACCCCTCAGGGACCCACAGGGACCCACAGGGACCCACAGGGACCCAAAGAGACACACAGGGACCCACAGAGACCTACAGGGACCCCACAGAGACCGACAGGGACCCACAGGGACCCAAAGAGACCCACAGGGACCCACAGAGACCCACAGGGACCCACAGGACCCACAGGGACCCACAGGGACCCACAGAGACCCACAGAGACCCACAGGGACCCACAGGGACCCACAGGGACCCAAAGAGACGCACAGGGACCCAAAGAGACCCACAGGGACCCAAAGAGACCCACAGGGACCCACAGAGACCCCACAGGGGCCCCACAGGGGCCCCACAGAGACCCACAGAGACCCACAGAGACCCACAGGGACCCACAGGGACCCACAGGGGCCCCACAGGGGCCCACAGAGACCCACAGAGACCTACAGAGACCCACAGAGACCCACAGGGACCCACAGAGACCCACAGGGACCCCACAGGGACCCCACAGGGACCCACAGGGACCCACAGGGACCCCACAGGGACCCACAGGGACCCACAGAGGGACCCACAGAGGGACCCCACAGGGACCCCAGAGACCCACAGGGACCCCACAGGGACCCCACAGGGACCCACAGGGACCCACAGGACCCCACAGATACCCCACAGGGACCCCACAGAGACCCCAAGGGACCCACAGAGACCCACAGGGACCCCACAGGGACCCCACAGGGAGACCCACAGGGACCCACAGGGACCCACAGGGACCCACAGGGACCCACAGGGACCCACAGGGACCCACAAGAGACACACAGGGACCCACAGAGACCTACAGGGACCCCACAGAGACCGACAGGGACCCACAGGGACCCACAGAGACCCACAGGGACCCACAGGGACCCACAGGGACCCACAGGGACCCACAAGAGACCCACAGAGACCCACAGGGACCCACAGGGACCCACAGAGACCCACAGGGACCCACAGGGACCCACAGGGACCCACAGGGACCCCACAGGGACCCAGAGAGACCCATAGGGACCCCACAGAGACCCACAGGGACCCACAGAGACCCACAGGGACCCACAGAGAACATAAATTAAAAAGAACATAAATGAAAGCAGCAGCAGCCATGGATCTACCTGGAAGTTGTCCACGAGCAGCGTCCTGAAGTGGTGGGATCTGGAGAAAAGCTCAGCGACTATCTGGAAGGCAGACATCCTGATCTCAGCGTGGTCTTGGCTGAGCTGGGACATCAGCAGGTGGTACATGTGGTCTATGCAGGTGTCAGAGCCTCTGGGAGACAGAAGGACAAACCCGTTACTGTGTCCTCCCACTCTGACCTCAGTGTCCTGATCTTCCTGTGAGTCTCAGCGTCTCCTGACTGTGGGCGGTCAAATGAGAGCTGAAACATTTCATACCACCAGAAAAAAGAAGAGAGTTCAGACACACGTATGATGTCTTAATATTCAGAAGATGACGTGGCTCTCTGAGGGTTTAACTGTGGTGGTCTCCGTTAAAAAGGTTACAAAGAAAAGCAGCACAAATACATTCATGTCTCCATGAATCTGTACAGCAGCTTTTAGAGGTATGTAGACGTTTCTGTGGCCTAAACTCCTCATATCTGACCTTTCAACTTCTTTCCACATCCTCTTTTCAACGATCTATCTATCTATCTATCTATCTATCTATCTATCTATCTATCTATCTATCTATCTATCTATCTATCTATACTGACAGATAGACAGATAGGTAGATAGATAAAAAGAAGAGAAGATCTAAGGAGAGCCCTGTCTCAACAGCAGCAGAAGACTAAAGCATGCTGGGAAGGGTCTCCTGTCTCACATCAGTGGTCTGTGTCAGCGTTTCTCAAAAAAATGACCTATTCTGACATTTCATCTACAGTGGTACCTCTACTTACGAACGTTTCTACATACGAAATTTTCAGGTTACGAAACGCCTCAAAGGGAAAATATTGCCTCTAGTTATGATAGAAATTTCAGGATAGTAAAGTCATAAATCCAGTAGCGCTGCTACTCGCAGCTCCCAGAGTTTACTGAACGTAAACATAGCTGTCGGCTCTGTATCTCAGTTTGAAAGAGGTGCGTCCGAGCTGCTCTGCCATTGGCTATCGCTTAGTATCTTCCTAGCATCCCATTGGCTATCGCTTAGCATCTTCCTGGCATCCCATTGGCTATCACGTAGCATCTTCCTGGCATCCCATTGGCTATCGCTTAGCATCTTCCTGGCATCCCATTGGCTAGGAGGGCCCCTTGTCTGTATGAGCGTAACCCAGCAACCAGGTAAACAAACAATTTATACCTCCACCAAGGAGGTTATGTTTGTCTGTCTGTCTGTGTTCAAGATAACTCTAAAAGTTATGGATGGATTTTGATGAAATTTTCAGGAGTTGTCAGAAATGTGAAAAGGAAGAACTGATTTCATTTTGGTTCTGATCCAGAAGAAATCCTGGATTCTGGATCACTTTAAATTTTCAATAATTGTTGTGTTTAGTGGAGGTCTGAGCTCTCTGAGTGCTTTTCTAGTTCTAACGTGTATTTCTGACAGGTTTTTATGTCATTTCATGTATTATTTATAATTTATTAAAAAAAATAATGTTTGAATTTTGGGGGGGTTGGAACGGATGAGGACATTTACATGGAAAACGCGTCTCTACTTAAGAAATTTTCAGGTTACGAAACTCCTTCCAGAACCAATTAATTTCGTAAGTAGAGGTACCGCTGTATAAATATATGAATGCACACATAAATACATACTTTTTGCCTATGAATAAATAAATAAATAAATAAGATACATAATTGGACATGAAATGAATAATAAAATGTATCTCACATGCCCATTTCCCAATGTTAACAACGTCAGTACGGGGTCAGCGTAAGGTCAACGTGACTGCCCAGTTAGCTTACGTCGTAATATCATTTAACCGCTGGAATTTTATTTCACAGATAGCAAAGAGAACTTTTTAGCAGCATCATGGATGGTTTTCTAAAAAGAAAAGCCCCACAGGAACAGAACATCACAGAGGAGCGGACTTCTTCATCAAGCCTTCATCCACCAGCTCTGAATCTGCTCCATAGCTACCAAAGCTAGCTGCTAGCGATAAGGCTAAAAAGAGGCAATACAAGGATGATGGATGGAAGCAAGCACATCACGGATGAAGAGAAGCTTTCCTGCTGAGGCCTACTCTGGTGCAGTTATCCTGTTCACGTTATTTAAACTAAACAAAGCTTTGGATTATATTTTACTCTGGGGTGTCCTGAGATTTTATTCACTTTTGAAAGGTGTCGTGACTGAAAAATGGTTGAGAAAGGCTGGTCTATGTGAGTGCTCTTCTCCAGTCCGGTAAAAACCCCGGTGGGCTGGATCAAACCTTCAGCCCTGTGTGTGCAGGTGAGCTCCACACCTGCAGATCTTCTTCAGCTCCTTCAGCTTCTCCTGGTGGAGCTGAGCCTGTCCAGATGTGGTCAGCTCCTCCACCAGCTCCGACAGCCGCTCCCGCTCAGAGAGCTCCATCCCCGGTCTCCTGGTCTCCCGGTCTCCCGGTCTCCTGGTCTCCCGGTCTCTGGAGGGAACATGGACCTGTGGCTGTCACAACTTCTCGGCTTGTTTCAGAAGACATTAGCACTGACATCTCTGCATGCTTTCAGTCTACAACACTTTAACAGCGGAACCAAACCTGCCCAGTCCAGTTAAAACAGCCTCATAATATACACATACCAAAAAATTAATCCAGAAATGATTACGTCGTAGTAAAGCTACAAGGCTCTTTTAGTCCTCCACTGATATAAACAACAATAAAAGAAAAACATCTAGTCGTCCACTTACCGGCTGACAGCTCAATCTAAAAACACTAAACAGGGACGGCTGGTACGTCTTTTAGCTCCAGGACACATCTGAAAGATGTCCATGTACGAGAACAGTCGATAAATGGAGCCTAGCTAGCTGGGTCTTTTAAAAAAAACAACCTTTTAGGACCTTTTTGTCCAGAGATAGATGATATGTGGACCCACTTCCGCTTAGCACTACAACTACCGGCGTGACCTTTCAGAATAAAAGCATCGATGAGCGATCACGAATGTTCCCTGGTTACAGCAGGCGGACCCCATCAACTACCGGCGTGACCTTTCAGAATAAAAGCATCGATGAGCGATCATGAAAGTCCCCTGGTTACAGCAGGTGGACCCCATCAACTACCGGCGTGACCTTTCAGAATAAAAGCATCGATGAGCGATCACGAATGTTCCCTGGTTACAGCAGGTGGACCCCATCAACTACCGGCGTGACCTTTCAGAATAAAAGCATCGATGAGCGATCACGAATGTTCCCTGGTTACAGCAGGCGGACCCCATCAACTACCGGCGTGACCTTTCAGAATAAAAGCATCGATGAGCGATTACGAATGTTCCCTTGTTACAGCAGGTGGACCCATCAACTACCGTTAGATCTTTATACCAGTTAATTATAATTAACTGGGTATAATTGTCTTATATTTATAAATATAAGACAGGAGAGGGAAAGTTTAATTTACATTTAATACCCAAGGCAATGCAGCAGCACTTTTGTGAAATAACATGAAGAGAAATTAAGAGCAGAAAAACATTTAAAAGAACTTTTAGACACTAGAACATCAAAAAAAATAACCATAATAGTGAATTGCGAGATCAGAAAAATGTGCAGATTTGTCTAGTAAAAGCACATAAAAGCAAATAAAATTAAACAGAGGGTTGTTTTAATTGAATCTTTTATTTTGTTGATTTCTGGAGCAGTTTCATGGGTTTGTTCCAGCAGATAGAAGAATGAAAACCCAGAAGGGTCCAGACTCTGTTGAAGGTGTCCCTGCAGACTCTGGTCTTGTTTGTGGATCCAGGAGTTTGGGTTTTATAGAACAGTTTCTGTTTTCCTGAAACAACTCATACCCGCCACATATTTCCTGTCCAAACCCCTGAAGCGTCCACGTTTCACAACCTTTGAAAAATAACTCTCTACTCGTGTCCTGGTGTTTCATTTGACCCGACAGCAGAGGTCCAGAGGTCCAGAGGTCCGCTGGAGAGGTTCTTCTGGCCTTCATGTTGATCTGAAGGCATCTGCACAAACATTCATCACACCGCTTAAAAATATTTATCTTTAAGTTCCTAACAAAGTAAATGTATTTCTGGAACAGAACAACAGACCAGAACCAGACCACAGTTCTGGACCAGAACCAGACCACAGGTCTGGACCAGAACCAGTCCTGTGGTCTGGACCAGAACCAGACCACAGTTCTGGACCAGAACCAGACCACAGGTCTGGACCAGAACCGGACCACAGTTCTGGACCAGAACCGGACCACAGGTCTGGACCAGAACCGGACCACAGTTCTGGACCAGAACCAGACCACAGGTCTGGACCAGAACCAGTCCTGTGGTCTGGACCAGAACCAGACCACAGTTCTGGACCAGAACCAGACCACAGGTCTGGACCAGAACCGGACCACAGTTCTGGACCAGAACCGGACCACAGGTCTGGACCAGAACCAGACCTGTGGTCTGACTGTCATCAGCATCCTGGCTGAAGGGCCAGACTGACAGCATGAATGTAACAAAATGCAATGAAAATCAAAATAAATTAAACTACACCTCATTATATTGTTAAATGAAGATTTCTGTATTTATTATGTACTCAAGTTTAAAATATTTAATTATATTAAACTCAGGGTTTGTGGTTGTAAATCCATCACCTTGGTTTCAGAAGC
Organism: Hirundichthys speculiger; assembly: GCA_018398805.1. NCBI lineage: Eukaryota > Metazoa > Chordata > Actinopteri > Beloniformes > Exocoetidae > Hirundichthys > Hirundichthys speculiger. The sequence goes on along the minus strand of JAGFBZ010000361.1, from coordinate 173,066 downwards.
TTTGTTTTTCTTGGAGGCTAAAGTTAGCATACTTAGCTCCGTGTCAAAATGTCGACGTAGATTAAACTCTTTCACGACTGAAACCGCCTCATAACACAAAACACAAACTGTTATTTCACTTTGAGATAAAAACTTGTTATTATTTGTTATTATTATTATTATTTGTTTTCCATCGTTCATGAAACTTTCTTCCTTGTGCATCAGTTTCTCTTTTCTTGGACATGTTTGGTTAGTTTGTAAAGGTTTTTTCTTAAGTCCATCGGTTTCTGAAAAATCGTCTTGTCTTGCTCATAGCTACCTTTATCGTTGTGGGTAATGACAAAATGCATGATGGGAGATGTAGTTTATTGTCAATATGCGCTTTATAGCAGTGTATGCTTATTTTAAGTCTTAAAATATTGGTTTAAAATTTAAGCCAATAATGCACAAGTTGTCAAAGGGTAAATAAAATGACGTGACGGGCCACATTTGGCCCGCGGGCCTCGTGTTTGACACACGTGATTTAGAGGGACAACAGAAGAACCAGCTCCCCAACCAAGTCTACATCTGATCCTAAGACCATCCTCTAGGTCCAGCAGGTAGTTGAAGAACCATCAGAGTCCAGACTCACATCCAGACCCCGACCCGGATCCAGACTCAGACCCAGACCCAGACCCAGATCCAGACCCAGACCCGGATCCAGACCCAGACCCAGACCCGGATCCAGACCCAGATCCAGACCCAGACCCGGATCCAGACCCGGATCCAGATCCACACCCAGACCCGGATCCAGACCCAGATCCAGACCCAGACCCAGACCAGACCCGACCCAGACCCGGATCCAGACCCAGATCCAGACCCAGACCCGGATCCAGACCCGGATCCAGATCCACACCCAGACCCGGATCCAGACCCAGATCCAGACCCAGATCCAGACCCAGACCCAGACCCAGACCCAGACCCGGATCCAGACCCACATCTGGAGTGTTGGAGGTTGAGCTCCAACCTGTCAGGACGTAGATTCGTCCATTTAGAGGCTCACATACATGAGGTGTGAATGAGCTTTAATTCATCAGGTAAACAGTTAGCAGGTCCGGTTCTGATCCAGTTACAGCAGCTGGAACTGGAGATGTGAACCTACGACAGCTGTCTGTGGGATCAAACAGAAAGGAAAGGTTCTGAAGGAGCAGCGAGGCTCTTCCAGAGAGCTGAGGAGACCAGCAGGTCCATCACTTAAACGGGTCAGACGGAACCAACTAAGTACCGGTCCAGGAGAACAGAATCCACTGTGGTTCCTCTGAAAGGAGACGTCTCACAGTAGAAATTAAAGTTACACTGGCAGCGTCCAGCGTCCATCTGCAGTCCCTGTGAAGAGCCCGTCCTGTCCTGGACGAACAGGTGCAGCTCACACCTGGAGACCCGCTGCACCTGGAGACCCGCTGCACCAGGAGACCCGCTGCACCAGGAGACCCGCTGCACCAGGAGACCCGCTGCACCAGGAGACCCGCTGCACCAGGAGACCCGCTGCACCAGGAGACCCGCTGCACCTGGAGACCTGGAGACCCGCTGCACCTGGAGACCTGGAGACCCGCTGCACCGTGAGACCCGCTGCACCTGGAGACCCGCTGCACCTGGAGACCCGCTGCACCTGGAGACCCGCTGCACCTGGAGACCCGCTGCACCTGTAGCCGAGTCCTCTGGTCAGTTCAGCCGGACCTGCAGGGCATCGATCAGTTCTAGCATCTCTGAGAAGTAGCTGCTCTCGTCTCCGAGCAGCAGGTCGGACCGGGCCATCTCCTGGTACTGGACTCTGAGAGACAGCAGCGAGTCCAGCAGGGCCGAGTCTGAGCGGTACTGATCCGAACACACCGGAGCCATGGCCAACAACGCCCGCAGAGCCTGCAGAAACACCGGCGAGAAGCACGAGGTCAACCACCGGGTCGACGGTACCGTTCCCGGACTCTGGACCGTCCCGTCTCCATCCGGACCTTCTCCCTGTAGTCGTGGTCTCTGGACCGCAGCAGCTGAGGGACCAGAACACACCAGCCCGTCTCCAACAGGTCCACCTGCAGGGACACCTGGGAATACTGACGCAGACGCTCCTCATGGGACGGGTCCTGACCCGGGTCTGGGTCCGCCTGGGAGATCAGGTCCTGGAGGAGCAGAGGAGACAATGAGCTGGCCCGGGTCGGGTCCTGGACCGGGTCAGGGTCCTGGACCAGGAGCTGGCCCGGGTCAGGGTCCTGGACCGGGACCCGGACCGTGAGCTGCCCCGGGTCAGGGTCCTGGACCGGGACCGGGACCGCCTGGGAGATCAGGTCCTGGAGGAGCAGAGGAGACCGTGAGCTGCCCCGGGTCAGGGTCCTGGACCGGGACCCAGAGCTGCCCCGGGTCAGGGTCCTGGACCGGGACCCAGAGCTGGCCCGGGTCAGGGTCCTGGACCGGGACCCAGAGCTGGCCCGGGTCAGGGTCCTGGACCTGGACCCAGACTGTGAGCTGCCCCGGGTCAGGGTCCTGGACCGGGACCCAGACCGTGAGCTGGCCCGGGTCAGGGTCCTGGACCGGGACTGTGAGCTGCCCCGGGTCAGGGTCCTGGACCAGCGATGGAAGAACCCAGATTAACAACGAGAGAAAACAGAACCGTGGGTCCGGTGTTCAGACCCGTCACCTTCTCACTGATCATGTCGTTCACCATGGTGACGATCCGGGCCCGCAGGACTCCGCCCCCGTCGGACCTGAACAGCTCTGACAGCACCTGCAGACCGCCACGAGACACGAACTGCTGCTGCGCGTACGGGAAGTGACGCAGCAGCGACGCCACCGCGAACAGGACCTGGAGGGAGGAAACGAGGCGGGTGAGTCACGCCGCCGCTGGAGGAGGAGCTCCAGCCATCTGGCCACGCCCACCTTCTTCCTGACGCCCAGCGGCTGCGCGGTGGCCAGGATGGTCAGCAGCGTCTGCAGGGCTCCGCCCTCCACGGCCTTCACCTGGACCGCCGGGTTGCTGCGGGTCAACGGAGCCGTTAGGAAGACCGTAGGGAGGCCCTTTCACATGCCCCGCCCCCAACGCAGAAACAGAAGCACCAGCACATGCCCCGCCCCAACGCAGAAACAGAAGCACCAGCACACAATGCCCCGCCCCCAACGCAGAACAAACAGAAGCACCAGCACATGCCCCGCCCCCAACGCAGAAACAGAAACACAAGCACATGCCCCGCCCCCAACGCAGAAACAGAAGCACCAGCACATGCCCCGCCCCCAACGCAGAAACAGAAGCACCAGCACATGCCCCGCCCCCAGCTGTTTTACCTGGATAGGGCAGATTTACCTGGCCAGGGCGGATCCCAGGACAAAGGCAGAACTCTCCTGCAGCCTGGTATCAGAACTGTTCAGACCGTCCAGAACCAGCTGCAGACCCCCCATGGAGCACAGCGTCTGGGCGTTGTCCACCTGGGACAGAGACAGAACCAGAACCAGAATCAGAACCAGACCCGGATCCAGAAGCTTAGTGTGAACCTCTGGAGCAGCAGCTGGTCTACCTGGTGCACCAGGTACTCCAGCTCCAGCAGGATGCTGAGTCTCTCCTCAGTGGTGGAGCTGCTGCTGTTGAACTGATCCAACAGGCGCCGCAGGATCTGCAATTACAGAAGAACCGGGTCAGCGCAGGAACATCAGGTCCACGAGGAGTCTGGATCCTGGAGGAGACACCAGAACCACAGGAACCAAAGTTTCCCTGATGACACACTGCAGATCTGTGGGTCCAGAACCTGGCCGGTCTGGGTCCAGAACCCGGCCAGTCTGGGTCCAGAACCCGGCCGGTCTTGGTCCAGAACCCGGCCGGTCTGGGTCCAGAACCCGGCCGGTCTGGGTCCAGAACCCGGCCAGTCTCGGTCCAGAACCTGAAGGACCCCCCAGGTGGTCTGGACCCAGAACCTGGCCGGTCTCGGTCCAGAACCCGGCCGGTCTGGGTCCAGAACCTGAAGGACCCCCCAGGTGGTCTGGACCCAGAACCTGGCCGGTCTGGGTCCAGAACCTGGCCGGTCTGGGTCCAGACCCTGAAGGACCCCCCAGGTGGTCTGGGTCCAGAACCTGGCCGGTCTGGGTCCAGAACCTGGCCGGTCTGGGTCCAGAACCCGGCCGGTCTCTGTCCAGAACCTGAAGGACCCCCCCGGTTCCTCGCGTCTCTAACTGGTCTCTGATAAAATACCGGACCCGTCTCCACCAGACTGCGGTACCTGGACGTCCGTCTCCACCAGCAGGTCCAGCTGAGCCATGTCCTTCTTCAGCTCGTCCAGGGACCGATATTCAGACTCCTGCAGGACAGCAGGACACGTCTCAGTTGGACAGGTCTCAGTTGGACAGGTCTCAGTTGGACAGGTCTCAGTTGGCCTTGAAGCACCTTCAGGACTGCAGTCCTACCTGTCGGTCCAGGTTCTGGCCCGCCGGGTCCAGGTCCTCCTTCATCCTCTTCATGGCTCGCTTCAGCTCATCGGGACTGAAAGAGGTCTTGGTCCGTCCCTCGTCCCTGCAAGGACAAAGACGTTTACCTGTCTCCTACCAGCGTCCTACAGCAGTCAGTCTGTCCTCTCTGCTCTGCTCCTCAGAGACGTGGGTGCACCTGTGCTCCTGAGCCCACCTGTGCTCCTGAGCCCACCTGTGCTCCTGAGCCCACCTGTGCTCCTGATTCCACCTGTGCTCCTGAGCCCACCTGTGCTCCTGAGCCCACCTGTGCTCCTGAGTCCACCTGTGCTCCTGAGCCCACCTGTGCTCCTGAGCCCACCTGTGCTCCTGAGCCCACCTGTGCTCCTGAGCCCACCTGTGCTCCTGGGTCCAGTACTTCAGCTGCTCCTCCCCCAGCTTCACCTCCCTCTCACCTGTCTGCAGGTTCAGTCTCACATGGGAGCCGGCTGGCACCGCCTCACCTGCACAGGAGACGAACCTGTCAGATTTCCAGCGCCAGGTGTTCAGGTGTCTGGAAGGTCATTTGTTCTGTTCCTCTGGAAGTCGGACCAGAACCAGAACAGAACAAATGTGACAGGAACCCTGGACCTGAATATTTGATCCAGAACCGCTGAAAACACAAACACACCTGTCCGTTACCTGGTTTGAGGGTCTGCCAGCGCTCAGATGGTTGGACCACGACTAGAACTTCTGAGTCATCACCAGCGGTAAGCTCCTCCCCCTCCTCCTCCTCCTCTTCACCTCCTCCTGTGTTCTCCACCACAGTCAAGGCGCCTTCAGACTGCAGACAGAAGACAAGTGATCACGTGACCACGTATCCAGACCGGGCCGGTACCGGCGGTGATCACGTGACCACGTATCCAGACCGGGCCGGTACCGGCGGTGATCACGTGACCACGTATCCAGACCGGGCCGTACCGGCGGTGATCACGTATCCAGACCGGGCCGGTACCGGCAGTGATCAGGTGACCACGTATCCAGACCGGGCCGGTACCGGCAGTGATCAGGTGACCACGTATCCAGACCGGGCCGGTACCGGCAGTGATCAGGTGACCAGTATCCAGACCGGGGACCGGTACCGTCAGACCGAGTGATCAGGTGACCACGTATCCAGAGCGAGCCGGTACCGGCGGTGACCAGGTGACCACGTATCCAGACCGGGCCGTACCGGCGGTGATCACGTATCCAGACCGGGCCGGTACCGGCAGTGATCAGGTGACCACGTATCCAGAGCGAGCCGGTACCGGCGGTGACCAGGTGACCACGTATCCAGACCGGGCCGTACCGGCGGTGATCACGTATCCAGACCGGGCCGGTACCGGCAGTGATCAGGTGACCACGTATCCAGACCGGGCCGGTACCGGCGGTGATCAGGTGACCACGTATCCAGACCGGGCCGGTACCGGCGGTGATCAGGTGACCACGTATCCAGACCGGGCCGGTACCGGCGGTGATCAGGTGACCACGTATCCAGACCGGGCCGGTACCGGCCAGAAAGGATTCACAGTCATGAGTTTAGAAAAGCTCATCGGAGCGGGAACCTTAATGAGGAAGCTGCTAGCTGCTAACACTGTTAGCCTAACAGCTAACAGCTAACAGCTTCACTAATCAGCCTAAATGATTACAGCAGGTAGATTTTTTACAGCTCTATAGATTCACAGATTTGAAATGTAGAAATACAAACAGATGTGGCTCCATTTTCTTCCTCTGTTGTCATTTTAATTTACAGTTACAGAAGTTTTTAGACAGGTGCTAGATACCTTTATAACTGTTTTCTGCTGGATCACAGGTGCTGCTCACCTGCGTGTCTGCAGTCGTGGTTCTGTTGAAGCCATTACAGCCACACACCTGGATTAATTAACTCTAATTAACATGCAACTACTAACTTTAGTCCAAACGCACGAGCAGGTCAGCAGTTACTCCAACACCTGTTTTAGTTAAACGTTAAAGTTTCCACCTGGTTACATCACCCTGTCACGTGATCACAGCTCTTCTCCAGCTAACGTGTTTAACTGAGACAAACCGGTTACTGGATCTGACCTCACGAACCGACACCGACAGCTCACCTTCTGACCGACCACGCTGACCACGTGACAGCAGAGCAGCACCGACAGCAGGATGAAACATCTGGAGGAAGATCCTCCATCAGGACCGGTCCGCCTCATGGTGACCGGAACACACCGGTACCGGACCGGTTCAGAGGACCAGGACGTTCCTGGAGTTACGGGGTCAGGGTTCGGGTTAACTACTGGTGTCCGTATCAGTGCACGAGCCGTTTCAGGTGAACTCACCTGTTCCACTGTTACTGGAAGACAGTTCAGGACAGCCGGTAACACACGCACTGTTCCCCGGTAGAAACACGCACTAGTCCCCGGTAGAAACACGCACTGCTCCCCGGTAGAAACGCGCACTGTTCCCTGGTAGAAACACGCACTAGTCCCCGGTAGAAACACGCACTGCTCCCCGGTAACACTGGCACTAGTTCCCGGTAACACACGCACTGTTCCCCGGTAACACACGCACTGTTCCCCGGTAGAAACACGCACTAGTTCCCGGTAACACACGCACTGTTCCCCGGTAGAAACGCGCACTGCTCCCCGGTAACACACGCACTGTTCTCCGGTAGAAACACGCACTGTTCCCCGGTAGAAACGCGCACTGTTCCCCGGTAACACACGCACTGCTCCGTAAACACCTGCAGGTTTCTCCTGCTCTCTGCTCGCTTCTCATTGGTCCACGTACAGGAATCTTCTTCGTGATGTGACGCCGCCGCTGACGTCACACGAGACCGTTAGCGCCAGCTGCTGGTGTGGAGTCCAAACACGTTAACATTAAACACGACGTGTGCGTTTACATGGGAAGTTTAATTCCTCTTTAATTCAGAATTAAAGTTAAAGCCGAATAAAAGTTACCATGTAAACACTTAATTCCATATGAAAATGTCAATTCCGAATTAAACTTAATTCCGAATTGAACTTAATTCCGAAGTAAGTGGCTGGTTTATTCCCATTTTAATTCTGAATTAAATAATTCCGCGGTCATGTTTACACTGATTCCTGTTTAAATTAATTCCCGTCTTTCTGCGCATGCTCGTTCTCTTGCCCGTCTGTCGCGATGACGCTAATATTCCGCGCTGGGGCTTGTTTTCAAAACAAAGTTTCAAGATGGCGGCACGCAGTAAACGGTGGTCAAGAGCAGAGACGATTTATTTAATAAATAGCTTGGAGGAACTGGAAATAATTAAAAGAACAGATGGCAGGAAACATAAAAATTGTGAGCTTTTCAAAGCGTCCAGGTTAAATGAAGGAGGTTTCACAGATAGAGACGCCACCCAGGTTAAAAATAAGTGGAATGTTGTTGCTAACCGAGTTAGCTAAGTTTGTTTTCTTCCGGTAGATGTAAAGACACCCCCCCCCCCCCATCCAATCAGAACCCTTCCCAACCCCCAGACCTAAAACGGAGTTGGATAAAGCCGAACAAACGTGTTTTCCATGTAAACCTTAATTCGGAATTACTATTTCCATGTAAACTCTAAGGATTTATTTAATTCCTAATTATTAATTCAGAATTAAAAAACATCATGTAACCGCAGCCACTGTAGTAATGTTTTTATTAAAGAAAATGAAGAGTCACGTGAGAAAAACGCTACATTTCCTCACATGTTCAGTTTTCAACTTGATACTAACATTAAAAAAAATAGTTTAGGCCAGAAAAAATAAATAATCTGTACATTTTAAATATCTATTTTACTACAACATACTCAGGAGAGTCAGCGCTACTGAGGAAGGAAAGGCTGCAGCTGGCAGCTTGGTGCTGTCCAGGGTCAGGATCAGAACTCTGACCCCACCAGGATCAGGATCAGGATCAGGGTTCTGATCCGACTCTGACCCCAGTCATCTACAGTCAGAGCCTCAACACCACAGCAGTTTGGTGAAATATTTTAATATGATTTAGACACAAATATAACAAATAAAAGCAGTGAAATCAGAGGAAAAGAACAGCTAACAGATATAATGACACACACCCCCCCCCCCCAGAGTGATAGCAGCATTCCTATAAACCCTTCCAGATGTGCCAGTGGTGGTGCGGAGCTCTACTGCTGGGAACACTGGTTCTCCTGACTGCTGGTAGAAGTGACGTGGATCACCTCCACGGCCCGTTGTTTCCTCCTCCTCTCCTCTCGTTTGTTCTCCTTCTCCTTCTTCTCCGTCTCCTTTTCTGTCTTCTTCTCCGTCTTCTTCTCCGTCTCCTTCTCCGTCTCCTTCTCTGTCTCCTTCTCCTCCTTCCTCCCCCGGCAGTCCGGCGGTGGAGAGCTGGGACCAGACAGACCACCACATCCAGTTACTGCTCCTTTATTTTACTGGTTATTTAGTCAAAATAACAGTAATCCTTTAAGACACGTTAAGATCTTTCCAGACTGGTTTTACTGGTCTGGTGGCAGCTGAGAGGATCAACAGCTGGTGCTTCTCTAACATCTGTATCTAGGTGTCCTCTGCTCAACTTCCAGGTCACATCTTCTCATCATTTAATTATTAATGAAATTAAATCCTCACAAGTGGAGGAACATGGAGAGAAGAAACATCTCAGCTTCTCACGTTAAACACATGCATGACCCTGACATGAAGGAGGGGACACAGCTGGACACTTACCTGGGGTCGGGGATCACACCTGGCTCATCTGGACTCATCTTCACACACTTGGCCGGAACCTGGGCCTCTGGATCTGGATCAGGAAATAAACATCAGACCAGCGGTGACCTTCAGGGAAACCAGAGACCCAGTCTGGACTCTGATCTCATCAGTCTGGGGTGTGGTGGACCTGCACACCTGCAGGACTCAGACCTGGTGGGGAGCCTTCTGTGTCGTCCACAGGGCCGGTCCTGGTCTCAGAGTCTGCATCCATCTCCATAGCAACAGTCTGGTTGTGTTGCTGCTGCTCCTCAGAAGGTATGAGGTCAACAGGAAGTTTCTCCTTCCTTCTCTTCTGTAGAAGGTTCTTTACCTCTGCAGACACAGATGTGAAGTTAGAGTCTGTTAGGGAGACACATGACCAACATGTGGGGGGTTGGGGGGGGGGGGGGGACCTGCTACCTTTAGGTTCATATTTATGCTGCAGCTCCTCCACTCGCAGCTGCAGCTTGATCTTGTCACTCTGAGCCTGCAGGAACAAACAAACGTACGTCTGAGTCAAGAGGGAACTCAACTAACAGAGGACTAAAATGATCAAAGACATGCTGGAGGACACATCTGTCTTCAGGGATCTGTCTTCAGACAGTGGAAGACAGTGGTACAGAGGAATCATCCAGCCTGTGTCTTCATGTCCTCCTAAATCAGGTGTGTCAAACACGAGGCCCGCGGGCCAAATGTGGCCCTCCAGAGCCTGAACATTATTGGCTTAAATTTTAAACCAATATTTTAAGACTTAAAATAAGCTTATACCGCTTTAAAGCACATATTGACAATAAACTTCATCTCCCATCATGCATTTCATCGTTACCCACAACAATAACGGTAGCTATATAAACTAACCCCAACATGTCCAAGAAAAGAAAAACTGATGCACAAGGCAGTTTGTATCTAAAAGTGAAATAACAGTTTGTCTTTTGTGTTACGAGCTGGTGTCAGTCGTGAAAGAGTTTAATCTACGTCAAACACGGAGCTAAGTATGCTAAATTTTAGCCTCCAAGAAAAACAAAGAACCGCTTCCACTTCTGAAACCAAGGTGATGGATACTCTAACAACCACAAACTCTGAGTTTAATATAATAATGACTTAAATATAGGGATGCACCATAACTGTTTTTTTAAACCGATAACTTTCAGCTCCTAAAGGCCGATACCGATAACACACACATATACCTACGATCAATACATCAATACTATGAACAAAACCAAAAACAGTTTTGACTCTTTAAATGAACAGATATTTATTTTTTACAATGAAAAACTATTGTCAAGCCTCTCAAACATTTTCTTAAAGCTATCAAACAAACCTATTTGATATCTCACATTAACTTAAATAAGGTTCATTACTGACTGATATAAAAAATAAAGGCTCCTTGAACTGATGGAAATACATGCATCAGAATTACTAACTGAAAAAAATGCATTCCTAAATGACAATAAAAATAATACACAGGTCATAATGTACTGACACAAGTTAGACTTGTCTGTGTGAATAAACTGAAAAAGTGCACTCCAATAGTAACAAAGAAAATACGTTTAAAGGATTTTGGCTTGTGGTTCCATTTAAATTAATACCTTTAATTAAAGTAAATGAGGTTCAGTAGTTTTTTTTTTTTTTTTTAAATCTCATGGAAGCTTTAGATGAGAGAGATGATGGCGGGGGGGGGGGGACTGCTGCTGTCTTGCTCATGTTAGCTCATGTTAGCTCACATTAGCGCGATTTCAAAACTCCATGGAAGCGATGGTTGTGTTTCAGGTGGCTGATCAGGTTTTACGTATTAAAGTTTGTGCTATTTTCCCTCCTTCGCTTGGAGCATTTGTCACAAATAACCAGCGAACTTTCTTCTTCTGAAACTTTAACGAAGTTCTACACCCATCACCGCCATGTTTGTTTGTTTTTTATCAGCGCACTGTTCCACAATGCTGCATTCAAGGTGTAACGTAAATTCCTCGTTCCTCGTTCCCTCTTTTCTAGTCGTTCTTTCAGCCTTTTCTATTTTTTTTTTTTATGTGTAACATGTGGGGAAAATACTGTGAATATCAATTCAAGTCATCAACTACTAAAATTATGACGAGTTAACAAGTTGTTTTCTGGCATGAGGGGGTATTCTTGATTTTCCTGATTGAGTAATCGTTTTTCTGATTATGCTGACGTCACTTGAAACATACTGTTTCTACAGCTGCAGCAGCATCGTACCTGTTTCTGCAGCTGCAGCAGCAGCGTCGTACCTGTCTCTGCAGCTGCAGCAGCAGCGTCGTACCTGTTTCTGCAGCTGCAGCCGTTTCTACAGCTGCAGCCCAGCATCGTACCTGTTTTCAGCTGCAGCGCGTCGTACCTGTCTCTGCAGCAGCAGCGTGTACGTTTCTGCAGCTGCAGCTCGTCCTGTCTCCTGCACTGCGGCAGCGTCGTACCTGTTTCTGCAGCAGCGTACCTGTTTTCTGCAGCAGCTGCGGCGAGCGTCGTACTTCTTCTACAGCTGCTCAGCAGCTGCAGCAGCGTCGTACCTGCTCTGCAGCTGCGGCAGCGTCGTACCTGTTTCTGCAGCTGCAGCAGCGTCGTACCTGTCTCTGCAGCTGCAGCAGCGTCGTACCTGTTTCTGCAGCTGCAGCAGCGTCGTACCTGTTTCTGCAGCTGCAGCAGCGTCGTACCTGTTTCTGCAGCTGCAGCAGCTTCGTACCTGTTTCTGCAGCTGCGCAGCATGTACCTGTTTCTGCAGCTGCAGCAGCAGCGTCGTACCTGTTTCAGCAGCTGTACCTGTTTCTGCAGCTGCAGCAGCATCGTATCTGTCTCTGCAGCTGCAGCAGCGTCGTACCTGTTTCTGCAGCTGCAGCAGCTTCGTACCTGTTTCTACAGCTGCAGCAGCATCGTACCTGTTTCTACAGCTGCAGCAGCAGCGTCGTACCTGTTTCTGCAGCAGCATCGTACCTGTTTCTGCAGCTGCAGCAGCGTCGTACCTGTTTCTACAGCTGCAGCAGCGTCGTACCTGTTTCTAGAGCTGCAGCAGCATCGTACCTGTTTCTGCAGCTGCAGCAGCATCGTACCTGTTTCTGCAGCTGCAGCAGCAGCGTACCTGTTTCTGCAGCTGCAGCAGCGTCGTACCTGTTTCTACAGCTGCAGCAGCGTCGTACCTGTTTCTGCAGCAGCATCGTACCTGTGTCTGCAGCTGCGGCAGCGTCGTACCTGTTTCTACAGCAGCATCGTACCTGTTTCTGCAGCCGCTCAGACCTGAACAGCTTCCTCTCCAGCTCCAGGGCTCTCTGACTCTCCGACAGAGACTTCATCCTCTGCAGGGACAGCTCGTCCCCCAGACGCTCTGCATCTTTACTGGAGACACACACACGTTCATTGTTCAATGTTCACGGTTCGCAGCATCGTGTGTCATGAAAGCAGACAGTCAGGTGCATCGTAACCGTGACGACTGAAGGACTCACAGGCTGTTGTTGAGCTTCAGCTTCAGCAGGTCGGTGAAGTAGGTCTCATCCTGGCCGTCACCTCCACCCACCTGAGCAGGATGGGCTTCCTGGGACTTCAGCAGCACCTGCAGACTTGGTGTTAGCTCATGTAGCTCATGTTAGCTTCCGTTAGCTCATGTTAGCGTGATTTCAAAACTCCATGGAAGTGATTGTTATGTTGTAGGTGGCTGATCAGGTTTTACGTATTAAAGCTTGTGCTTCCCTCCTCGTAGAATTCACTCGGAGGATTCGTCACAAATAACCACCAAACTATCTTCTTCTGAAACTTTAACGAAGTTCCACGCCGCCATGTTTGTTGTGATCAGCGCTGTGCTGCAGGCTGCATTCAAGGTGGAACGTAAATTCCTCCGTTGCCTCGTTTGCTAGTTGTTCTTTCAGCCTTTTCTATTTTTATTTTTTATGTGTAACATGTGCAGGGGTGATAGTAAAAAAAAATCCTGAGCCTGAGCTTTTTTTCCCTGGGAGGTAAGCGAGCCCCTACGCCAAGATATATGCCGATCAACACATTGTCATTTTTTGTCCTCTTAAAGTGTAAGTCTGGTGTAAATTGACCCATAGTCCTGTTGTTCAAGCTCACCCAGCAGCCCATAGAAAACAGAATGAGACAATCGAACACATAGGCCAGGGGTGTGATTCCCTGGGACAACATTTTGATAAAAGTTCATTAAATTGAATATTCTGATGACTTTTGTAGATTTTCCAGACATGAGATGAACAAACCCAATACAAGCCTATATTACAGTAGCATCTTAATTGTGGAGAGCATCAGAGCTCTTGGGACCCTGGGCCTGGTAGGCCTGTTCAGTAATCCATCCCTGCTTTTAACTAGTCACTTACCTGCATGCATATTGCTTGTATAGCACACTGATACTACGGATAATACAGCCATTACTAAAAAAGGTCAATGGGGACAATTATAATACTCAAAAGTAAACTAGAAATGAATAATCAATGAATATTGGATTTGTTTACAGTATTGATTAGGAGCCAAACCATTGAAAAAGGGCATGAGCAAGGAGACATTCAATTTTCTGAAAAATATGCACCATTTTATTCTAAATATTTTTGAAACAACTACAGTGCAACAAACAAGTGAAATTAAGAGAACAATAAGTCGCAAGCATTTAAAGTGCTCAAGACAATTTGATATTAAGAGAACTATAAGTAGCAATCATTTAAAAGTGCTTCAAGGACTATAAAACAATGAGAAATAAATAAATAAAATGAAAAAAATAAGCAAATACTGTTTTACTACACAAAACCTTACACAACACTCAACATTTGTTCATTCAAAATAAGTTGCTATTAACTGTAAGTTCAGTATAAATTGACCCATAGCCCTGTTGTATAAGCTCACCACATCAGCCACACCACAAAAAATAATGAGACAATTTGGGACAACATAGGCCAAGTTATGTACAGGCTGCTTAAAGCAGACCCATAACCTGGCCTATGTTGTTCGATTGTCTCATTCTGTTTTCTATGGGCTGCATGTGGTGAGTTTATACAACAGAACCATAGGTCAATTTACACCAGACTTACACTTTAAGAGGACAATAAATAGCAATAATTTAAAGTGATTCAAGAACTGAAAAACAATGTTTTTGTCCGTGGCCTCATCAATGTTGAGTGAAAACATGTTATTCTTAAGCTTGTCAGACAGGTTTCTTTTAAATTCTGGTGAGATTGCCGTGTGTAATAAGATAGCCTGCATGCTGCCTCGAGACATATATAGATAGACGCCGCATCGAACGCTACTCCCCTACTGGCGCTGACGAGATTTGGGGCCGCCATCTTAGACCGGTCACCCGCTCCGCTCAGTGTTATTTATCTCATAGGTTATGAGAGGAGACAGCCTAATTGGCCAGAGAACAACACTCATAAAATTCAATAATCTGTTTTTGTGGAGACATGGTACACCTTGTTTAAGATTTTTTTTATCGATTTTTAAAGGTTTTTAAAGATTTTTTAAAAACTGAACGAAGGAAGACTACAAAACCAAAAACCAAGGACACAAAACCCCTCAGATCATGACAATATTAAGATTAATCAGACAATATAATGCACTATAGGCTACAGAGTGACACTGAAAAACATAGCAATAGCATATAGCAATATAATTGTCTTCAATAGCAATTCTTGTGTCAGTTGTAATCTAAGTCAGTGTTATGGAATATGACTTATCAAGTCTCAGTTCATAGCTGGGTGGAACAATAAACACATACTGTAGCATTGTTAACTGCCATTAGCTTAGCGTCGTTTCATTAACGTTACGGTAACAAAGGATCCTTGCTCCTTCTCAACTCGGGTAATATTCAATGAACAAATACAACCAATATTATAGTAACCCACTGAGCAATAGACGTCTCGTTAAGTTCACACACGAAATTCGCCCGTCTATAATCGGTCTATTAACGCAAATATATACGGTACCATTCAATCCATTAATAATTAAATACAAAATAAACAATAGTAAATTGTATAAATGGTGGCCAAATGCTGGATTAAAACATTTTTAACAGTCATTGATCAATGTACAATGTAGTTTAGATTTAGTAACGGCTAGTCTAAAACTTTCATTTAGACCAGTGGTAGACCGATTTTAGCCCAGACGTCTAAGGACCGTTAGACGTTTATTAGACATTTATAGACGTCTTTAGACAGAAAAATATGTTACATCTTACTTGTGAAAAGTAATCCCCTGAGCCCTGCTTCTGATGGTCCGCCGATTGGAGCAGGAATATCCCACACAATGTTCAGGCATGTTCTGTCTATGGTTATAATCCCAGAGAATGACCGGTCCAAGATGGCGGCCGCATTTCTCGTTCCAAACAGCCAAATGCGGCGTCTATCTCTACATATGTCTATGGTTGACTCGCTGTTTTGGTAGGAAACAGATCCAGGGCGAGAGAGAGTCCGTCGAAATAAAAGCACCAACCTAATAAAATACGGTGAAACTCTTTCATTTAAGGAATATAATTTACAGGAAAGTCCAAGAGCCATTAAGTGACCGTTTGCTTTTATTGTATTACAAGTTAATGTCTATTTTATGCGTTTTTATGTTGGTGAACACATTTTTTTGGTGATTTCGGTTAACAGCCTGGAGCGTGGTGACGCGAGGCTAGAATCAATCTGATTGGCCAAAACCCAAGACCACCCCCTACACTATTACCGATTGGCTTAAGTATGGCTACTGGTGTAGTTTTGAGTGAAATCGCCTCTTGGATCTACGCAAACGGCAAACCTGATTTTATTTATTTTTTCTCGCAAACACCTCGGTATGCCGGAAATCCGGCGTGACGCCGGAGCGCTATCACCCCTGCATGTGGGAAAATACTGCAAATATCAATTCAAGTCAGCAACTACTAAAATTATGACGAGTTAACGAGTTGTTTTCTGGCATGAGGGGGTATTCTTGATTTTCCTGATTGAGTAATCGTTTTTCTGATTATGCCGACGTCACTTGAACATAACATTCACTGCTGGTCATTCAAGGCTTAGAGGGAGCGAGACACTGCTGTGTTGACAGAAATATAAATGTTATCGGGGCTATTCGTCGTGATATCGGACTAATCGGGATGATGTCATCATTGGCTCGATAGTTATCGATAGTTATCTAAAATCCATCTGACTCTTTAGTCGGGTCCAGGTCCTCCAGAACTCACCTCCATCTTCTCCAGTCTCTGCAGCTTTGTCACCAGGTTCTGGATCTCCCCGTTCTTCTCCGACAGCATGGACTGCAGCCTCTCCAGCTGAGCCGGGTCGGCCCTAGAACCCTGCAGCTGCATCAGAGTGGCGATCTGGACCTGCAGACGACACGGACAGCAGCGGCGTCAGACGGCGGCGGCGTCAGCGTCAGCCGGTGGACAGCGGCGGCGTCAGCTGGCGGCGGCGTCAGCTGGCGGCGGCGTCAGCCAGCAGGTCCATCTCTGTCCAGAGACCAGCTACCTTCATGCGCTGCATCTGCTGCTTGCTGAAAGCGTGGATCTTCTGCAGCGACTGATGCTGGACCTTCATGCTGATGAGCTTCCTCTCCATCTCAGCTCGCTTGTCCTCCAGCTGCAGTGAAACACAGAAACATCTGCACAGCTGTTTCTGGACGGGTTCAGTCAGTAGACACTGGGATGCAGGTGTTGGTTGGTCACCTCAGCAAACAGAGAGTTCCCTCTGCTGTTTGGATCCTGGGCCTCCTGAAGAACCTGATCCAGCTGGACCTGAAGGTCCCGGTTCAGCTCGCGAGACTTCTGCATAATAACAGAGACGTATCACAGGAGAGCTGGTGGTGTCTGGTACAGACTGAGCACCGCGCAGGTGAGCGGGCCAGGTGTGACGCCGTACCTCTAAGGCGTTGAACCAGGACACAGCTTCCTTCTCTCTCTCCTCCTTCTCCTCTGTGATTCGCTGCAGCTGCCGCTGGAGGCTGCTGGCGCTGAGCTCCAGCCGCTGCTCCCGGTACCGACCCTCCTGGACCTGCTCCTCCAGCTCCACCTGGTGGACAGAAACCACCTCCGTCAGGTAAAACAGCTCATGTGTGGGCGCGCCCAGATCAGCGGCTGAAGCCTCACCTTGATGTTCTCCAGCTCCGTGATCGTCATCTGCACCTCCATCATCTCGGCCATCATGGAGCTCTGGTTCTGCTCGTTCAAGGCCCGGAGCTCCTCCGTCCTGCAGCTCAGTGTCTCGCTCTGGACCTCCAGCTTGTGTTTCAGCTGCTTCTCGTTCAGCTGGGACTCCTCCAGCGCCGCCTGCAGCCGGAGCACCTGAGGGGACGCAGGGAGACGCCGCCGTCACGGGCCGACGGAGACGCCGCCGTCACGGGCTAACGGAGACGCCGCCGTCACGGGCTAACGGAGACGCCGCCGTCACGGGCTAACGGAGACGCCGCCGTCACCGGCCTGACGGAGACGCCGCCGTCACTGGCCTGACGGAGACGCCGCCGCCACCGGCCTGACGGAGACGGCGCCGTCACCGGCCTGACGGAGACGCCGCCGTCACCGGCCTGACGGAGACGCCGCCGTCACCGGCCTGACGGAGACGCCGCCGTCACCGCCTGACGGAGACGCCGCCGTCACAGCCTGACGGAGACGCCGCCGTCACCTCAGAGGAAGATGTTCGCCCAGTCTGAGGTTCGGACCTCCTGGTTCTGGAGGGAAGCAGTCAGAGCTCGGCACAAACAAACGCCTCAAACAAACAAGCGATGTTTGTGCAGATGTTTGTGCAGATGTTTGTGCAGATGTTTGTGCAGATGTTTGTGTAGAGCACCACGTCTGCACTGATGACAGGAAACAGTTTCATCCAGGTTCCTGTTGAAGCTCCTGCGGCTGTTTTTACTACATAACAACAGTTTATATTTATATTTATGCTGTTTTTACTACATAACAACAGTTTATATTTATATTTATGCTGTTTTTACTACATAACAACAGTTTATATTTATATTTATGCGCGTATAGATGTGTGTTCTCGCTCAACTGAGGTTGTATTTACTTAGTTAAGAACAACTTTAAAACATCGTGACAGATGTCATCACATTTATTCAATCCAATATAATTAAAAACTAAAAAACTGCCACGCAGGATAAATATCTCTAAGTGTAACAGTAAATTAGTTTGAACTGAACAGCTGTGTCGTCTGCGTCTCCAGATGCTCCAGATGTGTTCATTTCCTGATGCAGCTGGGTCAACGTCAGTCTAACCACTAGGGGTCAGTATCAGCAAGGACCTCGCAATACAATATGTATCGTGATACTTCGGTCACAATGCGATATTATCACGATATATCGCGATATTCTACCCAGTTAATATCAAAATTAAAAGAAGAGATGAAAAATCAAGTTTCTGTTCATCAGATGATATTGATCATTCAGAGGACAAATTGAGTCAAAATTATTTGCTTCAAAACAACCTATTTATTGTTTATTATTAGTGTTTTTGCACATTTAAGTGAATGAATTAATTTTCCTAAAAAAATCGATATTAGGAACAGAAAAAGCGATATTATATCGGGCGGCCGAAAATCGCGATATATCACCAAATCAATTTTTTTTTTACATCCTACTAAGCTGGTGCTGCCCCCCCCACCATCACAGAAACACCTTTACCTGTGACCATCATACCTTGTTGTGAAGCTCACTGAGCACCAGGCTGTGGCTCCTCTCCAGATGTTCCTGCAGCTGTTGGAGCTGCTGGTTCTGCTGGTTCTTCACGCAGTCGTAGTCTGAGTGCAGAGACTCCAGCATCCGGACCTTCAGCTCCACCTCCTTCTGCAGGGAGTACTTCTCCTGCTCCAGGGCCTGGGACACGTTAGAGACAGGTGGGACAGGTCAGAGACAGGTCAGAGACACATCAGAGACAGGTCAGAGACACGTCAGAGACACATCAGAGACAGGTCAGAGACAGGAGAGAGAGGCGGGACACGTCAGACACACGTCATCCGGGCCTTCAGCTCCACCTCCTTCTGCAGGGAGTACTTCTCCTGCTCCAGAGCCTGGACACGACGGAGACACGTCAGAGACAGGAGGGACGTCAGAGACAGGTCAGAGACAGGTCAGAGACAGGTCAGAGACACGTCAGAGACAGGAGGGACACGTCAGAGACACGTCAGAGACAGGAGGGACACGTCAGGGACACGTCAGAGACAGGTGGGTCACGTCAGAGACACGTCAGAGACACGTCAGAGACACGTCAGAGACAGGCGGGACACGTCAGAGACACGTCAGAGACACGTCAGAGAGACAGGTGGGTCACGTCAGAGACACGTCAGAGACAGGCGGGACACGTCAGAGACAGTCAGAGACAGGCGTCACGTCAGAGACACGTCAGAGACAGTCAGAGAGACAGTCGGGACACGTCAGAGACAGGCAGGGACACGTCAGACAGGCGGGACACGTCAGAGACAGGCGGGACACGTCAGAGACAGGCGGGACACGTCAGAGACAGATGAGACACGTCAGAGATACGTCAGAGACAGGCGGGACACGTCAGAGACACGTCAGAGACACGTCAGAGACACGTCAGAGACAGGCGGGACACGTCAGAGACAGGGACACAGGACGGGGGACACGTCAGAGACACAGGAGACACGGGACACGTCAGAGACAGGCAGAGACAGGCGTCAGAGACAGGCGTCAGAGACAGGCACGTCAGAGACACGTCAGAGACAGGCGTCAGAGACAGGTCAGAGACAGACAGTCAGAGACAGACACGTCAGAGACACGTCAGAGACAGGTGGGACACATCAGAGACAGGTCAGAGACAGGTGGGACACGTCAGAGACACGTCAGAGACAGGTGGGACACGTCAGAGACAGATGAGACACGTCAGAGACAGGTGGGACACGTTAGAGACACGTCAGAGACAGGTCAGAGACAGGCGAGACACGTCAGAGACATGTTAGAGACAGGTCAGAGACAGATGAGACACGTCAGAGACAGGTGGGACACGTCAGAGACACGTCAGAGACAGGTCAGAGACAGGCGGGACACGTCAGAGACAGGCGGGACACGTCAGAGACATGTCAGAGACAGGCGGTCTGATCTTCAGCGCTCCCTGAACCTCGTTCATACCTCCAGAGCGTTGGTCATCTCCACTCTCTGCTCGTCCAGCCGGTTCTGCAGCTCCACCTGCTGGTTGAGGAGATCTAAACCAGCTTGAGCAGCCTTGTGGACCTGCTCCTCCCTCTCCCTCAGCTGGCTCCTCAGCAGCTGGACCTCCTCCTCTGCTGCCATCTGAGAAGAGCCAGAGACACGTTTCAGAAAGTCCTGCCAGCCCCGTCACCGACCCACAGTCCTCTGAGATCCAACAGAACCAAGAGGAAGCAGATAGGCAGTGGCAGTGAGCAGATACAGCTGAACATCTACGGGGAACCACCGTCTACGGAGAACCACCATCTACGGGGAACCATCATCTACGGGGAACCGCCATCTACGGGGAACCACCAACTACGGGGAACCACCTCTACGGGGAACCACCTACGGAGACGGAACCACCATCTACGGAGAACCACCACCACCATCTACGGGGAACCACCATCTACGGGGAACCACCATCTACGGGGAACCACCACCACCATCTACGGGGAACCACCATCTACGGGGAACCACCGGGGAACCACCATACGGGAACCGCCCACCTACGGGGAAACCACCATACGGGAACCGCCGCCTACGGGGAACCACCATCTACGGGGAACCACCATCTACGGGAACCACCATCTACGGGGAACCACCATCTACGGGGAACCACCACCTACGGGGAACCACCATCTACGGGGAACCACCACCTACGGGGAACCACCACCTACGGGGAACCACCACCTACGGGGAACCACCACCTACGGGGAACCACCTACGGGGAACCACCACCTACGGGGAACCACCACCTACGGGGAACCACCACCATCCATGCAGAGGAACAGCAGCATCATCGCCGTCAGGACCAGGTCACAGTTTCCTGTCTGTGCACTGACAGCATGGCTCATCTCTGTGTGTGTGTGTGTGTGTGTGTGTGTGTGGGGGGGGGGGGGGGGGGGGGGCTAAATAACAGCCCTGGACTTTCCCGCCTATATAGACCCACCAATAACAGTAATAACAGGTTTTAGAGTAGCTTTTAGGTCTATCCTGTGTAAGAATTAGCCTGCTTGACACATTTTTATAGTTTTAATAAAGTTTTTAATATAGTTTTCAAAAACCCAGAAAGAGGACACCCTGCTTTTTGGCCCTACCTGGGCCAAAGCCATACACCTGTATCTCACCTGAGACTGGAGAGATGACCACTAAGACCTCTGGGCCGGACTGGTCATCTGTCCAGAACGGCTGTCGGCCCAGTTCAATAACCAAAACCTCCAGTCTATCAGCTAACAGCAGGGGGCGCTAACGTGATCATTTATCATTTACAGGCCTGAAAACCAACAAAGCAGATTAATGTTTGAGTCTGTCAACAGAAAATGACCTAAAATACTAGAAATGTAAAAACAAATCTGTTTTATCCTTCTTGTCCGTAGTCAAGGTATCAAATAATATGTTTATCCAAAGTGTTAGAATTTTAGAGGTATAATTTTAGAGGTTTAACGGCTGTCACTCCAAGTAATGCTCACAAATAATGTAAATCAAGCATATAAAATATAGATTCTTTTTCTGTTTAAAATACAAGCATATAAACAACTGTGAAATAGCAGTACAAAAGAAAATGTTCATTTTTGTTTTGGAGATGTAAGTGATGTTTAGTCGTTCTTTGATATTAGTGTTCTTGAATGAACAATCAGAAATAGTTTGTATGTGTGGATGTTGTTATGACCCCCCCCCCCCCCCCCCCCCCCCCCCCCCCCCCCGGTTATTGGTGGGTTAGTGCTAACCCCCCCCCACCCCCCCCCCCGGTTATTGGTGGGTTAGGGCTACCCCCCCGGTTTATTGGTGGGTTAAGGCTAAACCCCCCCCCCCCGGTTATTGGTGGGTTAGGCTAAACCCCCCCCCCCCCCCCCCGGTTATTGGTGGGTTAGTGCTAACCCCCCCCCCCCCCCGGTTATTGGTGGGTTAGGGCTAACCCCCCCCCCGGTTATTGGTGGGTTAAAACTAACCCCCCCCCCCCCCCCGGTTATTGGTGGGTTAGTGCTAACCCTAACTCTAACTCTCTAACCCTGTACAGGGACGGAAGTCCTGGGCTGTTATGGCTGCGTTCATCCGGGGCTTCTCCCCAGCTTCCACCGGCAGACTTCACCGAGGTCCGGGGATCTCTGGAGGTCTTCCCGGGTCCGGCGCTCCGTTTCACCGTTAATGCCGGTCCGTAACTACTGACAGCCATGTAAAGAGCAACTCCTGAAAGCTGAGTTCAACGACCGCCGCGGAAATACGCGAGTAGAAGAAGGACCGAGACAAAACTAATCTCTAAAACCGCTCAGCCGTTGACGTCTGATTAAACCTCTAACGGTCGGTTCCTTGTTCCTTGTTTAAACGGGACTCAGTTAACCGGATTAAAAACGCTAGAGCCTGTGGATTACATCACCGACGACCTACGACAACAACTACGAGATATTCATGACAAAAATATATAATTTCACCTACTTTCTTAAGGGTCCGTCTTCGGCTGAACCGCCAGAGTTTGAATCGACTCGGTCGAAATATCGCGAGATCCTGATTCAACGAGAGTAACGTCTCCTACTGCAGACGTGCCTCAATGTGGGCGGGCTCAACGTTTGACTCCGCCCACGATGAGCCGTGCTTGCTGCACATTCACAACCAGCAATGCAGCGCCTATGGCCAGAGTTGCCTAAAATAAGGAAAAAATAAGAAATACGAAACAGTTATAATTATATATATATTTATTTTACTTAAAAC
This sequence comes from Hirundichthys speculiger, assembly GCA_018398805.1. Lineage (NCBI taxonomy): Eukaryota > Metazoa > Chordata > Actinopteri > Beloniformes > Exocoetidae > Hirundichthys > Hirundichthys speculiger. The sequence goes on along the minus strand of JAGFBZ010000361.1, from coordinate 150,138 downwards.
ACTTTATATAGCTTTTCCCCAGAACAAAAACAAATACAAAACATACACTTCTGCATAGAAACCTACTGTATATCCTCCTGAGAACTAAAGGAAAAAGTATCTTACAATTTCTTGTTTGTGTTTTACTATGTAGCATGTTTTGTTTTTAGTTCTGCAGAGAAACATTTTGCATCTGAAGCAGATGTTTCTCTGCAGATGTTTTGTTTTTAGTTCTGCAGAGAAACATTTTGCATCTGAAGCATGTAAGTCTGACTGTTGCAGCCCTGGTTTAAGTGGTCGCCCCAGAAACCAGATAACTGGGAGTTAATGGATGACATTTTCACTGTAATGGGTGTGATATCACTCCCTATCTGGGGCGCCGAAAAGGGGGGGTAAAGGATACGGATTATAGGGGCCCATGATTGAGGGGGCAGAGGGCCCCTAATGATGATCAAAAATAGCATCACAAATTTCGTGCTGTGTTGGGGGGCCCGATAAAGATTCTTTTCATGGGGCCCAAAATCCCTTGCGGCGCCCCTGCTCCCTATTAATTAACATCATACGTGTATTTTTAGGCAACTTGCATACATTAAACAGCAGTTACAAATACTACAATAATCTAGCATGAAAATTAAACTGAACCCATTAGCCTGAAACTAAATAAAACATACACTTTAGTCTTCGCCCACAAAACACTTTGATTTTGCTGTTCCCTTTCAGACTTTGACTCAGTTTCATCAGACTCTCCTGCATCTTCTTCCTCTCCTCTTCCTCATCTAAAGCTCCAAATCTGAATCCTGTATTATCTGATATTGGATCCTCTCTGCTTCACTTCTTTCTCCTTCAACAATGCACACTTATTAATTACATTAAAATGCTCCTGGTGTCCCTACAGTTGACATTCATGAAATTACTGTTATTTCAAAACATAATTAATGAAACTGTTTTCAAGTGTAAAGTATTGTTACTGTTAATGAACAAGAATATATATCATTATCATGGTAAAAACAGCATTACATGAAGAATATTTGACTTAACTCTCCTTCTTCCATAAAATGTGGTTGTTGCAATGGTGGGCATCTTGATAGAGAAAAAAAGTAAAGTTCCCTGCATGGAAACTGTCCACTACAGAGGACATAAAGGAGTCTCAGGAGGACGTGATTTACCAGAGATGGTCTCTACATCATCAACCATGTATATGTCAGGAATTACAGATGACTGGACCCAAATACAGACGCTGGTAGAGACAATAAACTTTATTCATGAAATTTATTATAAAGAACAGTAAGTATAAAGAACAATATAAGTATCAAGAACAATATAAATATAAATAACAACCATCCCGAGTATCCTCCTAATCAGAAATAAAGAAACCAAGTTCCCTGATCCAAGTCCTGCATGTTCTCAGCTTCCTCTAGAATGGAAAGATTATGGCTCTTACAGGCACAATAACAATGCAAGATGTAAAAAAAAAAAAAAAAGTAAAATCAGTGGCTAATTAGAGTATACTGGTTTAATGAAAATGGAGAGATGACTGCAAAACAAACTAACAAACCACCTCTACAACCTTGATGCAAGTGTGGACAACAATGATACTGAACAATACCTGATGCTTCAGAGATGCTTCTGAATCCCTGAACATCTGAAGAGGGAACTCTTCCACATCCTGAAATAAGTGGACGGATAGACTTTAGTCTAAATGCCCAATAACAACAAAGCTATCCATCCATCCATCCATTTTCTATACCCGTTTCATCCTTTCACAACAAAGCTAGTAACTAACAATTGTTAACAAAATTTTTTTTCATTATATTTCCTGTAGCTGCAAACCTTTATTGATTTGTGGGTGGCTTATTTTTCTATTTTCTGTTATTTGTTTATTTTGGGTCAAATGTACTGGGCGTCACTTGTCATGTCATTTGTGTTTAGCTAATGGGATGTGATCTCGTGTGGTCTGGGGTTTCACCCGGATGCCTTTTAAGGTGGCACACCTTCTCTGGGGAAGAGACGCTTGAAGCTGACTCGCGGTTATTGGCAATATGCCGCGCTGTTTAAAGTTTGTTTTCTACTGAAATGTCGTTCTCATTTCCCTCTCAATGATAAGCAACTAGCGAGTTTGAATTAAAGAGGAAAATAAACCCATCAGTAACTGAATTACTTTTCCTCGCGTGTTTCCTGGAGGGGAGCGATATTTCCATTTATCTACACCTCTCGCCCCCATCCTTGTCACGGGAGTAAAATGAAATTAAGACGGTTACAAAGAAGAAAAAAAAACAGAACAGATACGAAACAATAATGTTACTTCCTTCCTTGTCTGTCACAAATATTTGAAAATAGCATGTTAAACAAAAGAGAAACCTTGCTTACTTCCATTTTCCTCTTCTTCATCTTCTCGAGCAGATGTTCTTCTGCAGATCGGTGAGCCTGAGCTGCCACAGCGCCCTCTGGTGTTCAACCGTCAGCACGACGACTCAAACACGTACACTAAAAAGCTCCATGACCTTTAAGGCTGTGACTAAACCGGTCAATCTCAATTTACTGATGTGAGGCAACACTAACTGTCATGTTACCTAAATTATTTTTCATGTTACTTGTTGGTATATATTGATGTTAAATCAGCGTATCAGAAGGAATGCTACGTTGGTGTTTAAACAAGTATTCATGTTCAGGGGTCAAGCTGATCAAAGGCACCTGGAGACAGTTTGTTTTCTTACAGATGCTACACAGAAAGTTGAATTGAAAGTTAAATTGAATATATATTTTAAGTATAATACTATGCTAAAAACTCAGTCCTGTTACTTTCACTGCTGTTACTCCAATACTTTTTTTTCATGCTTTTTAAAACTCCATGAATTTTGGCAACAGGACTGAGAAAAATGCAACAATCTCCTGCTGAGGCATCTTGAACAAAAAATGCAATAAAGTAGTCTGAGATTGACAGATGCTCAATTCAAATAGTTTAAATGTGTTTTTTTTCAGGCGTTGGGTAGAATGAGCCATGTATCAATTTTGGTAGGAAACAAATGCATATTTGTCAAATGTACCACTCAAGATAACACCACACCTCTGGATGCCCCATGTTTATTTGATCTTTGTCCGGCCCACCGCTCTAGTATTTTAGCAATTACTGTTCAACATTCAAATTAAGCTTGTGGTAGAAAAACAGAACTTCAGACACAAATTGTGAATTCATTATTATTATTATTATTATTTTAAATACCTTTGTTGCAAGACAAATGGAGTAAAAACCCGTAGCACACACAACCCTTCAAATAGCACCATGGTACATGTTAGATGGCCCTACAGTATGGAGCCCCGTTTGGGTCATAATTCAATGAATAAATGAGTCTATTATTATGAAATACAGGTGTTTATTATTATGAAATACGTATCCATTATTATGAAATGTTCGCCATTATTATGAAATACATGTTTATTTATTAATAAATATTTTCTATTATTATAAAAAAAATGTAATTATCATTAAATATATTTTTATTATTATTTAATCTTAGTTTAATGCATAATAGTTTATTTCAGAATGGCTTTTTTTATTATCTAAGAATGAGTTTTTACATAATTGCTTCCTTTTTCATAAGAATGAGCTTTTACATAATAATGACAATTTGCCAGTGGGCGGGGCCAGTGGTTGACCTGCACGCTCATTGGCTGATCCTTCTCCATTCTACGCTCTGACATCGACTAGTTTTGGCCGTGAGGTCCCGTTAGCAGCGGGCCGTGGCGTCATCAAGGTGCGCTCCTAGTCCGATTGTAGCTATGGCAGCTTGGACTGAGCTACGGGAAACCTTAACGTTTCTTAGTTGATGTTAACTTTTAACCGTAAACTGAGGTGCATTCTGCCACCTACTGGCCTGGAGTATAACTGCACCTCTCGCCCACTATCGATATTCACTGTTCTGTTGCTTATGCCTGAATGAAAGAGCAGCCAATCACATAAATGGCTCCGCCCTCTCTGCTGTGATTGACACACAAGTCATTCTTATGGAAAACAAAACCATTATTATGTAAAAGCTCATTCTTATAAAAAACGAACCCATTATCATAATAATGGGAAATATTTCATAATAATAAATGCCTCTATTTCATAATAATAGACTCATTTATTCATTGAATTATGACCCAAACGGGGCTCCATACTACAGTGGGGTGTGGCTGCTGTGGTTAAAAATGTTCAAGAAGGTGTGACTGGACCTGAAATGACTGATACGTCCATCATTAATTAGATCCTGCGTTCCTGCGGCCTGATGGCTTCATGATCTGTCAGATAAACCCAACTGTGTCCCTTTTCCTCTGGTTTTTTGATGACATGAAAAAATAAGACACGGCAAGTTCACATCACTTCAGTATAATCAGTCCTTGAACACATTCAGCTCAGGTATTACACGCTGGATCAGACACCTCACAATCAGAGCGGTGTGACTGTGCATCAGTTCATTCGTGGAGCGTCTCCCAGCGTTGTTGCATTCATGGTGCAGTTATTACAGAACAGTGAGAAACGATAGTGTTAATAATGACAGCTGTGTGGAATCAAACACTTAGAACAACGTTGGTTCCTCTCCGTATTTACACTCAGCAGCTTCATCATGTCCTCAGGCTGCAGCGATGGAGGCGTCGTCTGGCTGTCGACCCTGAGGCTGAGGACAGAGACACGCAGGTTAGAGACGTCCGTCACGTCCGCGGTGACATCACAGACGTGCGCCCACGCCGCCGGGCGCGTTACCTTTACAAAGATGCGTTGTGGCAGGAAGCGTCTCAGTGCGAGCGTGTTGGACGTCGGGCAGCGCGGCAGGCTGATGTTGAGCTGCGGTAGTGTTTGGTAGCCGGCCATCAGAGGGTAGTAGTTATAGAGCATCTGCTGCTCTGTACCTGGGAGGACACGGAGACGCACCTGCAGGTGACACACACACACACACACACACACACACACACACACACACACACACACGTTTGACACCAGCGAACTGTTGACTGACTGCAGCTTTGAGATCAGCTGATTTAACTTCACGTGTCCCGGTATCCAGTCCAGTCAGCCGGGGGGCCGCCACGCGGGGGGCGGCCGCCAGGGGGGGGCCCACGGGGGGGGGCCGCCACGCCGGGGGGCCGCAGGGCCACGCGGGGGCACGCCAGCCGGGGGGGCCGCCACGCCAGGGGGGCCGCCAACGCCGGGGGCCGCCACAGGGGGGCCGCCACGCCGGGGGGCCGCCACGCCAGGGCCGCCACGCAGGGGGCCGCCACGCCGGGGGGCCGCCACCGGGGGGCCGGGGGGGCCCCCAGCCGGGGGGCCGCCACGCCAGGGCCCAATGCACCCGACCCAGGACCCTCCCTACAGGTGGTGGGCCCACAGGGAGGTGTACCCGTGCAGCTCATCTGGGCTGAGCCCGGCCGGGCCCCATGGGTAAAGGTCTGGCCACCAGGCGCCCCTGAACAAGCCCCTCCCCCAGGCGTGGCTCCAGGGCGGGGCCCCGGTAACCCTCGTCCAGGCGAGGCCACTTAGTCTGGCCCCACCCCCCAGGACCAGTTTGTCCTGGGTGACCCTACCAGGGCCAAAGGCCCCGACATTGTTCAGGTCCTTGTTTTTAATTTTAATTTCTTGTCAAGAATCAACAAAAAGTGGGACGACATTTGTTAGATATTTGAAACTTTTTTAACAAATTAAAAAACTGAAAAGTGGGCGTGTGCTGTAGCTCCTGGGATTGTTGGGACGCACCAACTGGAGGCGGTTTAAGTTCCGCGGTTTTAGTTATTCACGGATTTTTCAGAAATATATAATATAATAAAAAAAAATTTAAAAATCGTGGAAACATCACAGGATGTTGTGTGCGTTCTCTCACAGTGAATAAATGCTGTGAGCCAGCCTGGCCCCTTTAAGAAGGTGGCCTTATGGGTAATGGTGTGGCCTTATGGGTAATGTAGTGGCCTTATGGGTAATGGTGTGGCCTTATGGGTAATGTAGTGTGTGTGTCGTGGGACGGCAGAATGAAAACGGGTTAGATGAAAAGTGTTAGTGAGCATCAACAGCAGCCCAGTGTGTATAGATTTTACATTCTCTGTTAACCGACAGGAGCCCAACAATACAACCTGTGTGATGTTACAAGTTCCTGCAGTGACACAATAAAGTGCTCGTTCCATGCAGAGAAAACCGAACTGTTTCTGTTGTTGTTGTTGTTAGCGTGTTAGCCGCTAATTATGAGCCAAAAATAGCACAATACCAGCAGTTTGTTTACTACGGTTCAGGGACCAGAGGCTGTGAAGGAAACACAGCCTCTGGTCCCTCCGTCTGAGGACTCGTCCCTCGTCGGTGGACTCGTCACTCCGTCTGTGGACTCGTCCTCCGTCTTTAAACATCGTTCCTCCGTCTGTGGAACTCGTCCCTCCGTCTGAGGACTCGTTCCTCCCGTCTGTGGACTCGTTCCTCCGTCTGAGGACTCGTCCCTTCCGTCTGAGGACTCGTCCTCCGTCTGTTTGTGGACTCGTTTCCTCCGTCTGAGGACTCGTCCCTCCTTCTCGTCCGTCCTTGGACTCGTTCCTCCGTCTGAGGACTCGTCCCTCCGTCTGGGACTCGTCCTCCGTCTGTGGACTCGTCCTCCGTCTGTGGACTCGTTCCTCCGTCTGAGGACTCGTTCCTCCGTCTGTGGACTCGTCCCTCCGTCTGTGGACTCGTCCCTCCGTCTGAGGACTCGTTCCTCCGTCTGTGGACTCGTCCCTCCGTCTGTGGACTCGTCCTCCGTCTGTGGACTCGTCCCTCCGTCTGTGACTCGTCCTCCGTCCCTCGTCTGAGGACTCGTTCGTCTGATCGTCCCTCCGTCTGTGACTCGTCCCTCCTCTGGGACTCGTCCCTCCGTCTGTCGTCCCTCCGTCTGTGGACTCGTTCCTCCGTCTGAGGACTCGTCCTCCGTCTGTGGACTCGTCCTCGTCTGAGGACTCGTCCGTCTGAGGACTCGTCTCTGAGGACTCGTTCTCTGTGGACTCCTCCGTCTGTGGACTCGTCCCTCCGTCTGAGGACTCGTTCCTCCATCTGAGGACTCGTCCCTCCGTCTGAGGACTCGTCTCTCCGTCTGTGGACTCGTTCCTCCATCTGTGGACTCGTCCCTCCATCTGTGGACTCGTTCCTCCGTCTGTGGACTCGTCCCTCCGTCTGAGGACTCGTTCCTCCATCTGAGGACTCGTCCCTCCGTCTGAGGACTCGTCTGTCTGGACTCTCCATCTGTGACTCGGTCCTCCGTCTGTGGACTCGTTCCTCCGTCTGTGGACTCGTCCCTCCGTCTGTGGACTCGTTCCTCCGTCTGTGGACTCGTCCCTCCGTCTGAGGACTCGTTCCTCCATCTGAGGACTCGTCCCTCCGTCTGATCGTCCCTCCGTCTGTGGACTCGTTCCTCCATCTGTGGTCTCGTTCCTCATCTGTGGACTCGTCCTCCGTTTGTGGATCCCTCCATCTGTGGACTCGTCCCTCCCCGTCTGTGACTCGTTCCTCCATCTGTGGACTCGTCCTTCGTCTGTGGACTCGTCCCTCCGTCTGTGGACTCGTTCCTCTCTGTGGACTCGTCCCTGTGTGGACTCGTTCCTCCATCTGTGGACTCGTTCCTTCATCATCTGTGGACTCGTTCCTCCATCTGTGGACTCGTTCCTCCATCTGAGGACTCGTCCCTCCGTCTGAGGACTCGTCCCTCCGTCTGTGGACTCGTCCCTCCATCTCTGTCCATCTTTCAGTCCGTGGTTCTCCTTCTCTGATTGGTTCATAGCTGTCAGAGGTTCCTCCTCTTTTCTTCAGTCTCTGACTAGTTTCTCATCCCTCCATCTTTCTGCTCCGTTACTGTTTTCAGCTGCAGATTTTAATCATCTTCAGTTTAAATTTTTATTTTTGTTCTCATATTTGTGTCTCTCAGTCTTTATGGTTTACTCTTGTCATTTTTTCAGTATCAGTGTTCAGTTGTCCTGAGTGTAGACGATGTCCTGTTGTTGTCATGGAGACATGGAGGATGTTTTTGATATAGAAGTTGCAGGACCAGACAAACTACTAAAAACAGCTGGACTTGTAGTCTGGAAACTACGGTGATCATCAGCGTGGAAGAGATTCAGGCTCTTAAACTGATGAAAGAATGAATGAATGAATGAATGAATGAATGAATGAATGAATGAATGAATGAATGAATGAATGAATGAATGAATGAATGAATGAATGAATGAATGAATGAATGAATTAATTAATTAATTAATTAATTAATTAATTAATTAATACTGACTTCGCTCCAGCTTCTCCATAATTTCTGTGAATCCACACATTTGCAGGGATTCTGCAGGCCTCCGCCAGATGTTCACATCAAACATGAACTATGCATCTATGTAACCCAAAGGGCCCAGATGTTCACCTGTAAGCCCCGCCCATGACTCCTGGCTCTTAATACCAAGTTTGTAGAGTTTTATTATTTTTCTGTGGGTCAAACATCTTCATCCACTTCCTGACATCAGGCAACATAACGGTTCCTGTACCTGCTTGAGTCCAGAGAACATGAAGGCATCTGAGGGCTCCACCGCCATCTCCACCTCCTGGACCAGAGCGGTTCTGTTCTCTATGTGGTACCGAACAGGAAGAGACTCTCTGACCCGCCCGAACGATGGCAGATCTGCACCAGGACCAAAGCAAACACCAGTAAGAAGACTGGACAGACGACAGTAAACCAGTTAGACCAGTTACAGTGAGACCAGAAGGACCAGAAGGTACTGACCCGCGTGGATGTAGACCGGAACATATTCCAGGAGGACGTGAGGTAGAGTGACTGTGGTCTGGACCAGAGGACCGTCTGGACCTGAAGAGGTTCTGTTCAGCAGACAAACAGCTTTTATCAGCTTCTTCAAACTCACTAATCCTCCTGCTCAGGTGTGTCTGCGCTCAGGTGTGTCTGCGCTCAGGTGTGTCTGCGCTCAGGTGTGTCTGCGCTCAGGTGTGTCTGCGCTCAGGTGTGTCTGCGCTCAGGTGTGTCTGCGCTCAGGTGTGTCTGCGCTCAGGTGTGTCTGCGCTCAGGTGGTCTGTGCTCAGGTGTGTCTGCGCTCAGGTGTGTGCTCAGGTGTGTCTGTGCTCATCTCACCTCCTCCAGGATATCAGGTACTGTCCTGTAGCCACAGCGTTGTTGTTGGTGGTCATCGTTGGACACCGAAGACAGAAACACTCGCTGGCACATTCGCCCGTCTGCAGAACCACTGAACACAGAGAGACAACGCTGGAGAGACCAGTACATGGGCCTACATGGGCCTACATGGGCCTACATGGGCCTACATGGGCCTACATGGGCCTACATGGGCCTACATGGGCCTACATGGGCCTACACGGGCCTACACGGGCCTACACGGGCCTACACGGGTCTACATGGACCTACATGGGCCTACATGGGCCTACATGGGCCTACATGGGTACATGGGTCTACATGGGTCTACATGGGTCTACCTGTACATGGGTCTACATGGGTCTACATGGACCTACATGGGCCTACATGGGTCTACATGGGCCTACATGGGCCTACATGGGCCTACATGGGCCTACATGGGTCTACATGGGTCTACATGGGTCTACATGGGTCTACATGGGTCTACATGGGTCTACATGGACCTACATGGGCCTACATGGGTCTACATGGACCTACATGGGCCTACATGGGTCTACATGGGTCTACATGGGCCTACATGGGTCTACATGGGCCTACATGGGCCTACATGGGTCTACATGGGTCCTACATGGACCTACATGGGCCTACATGGGCCTACATGGGTCTACATGGGTCTACATGGGTCTACCTGTACATGGGTCTACATGGGTCTACATGGGTCCTACATGGGTCTACATGGGCCTACATGGGCCTACATGGGCCTACATGGGCCTACATGGGTCTACATGGGCCTACATGGGCCTACATGGGCCTACATGGGTCTACATGGGCCTACATGGGCCTACATGGGCCTACATGGGCCTACATGGGCCTACATGGGCCTACATGGGTCTACATGGGCCTACATGGGTCTACAATGGGTCTACATGGGTCTACATGGGCCTACATGGGTCTACATGGGCCTACATGGGCCTACATGACATGGGCCTACATGGGCCTATGGGGCCTACATGTACATGGGTCTACATGGGTCTACATGGGCCTACATGGGCCTACATGGGCCTACATGGGTCTACATGGGTCTACATGGGCCTACATGGGCCTACATACATGGGTCTACATGGGTCATGGGTCTACATGGGTCCTACATGGGCCTACATGGGCCTACATGGGCCTACATGGGCTACATGGGCCCTACATGGGTCTACATGGGTCTACATGGGTCTACATGGGGGCCTACATGGGCCTACATGGGCCTACATGGGTACTACATGGGCCTACATGGGCCTACTAAATGGGTCTACATGGGCCTACATGGGTCTACAGGGTCCTACATGGGTCTACATGGGGTACCTACATGGGCCTGGACATGGGCCATGGGCAAATGGGCCTACATGGGTCTACATGGGTCTACATGGGCTACTAACATGGGCCTACATGGGTCCTACATGGGTCTACATGGGCCTACATGGGCCTACATGGGTCTACATGGGTCTACATGGGTCTACATGGGCCTACATGGGCCTACATGGGGCCTACATGGGTATACAGGGCCTACATGGGCTACATGGGTACATGGGTCTACATGGGTCCTACATGGGCCTCTACATGGGCCTACCATGGGTCCTACATGGGTCTACATGGGTCTACATGGGTCTACATACATGGGTCTAACATGGGCCTACATGGGTCTACATGGGCCTACATGGGCCTACATGGGTACTACATGGGGCTACATGGGTCTACATGGGTCTACAGGGCCTACATGGGCTACATGGGTCTACATGGGTCTACATGGGCCTACATGGGTCTACAGGGTCTACACATGGGTCTACATGGGTCTACATGGGTCCTACATGGGCTACATGGGTCTACATGGGTCTACATGGGTCTACATGGGCCTACATGGGTCTACATGGGCCTACATGGGCCTACATGGGCCTACATGGGCCTACATGGGCCTACATGGGTTCTACATGGGCCTACATGGGCTACTAATGGATCTACATGGGCCTACATCTACATGGGCCTACATGGGCCTACATGGGTCTACATGGGTCCTACATGGGCCTACATGGGCCTACATGGGTACATGGGTCGGGGGTCACATGGGTCTACATGGGCTACATGGGCTACATGGGTCACATGGGTCTAATGGGTCTACATGCATCTACATGGGTCTACATGGGCCTACATGGGCCTACATGGGCCTACATGGGTCTACATGGGTCTACATGGATCTACATGGTCTACATGGGTCTACATGGGCTACATGGACATGGGCCTACATGGGCCTACATGGGTCTACATGGGCCTACATGGGTCCGTACATACATGGGTCCTACATGGGCCTACATGGGTCTACACATGGGTCTACACATGGGCCTACATGGGCCTACATGGGCCTACATGGGTCTACATGGGTCTACATGGGTCTACATGGGTCTACGGGCTACGGGGGGGTCTACGGGTCTAACGTGGGCCTACATGGGTCTACATGGGCCTACATGGGCCTACATGGGCCTACATGGGTCTACATGGGTCTACATGGGTCTACATGGGTCTACATGGGCCTACCGGTACCTTCCTGCAGCTGGGGCTGCAGCTGCGGCGTGCTGCTGGTCATGGTAAGAAGCTGCAGGGACGAGGACGTCAGCAGGAGGGGCCACGGGGACGACGAGAGGACATCTGTCATCAACAAGAAGGGAATGTCCACCGCTACCCGGTCCAAAGACTCAAACTGGAGACAAGCAGAGACGGTAACCCTCTTCATGAACTCAACCATCATGTCAAGGTGACCGTTTAAAGCAGCAGTCTAAATATGTCCTCAGGACACCAGTGACATAGAGACACTAAACCTGGCTGCAGACACACAGGTCCAGATGTTCACCAGATGTTCTGGAACCGGAACAGAACCCCGTCCAGGTCAGACATCAGACCTCCATCACTCACCTTAGTTGATGCAAACTTCACCGAAACCTCAAACGGGACCACCGTCTCTATCGTCACCGTCTCATCCTGGACAACAGAGGGGGACAGACATGGAGAACATTTGTCCGTTGAAGACACTGCACGTCAAGTGTCTCTCTGATAAAGATGAGGTTACCTACCTTGTGACATTTGCAGACTATCTGTCGTCCTTCCACCGCCGTGTCAATGCTGTAGGCCACATGGAACAGGAAGACCCTCGGTCCGGTTGACATGCACCTGACGTACACACACCTGTCCAGCTGGGGGCGGAGACGAGACACCATGACCACCTCCTCTCTGTGGGAGTGCTGTATACTCATCCACGCGTCCGCACCTGTTCACCCGGGTTCAGATCTTCCAGAGGCACGTCAGGCAGCAACGCCGGCGCCCCGTCGTCGCAGACCTTCGAGCCGTCCAGCGTCACGTGGGTGGTCTGGCCCAGGTTGGCGTCCTGGCCTGGAGAGGACAATCGAGACAGACGGTGAGAGCAGAGACGGTTTCCAGCTCAAACCGGTTCTTCCAGCAGCAGCTGTTCTCGTCTGCGCTGCACCTGGACTGGCGTACCTGGTTTGAGACCAGCGGTCAGCCTGACGTCCTTGGCCACGGACCGCTCCTGGGACCGGATGGTGAGGCCGATGCAGAACATCTCGTTAGTGAGGGCGGGAGCCTGGTGGCTCAGCTGGACGGAGATCTTTGGGACCCTTGAGATGATCCTGGACAAGATCAACAGAGTTAAAGCTCCTGCAGAGCAGACTAGGGATGTAACGATATGGAACATTTGATATCTCGATTATCGCGATGTACGATATTATCGCGGTATTCTCAATTGCTGTACAATTGTCCAAAAAAGACATACATTTAAATAATTTCACTAAATCTTGTGATTTTCTTGTCAAAATAAAACATCAGAAGTCAAAATCTTATCAAAATAAAACTTTCACATTAAAAGGGCAAACAACTGGCACAGAAAGAGGTTTTATTTTAAATAAACAAAATAAATAACAGGAACGAAGCTTATTTGTCTGGTGCAAATTTAAATAAACACTTAAACAACCATAGTAGGTCAAAATATGCAAACAAATTATCAGGAACAAAAATTATAGTGAAGTTCAAATGAAATAAACCTTGGACTTTAAGCTGAACCTAAATACGTATAAATGTGAAAATAAAGAAACAGTTGTTTAGGAGCCAAATATGTTGTTAATATGTTGTTAATGGAATAAATTAATATTTTAACTGCATCAGAAGAACATCGTTCTGGTCCTTTTTCGATCAACACGCAACGGTAACGTTTACGAAATGTGAGTTAGCGAAGCGCGTCGACCAGGTTAGTCTTGGTCAAACATCTCAGTAGCTTGAAGCATTAGCCTTAGCTCCTTCAAGTTGCTTCTACAAATTACAATAAAATGTAAACAAGTGCTCTGCAGACAGATAACTGTCCTCCACAAGTTGTCCCTCTGAATTCTTTAAAAAATAAATATATATATAAGCCCAGACCTCGGATTTCATTATTTTAGTGAGTTGGTAAATGTCCTGCGTGCTATCACCAGTTTCTGCCACGCTAACGTTACGATGACGATGTTACAAGCTACATATTCAAGCGAGTCGCTAACAGACTTGAATGAGGCTGATATTAATTATCCTGGTAATCGACCACGATAATGAGATGAAGTCAAACATAAACGGTAATCGTTATCGTGTAAAATTTTACCGCGCTTTACCGTAATACCGCTAACCGTTCCATCCCTAGAGCAGACTGAGTGGGATGGGGGTGATGTTGGGTCTGCAGTGGAACTTACATGGTGTTGTGCTGCACCGTCAGACTGTCCCAGTCCAGCTCCTGGCGAGCCTCCATGCCACGCCCCCATCGGCGTGAGGACCTGCTGGCCTGCAAGGCTTCATGGGTAGAGGCGGCATCTCCACCCGCCCCTCTCCAGCTCAGGAACACACAGCGGCCGGCGTCGCTGCCCAGCATCACCTCGATGCCCGTCATCTGCACCAACACACGCCGTTAACCCCAGATGACCCCAGCTGACCCCAGATAACCCCAGATAACCCCAGATGACCCCAGCTGACCCCAGATGACCCCAGATGACCCCAGATAACCTCAGCTGACCCCAGCTGACCCCAGATGACCCCAGCTGACCCCAGACGACCCCAGACGACCCCAGCTGACCCCAGATGACCCCAGACGACCCCAGCTGACCCCAGATGACCCCAGATAACCCCAGATGACCCCAGATAACCCCAGATGACCCCAGATAACCCCAGATGACCCCAGATGACCTCAGATGACCCCAGATGACCCCAGATGACCTCAGCTGACCCCAGATGACCCCAGCTGTCCCCAGATGTCCCCAGCTGACCCCAGATGACCCCAGATGACCCCAGCTGACCCCAGCTGACCCCAGCTGACCCCAGATGTCCCCAGATGACCCCAGCTGACCCCAGATGACCCCAGCTGACCCCAGATGACCCCAGATGACCCCAGATGACCCCAGCTGACCCCAGCTGACCCCAGATGACCCCAGATGACCCCAGCTGACCCCAGATGACCCCAGATGACCCCAGATGACCCCAGATGACCCCAGATGACCCAGCTGACCCCAGCTGACCCCAGATGACCCCCCCAGATGACCCCAGATGACCCCAGATGACCCAGATGACCCCAGCTGACCCCAGCTGACCCCAGATGACCCCAGATGACCCCAGATGACCCCAGATGACCCCAGATGACCCCAGATGACCCCAGATGACCCTGACCCCAGATGTGACCCCAGCTGACCCCAGAGATGACCCAGCTGACCCCAGATCCCCAGACCCCAGATGACCCCAGCTGACCCCAGATGACCCCAGATGACCCCAGATGACCCCAGCTGACCCCAGCTGACCCCAGATGACCCCAGATGACCCCAGATGACCCCAGATGACCCCAGCTGACCCCAGATGACCCCAGATGACCCAGCTGACCCCAGATGACCCCAGATGACCCCAGATGACCCCAGATGACCCCAGATGACCCCAGCTGACCCCAGCTGACCCCAGATGACCCCAGATGACCCCAGCTGACCCCAGCTGACCCCAGATGACCCCAGATGACCCCAGATGTCCCCAGATGACCCAGATGACCCCAGCTGACCCCAGCTGACCCCAGATGACCCCAGATGACCCCAGATGTACCCAGCTGACCCCAGATGACCCCAGCTGACCCCAGATGTCCCCAGCTGACCCCAGATAACCCTAGATGACCCCAGCTGACCCCAGCTGACCCCAGATGACCCCAGATGTACCCAGCTGACCCCAGCTGACCCCAGATGACCCCAGATGACCCCAGATGATCCCAGATGACCCCAGATGACCCCAGCTGACCCCAGATGACCCCAGCTGACCCCAGATGACCCCAGCTGACCCCAGATAACCCCAGATAACCCCAGATGACCCCAGC
This sequence comes from Hirundichthys speculiger, assembly GCA_018398805.1. Lineage (NCBI taxonomy): Eukaryota > Metazoa > Chordata > Actinopteri > Beloniformes > Exocoetidae > Hirundichthys > Hirundichthys speculiger. The sequence continues at coordinate 134,625 of JAGFBZ010000361.1, read as the reverse complement.
TGACCCCAGATGTCCCCAGATGACCCCAGATGTCCCCAGCTGACCCCAGATGACCCCAGATGTACCCAGCTGACCCCAGCTGACCCCAGATAACCCCAGATAACCCCAGATGACCCCAGCTGACCCCAGATGACCCCAGCTGACCCTAGATGACCCCAGATAATCCCAGCTGACCCCAGATAATCCCAGTTGACCCCAGATGACCCCAGCTGACCCCCCCTCTGAGCCTCACACCGACAGATGCTCACCTCGATCTTCTTTCCAACGTCTTCGGTTTTTGCCACGAAGCTGAAGTTGTAGCATCTGGTTTTCCCCGGCAGCAGAGTCATGCTCTCCTGACCCGGTGACTCCACCACGCACCACTGGTTGTAGTCCTGAAAGCACAAACCAGCCTGGAACTCAGACACCGAGGGAAAGAAACGGAAACCTACTCCGTCTGTTGACTACACCTTCAAACACTAACAACATCTGCTGAAATGATTCTGGCAGAAGGAACAAACGTGACATCCTGCAGGTGTGGGAGACAGTACCTGGTTACTGAGGCTGACAGCCAGCTTGTTGAAGGACACCAGATGAGGACAGTCGGCCCGAAGGAAGACCTGCAGCTGGATGGGCTGGTCCACATGGAAACTGGGAGACTGGAATTTGGCCTTGCACTGGACTGCAGAGACGGAGGAGAGCGATAATACTGACATGGATATATGAGGGGGTCGAGGACTCGCTCATCTACGAAGGTAACGGAGTTACAGAAGCAGCAGGAGAACCTTCAGGTTCAGTGTAAACTAGGGATGCACGATAACTGTTTTCTAAAACCAATACCGATACCGATAACACACACATATACCTAAGATCATTACATCAATACTATGAACAAAACCAAAAATAGTTTTGACTCTTTAAATGAACAGATATTTATTTTTTCCAATATAAAACTATTGTCAAGCCTCTCAAACATTTTCATAAAGCTATCAAACAAACCTATTTGATATCTCACATTAACTTAAATAAGGTTCATTACTGACTGATATAAAAAATAAAGGCTCCTTGAACTGATGGAAATACATGCATCAGAATTACTAACTGAAAAAGATTAACATTTAAAGGATTTTGACTTGTGGTTCCATTTAAATTAATACCTTTAATTAAAGTAAATGAGGTTTAGTAGTTTTTATGTTTTAATCTCATGGAAGCTTTAGATGAGAGGAATGAGGGAGAGGAGAGACTGCTGCTGGCTTGCACACGTTAGCATTAGCTTCCGTTAGCTCACGTTAGCGTGATTTCAAAACTCCATGGAAGTGATTGTTATGTTGTAGGTGGCTGATCAGGTTTTACGTATTAAAGCTTGTGCTTCCCTCCTCGTAGAATTCACTCGGAGGATTCATCACAAATAACCACCAAACTATCTTCTTCTGAAACTTTAACGTAAGTTCCACGCCGCCATGTTTGTTGTGATCAGCGCTGTGCTGCAGGCTGCATTCAAGGTGTGTAACGTAAATTCCTCCGTTCCCTCGTTTGCTAGTCGTTCTTTCAGCCTTTATATTTTTTTCTTTTTTAATGTGTAAACATGAGGGAAAATACTGCGAATATCAATTAAAGTCAGCAACTACTAAAATTATGACCGAGTTTAACGAGTTGTTTTCTGGCATGAGGGGGTATCTTGATTTCCTGATTGAGTAATCGTTTTTCTGATTATGCCGACGTCACTTGAACATAACATTCACTGCCGGTCATTCAAGGTTCAGAGGGAGCGAGACACTGCTGTGTTGACAGAAATATAAATGTTATCGGGGCTATTCGTCATGATATCGGAGTTATTGGAATGACGTCATAATTTCCTGTTATCGACCCGATAACTATCGGGCCGATAATTATCGTGCCGATAGTTATCGGGTCGATAGTTATCGGGCCGATAATTATCGTGCACCCCGAGTGTAAAGAGTTAACTTGTGTAACTGAGGCGTTCACTGACTGAATGGGATGTAATCCTGCACTTCCACGCTCAGCTCGTTGGATCCAGCCAGAGCCATGCGATCGGTCCACAGCGACCTGGCGGCGCTCACAGAAGACGGGTCACAGTCTGGCTCGGCGTCAGGGACCTCGTTCTGGAGATGGGACGACACGCGACACGTGAACGGACAGGTGAACAACATTCCTCACCGTTACGTGGCCGGGCTGGCGTCTGGTCAGCTCAGAGCAGAGTGATGACCCAGCAGGACCAGTTACTGATGTTCTGGACCAGTATCATCCTGGTACTGACCGTCAGGACTTTGAGGAGGTTCTTCTCAATCCTGGACTTCTGCTCCTCCTTCAAGGTGGAAGCTGGAAGACACAAGTCATGATGGTAACCATCATAACTAACAATGGCTGAGTGAGACTTTCCTGCTTTATACTTTTTATTTCTAGACATTTATAAAACAGAAAGGGCTGAAGTGGGAGACGCGTCATGTTCCTGAAGGATAAAAACCTCCAATGGTGTCATCAACAGTCCAGCTGAGGAGCAGGAGACATCTATCTGGTCCCTGCTAGCAGCGCTCTGGTTCTCGGGCTGCAGAGATGCTGTCCTCTGCAGAGGTTAAAGGTCATCTACTGGAGGTCTGCAGGTCTGGAGGTCTGGAGGTCTAGAGGTCTAGAGGTCTAGACGTCTGGAGGTCTGGAGGTCTGGAGGTCTGGAGGTCTGGAGGACTGGAGGTCTGCAGGTCTAGAGGTCTGCATGGAGAGGTCTGAGGTTCTAGGTCTGGAGGATTGGAGGTCTGGTCTGGAGGACTGGAGGTCTGAGGTCTAGAGGTCTAGAGGTCTGGTCTAGAGGTCTAGAGGTCAGAGGTCTGCAGGTCTAGAGGAGGTCTAGAGGTGGGTCTGGAGGTCTAGAGGTTCTAGGTCTGTCTAGAGGTCTAGAGTCTGGAGGTCTGGAGGTCTAGGAGAGGTCTGGTCTGAGGTCTGCAGAGGTCTGCAGGTCTGAGGTCTAGTCTAGGTCTGCTGCAGGTCTAGAGGTCTGCAGGTCTGCAGGTCTAGAGGTCTGCAGAGGTCTAGGTCTGGAGGTCTGTAGGTCTGCAGGTCTCTGCAGGTCTGCAGGTCAGGTCTAGAGGTCGGAGTCTGCAGGTCTGCAGGTCTAGAGAAGTCTGCAGGTCTGAGGTCTAGGTCTAGAGTCTGCAGAGGTCTGCAGGTCTAGAAGTCTGCAGGTCTGCAGAAGAGGTCTGCAGTCTGCAGGTCTAGAGGTCTGCAGGTCTAGAGTCTGCAGGTCTAGAAGTCTGCAGGTCTAGGTCTAGGTCTGGTCTAGAGCTGCAGGTCTAAGGAGGTCTAGAGGTCTGCAGGCAGGTCTGAGAAGTCTGCAGTCTAGGTCTAGCAGGTCTGCAGGTCTGCAGGTCTGCAGAGAGTCTGCAGTCTGCAGGTCAGGTCTAGAGGTCTGCAGGTCTAGGTCAGGTCTGCAGAGTCTGCTAGGTCTGCAGGTCTCTGCAGGTCTGCAGGTCTCTGCAGGTCTGCAGGTCTGCAGGTCTAGGTCTAGGCAGGTCTGCAGGTCTAGAGGTCTAGCTGCAGGTCTGCAGGTCTAGAGTCTGCAGGTCTGCAGGTCTAGAGGTCTAGAAGGTCTGCAGGTCTGCAGGTCTCTGCAGGTCTGCAGGTCTCTGGAGGTCTGCAGGTCTCTGCAGGTCTGCAGGTCTCTGCAGAGGTCTGCAGGTCTGCAGGTCTAGAGTCTGGAGGTCTGCAGGTCTAGAAGTCTGGAGGTCTGCAGGTCTAGAGGTCTGCAGGTCTGCGGGTCTAGAGGTCTGCAGGTCTAGAGGTCTGGAGGACTGGAGGTCTGCAGGTCTGGAGGATTGGAGGTCTAGAGGTCTAGAGGTCTAGAGGTCTAGAGGTCTAGAGGTCTAGAGGTCTAGAGGTCGCAGGTCTGGAGGATTGGAGGTCTAGAGGTCTAGAGGTCTGGAGGTCTAGAGGTCTAGAGGTCTAGAGGTCTGCAGGTCTAGAAGTCTGGAGGTCTGGAGGTCTAGAGGTCTAGAGGTCTGGAGGTCTAGAGGTCTAGAGGTCTGCAGGTCTAGAAGTCTGGAGGTCTGGAGGTCTGCGGGTCTGCAGGTCTAGAGGTCTGCAGGTCTGCAGGTCTGGAGGTCTGGAGGTCTGCAGGTCTGGAGGTCTGCGGGTCTGCAGGTCTGCAGGTCTAGAAGTCTGGAGGTCTAGAAGTCTGCAGGTCTGCAGGTCTAGAAGTCTGCAGGTCTGCAGGTCTAGAAGTCTGGAGGTCTAGAAGTCTGCAGGTCTGCAGGTCTAGAGGTCTGCAGGTCTAGAAGTCTGCAGGTTAGAGTCTGCAGGTCTGCAGAAGAAGTCTGCAGAGGTCTAGAGTCTGCAGGTCTGCAGGTCTAGAGGTCTAGGTCTAGAGGTCTGCAGGTCTAGAAGTCTGCAGGTCTGCAGGTCTAGAGGTCTAGAGGTAGCAGGTCTGAGTCGAGGTCTGCAGGTCTAGAAGTCTGCAGGTCTAGAAGTCTGCAGGTCTGCAGGTCTAGAGGTCTGCAGGTCTAGAAGTCTGCAGGTCTAGAAGTCTGCAGGTCTAGAAGTCTGCAGGTCTGCAGGTCTAGAAGTCTGCAGGTCTGCAGGTCTAGAAGTCTGGAGGTCTAGAAGTCTGCAGGTCTGCAGGTCTAGAAGTCTGCAGGTCTAAAGGTCCGCAGGTCTGCAGGTCTAGAAGTCTGCAGGTCTAGAAGTCTGCAGGTCTGCAGGTAGGTCTGCAGGTCAGAGTCTGAAGTTGCAGGTCTGCAGGTTAGAAGTAGGTCTGCGTCTAGAAGGTCTGGAGGTCTAGAAGTCTGCAGGTCTAGAAGTCTGCAGGTCTGCAGGTCTAGAAGTCTGCAGATCTGCAGGTCTGCAGGTCTAGAAGTCTGCAGGTCTGCAGGTCTAGAGGTCTGCAGATCTGCAGGTCTAGCAGGTCTAGAAGTCTGCAGGTCTAGCAGGTCTAGAAGTCTGCAGTCTGCAGGTCTGCAGGTCTGAGGTCTAGAAGGTCTGCAGTCTGCAGGTCTAGGTCTAGAGGTCTGCAGGTCTAGAGGTCTGCAGGTCTAGAAGTCTGCAGGTCTGCAGGTCTAGAAGTCTGCAGGTCTGCAGGTCTAGAAGTCTGCAGAAGTCTGCAGGTCTAGAGAGTCTGCAGGTCTGAAGTCTGCAGGTAGAGTCTGCAGGTCTGCAGGTCTAGAGAGGTCTGCAGATCTGCAGGTCTGCAGGTCTAGAAGTCTGCAGGTCTGCAGGTCTAGAGGTCTGCAGGTCTGCAGGTCTAGAAGTCTGCAGGTCTGGAGGTCTAGAGGTCTGCAGGTCTAGAGGTCTGAGGTCTAGAGGTCTGAAGGTCTAGAGGTCTGAAGGTCTAGAGGTCTGCAGGTCTGCAGGTCTAGAGGTCTGAAGGTCTGCAGGTCTAGAAGTCTGCAGGTCTGCAGGTCTGGAGGTCCGCAGGTCTGCAGGTCTAGAAGTCTGCAGGTCTGCAGGTCTGCAGGTCTAGAGGTCTGCAGGTCTAGGTCTAGAAGTCTGGAGGTCTGCAGGTCTAGAAGTCTGCAGGTCTGCAGGTCTAGAAGTCTGCAGGTCTGCAGGTCTAGAAGTCTGCAGGTCTGCAGGTCTAGAGGTCTGCAGGTCTGCAGGTCTAGAAGTCTGGAGGTCTGCAGGTCTAGAAGTCTGGAGGTCTGGAGGTCTGCAGGTCTGGAGGTCTGCAGGTCTGGAGGTCTGCAGGTCTAGAGGTCTGCAGGTCTAGAGGTCTGCAGGTCTAGAAGTCTGGAGGTCTGCAGGTCTAGAGGTCTGCAGGTCTAGAGGTCTGCAGGTCTAGAAGTCTGGAGGTCTGCAGGTCTAGAGGTCTGCAGGTCTAGAGGTCTGCAGGTTCTGGTTGGCCCCAGTCCAAACAGGATCTTTGATTCTTGTTTTCTCATGAACAGCAGTCCTGAATAAAAAGGTATTTTCTTCTGCTTAAACCCTGAAATCCAACATTGTCACATCATTTAGGGTGTCAGCGTCTCCATCAGATATGGGTGGGGGTTAGGGCTGGGACGACGCGTCGACGTCATCGATTACGTCGACGCAAAAAATACGTCGACGCAGAAACTGCACGTCGATGCGTCGTCACTCAGAATCAAAAAATGGCGGCGGCCGCGGCATCGAGTAGCAGCGAGTCGGAGGAGAAGAAGCTATCTCGTAACAGGATGTCAAAAGTATGGGAGTACTTTACACCTAAAGGTAACGATTCGGTGGTCTGTGACCTGTGCAAAATAGAGATGGCATATCATAAAAGCACTACCGCGATGCACCAGCACCTTAAGAGGAGGTACGCGGGAGCTGTTTGTGTGGAGGAGAAGACGCCGTAAGTTTTCAACTTTTTTTTCTTTCCTTGTTTGCGGTGATTAACCCCGTCATTCATCCAAACCGCACTACGTAACTTGTGCTCCAGCCTCGCACACACAGAACATGTGCCCACTTAAACACACACGCGCCTTAACTGACACACATTCCTCAAATACACGCTAAAGTTAGTTTTTTTTTTAAATTTATTTGTCTGTCTTTTTTTTTAAATAGAACATTCATTGTTGTTTTCTAACTTTCAACTTTTAGGTTAATGTATTATTATTATTATTATTATTATTATTATTATTATTATTATTATTATTATTATTATTATACTTTATTGGTATGGGCAGATCATTTAGAAGTATATATTTTATTAACCTGTGCACTGTTTGTGATTTATGTTTTCAGGGATAAGCAGAAAAGTTTGTACTATCAGATGAAAAAAAAAACACCCCCCCCCCCCCCACCCCCCCCCCCAGGAGGCTGCTGCACTTACTGAGAGCATCCTAACTACTAAAAGTTAAACTACTGTTCACTTAACAGTAATAGGCCTAATACTTAAATTTATTTGTTATTTATTTCACAGATTTAAATGATTAGGCTAAGTTGCTGCTGTCACACATTGTGTTCGTTTTGTAAATTGCAGCTGTCACTGCTGCTGTTATTTTTTATTTATTTTATGTTGATAAGATTTTGGCTCAGATTGTGTTTTTTGCAGTTTTATTTATTGAAGGAAAGTTTTATTTTATTATTTTTTTATTATAGGATTCCATTGCACTACAACTGTGTGCACTTTATTGTTGTATTGTTCAATACAATTCATTTTTGAACTTGAAAGAAGAAATTTGTGTTTTATTCATGGAGATAAATTAGCATTAATTGCTATATAGGTCAAATTATGGGGAGATAATCGATAATCGAATCGAAATCGAATCGAATCGGATTTAAAAATGAATCGTTAGATTAATCGATGCATCGAAAAACTATTTTCTAGATTAATCGATTACAAAAATAATCATTTAACCCAGCCCTAGTGGGGGTGGGGGGGTCACATATATTTAGTTTTTGGTCCTGACCAACATCAGTGGTTGGCTTCTGAACCTGAGTCCATCTCCACCACGGCTGCAGCCTCTGGGACTATTGGTCCGTTACAGTAATGAAATAATCTAATTCTGGGTTCTGAGGTCCGTTACAGTAATGAAACCATCTAATTCTGGGTCCTGAGGTCCGTTACAGTAATATAACGATGTAATTCTGGTTGAGCGGCGGCGCCGGTCCCCCGGCGGGACACCTTTACCTCGGCCCAGCAGCTCCATGCAGTAGAGGATGTAGTCCTTCACGCTGGCCATCAGGTAAGCGCAGCGCAGGGCCGTGGTCAGGATGGCCGTCAGGAGAGCCCACCACCGCTCCGTACGGTAGTCGCACATCACGTAGTCCAGCAGCCTGTTGAGGACACGCCCACCGTTAGACCGAGCGCCGTCTCTGAGTCACGGAGGAGGGGCTTGGGGTGAATTCCAATTCCTCTCTTAACCCTCAATCTCAACCCTCTAAAGTAAGTGTCAGGTCTATCTGGTGACTTAGAAATGGGACACCCCTCAGTTCAGTTACGTCATCAGACTGAAATGTATCAGAGCCGTGTTGTCTCTGTATTTCCTGAAATGACTCAGGGATAACATTGAAAAGAGCGCCGTATATTCTCTAAATAATATTAGCAAATAACACAATAGAGGATACATTATTCAGTCCTCCGCCGCTACACAACAAGGTATACGAGTAACGTGAAGCCGACCCGGACCACCGGCCGCCGCCGACCGGGACCGGGAACGCCGGCCGCCACCGCCGGGGACCATCAGCCCCCTAGGCAAACATCGTAAAATAAAAAAATTAATTGTTACGCAACAACGATGTTAATCCATGAAAAAAGTCTCAAACAAAGACAATAAGATGGTTTGGTAACATTTATATCTTTAAGATCTACGAAGATACTGACGTTTGTAGCTAGTTTTTTTTGTCACCATCCTTTTCGAAGATGTCTTGGCTAAATTACCCAGTGCCTTCTGGGTAGCCCTTACTGCCAAGGGTGGCGTCGGAAAATCTCAATATTGAGGGCGATACAGCCCTCAAACTGGTCCCTCAACTAGACGTTCTTAGAATCGGGACAGCACTTAGCGGGAGCGAACATTTTTGAGACTGGGGGTTGAGATTGAGGGTTTAGGGAGGAACTGGAATTCAGCCTTGTTCTCCCTGCAGGGGGCAGCAGTGACTTACTTCAGGGCTTTGGTGTAATCTTTAGCGTGGTAGTACTCCTCTCCCATCTGCACCACTGTGATAAAGACAAGGTGACACACGGGGTTGTATCGTTAAAACTACAGCCACACATGTTCCCTGACCTTTGACCTTTGACCTTTGACACACTGAATCTACTTTCAAAAGGAAATTAAACTCATTATGTTTCCCAGCAACATCAACAGGGAGTCATCCTCTGATTTCAAGTCTTTAAAACTCCCACCCATCCTGACCCAAACCCTGACCCACCCATCAGGTCCGTCTGAAGAACTGACAAGAGAAAAGAAGAACTGACAAGAGAAAAGAAGAGAAAAGAAGAACTGACAAGAGAAAACAAGAGAAAAGAAGAACTGACGAGAGAAAACAAGAGAAAAGAAGAACTGACGAGAGAAAAGAAGAGAAAAGAAGAGCAGGAAGCCGTGACACTCACTGAGGTGGCTCTTCATTCGAGGACACTTGTACTTCTTGAACTGGGCCACAGCGTTACTGAGAAGAGTTATAATCAGCTCCTGATGGAGCAGAGAAGAACAGCTGGAGTTAATACGCAGATGATGGATGGATGGATGGATGAATGGATGGATGGATGGATGGATGGATGAATGAATAGATGGATGGATGGATGGATGGATGGATGGGGAGAGAAAAGGACCAGTGTAACCAGTAAAGGTCTTACAGAGTGCGGTACGTCTCTCTCCTTCATCTGCAGGGACAGGATTCCCATCTTCTCCTTCTCTCCATCTGGAGGATCAATACCTGGAGACACAACGTGGAGATCCAGGTCACCCACATGCTCACCTGTCAGAGGCCAGGTGAGCACCTGTGTGGAGCCGAGGCTCCAACTAAAAACCTGTTCATGAACACACCAGGCTGGTGTGTTACTGGGAGGAAGGTTTCCCAGTAACACATCAGCCTCGTGTGTTACTGGGAGGAAGGTTACCCAGTAACACATCAGGCTGGTGTGTTACTGGGAGGAAGGTTACCCAGTAACACATCAGGCTGGTGTGTTACTGGGAGGAAGGTTACACAGTAACACATCAGGCTGGTATGTTACTGGGAGGAGTTACCAGTAACACACAGGTGTGTACTGGAGGAAGGTTACCAGTAACACATCAGGATGGTGTGTTTACTGGGAGGAAGGTTACCAGTAACACATCAGGCTGGTGTGTTACTGGGAGGAAAGGTTACCCAGTAACACATCAGGCTGGTGTTACTGGGAGGAAGGTTACCCAGTAACACATCAAGCTGGTGTGTTACTGGGAGGAAGGTTACCTAACACACCGATGTGTTACTGGGGAAGGTACCAGTAACACATCAGGCTGTGTGTTACTGGGAGGAAGGTTACCCAGTAACACAACAGCCTGATGTGTTACTGGGAGGAAGGTTACCCAGTAACACATCAGGCTGGTGTGTTACTGGGAGGAAGGTACCCAGTAACACAGGGTGGTGTGTACTGGGAGGAAGGTTACCAGTAACACATCAGGCTGGTGTGTTACTGGGAGGAGGTTACCCAGGTGGTGGTTACTGGGAGAAAGGTTACCCGTAACACATCAGGCTGGTGGGTTACTGGGAGGAAGGTACCAGTAACACATCAGGCTGGTATGTTACTGGGAGGAAGGTACACAGTAACACATCAGGCTGGTGTGTTACTGGGAGGAAAGGTTACACAGTAACACATCAGGCTGGTGTGTTACTGGGAGGAAAGTTACCCAGTTACACATCAGGCTGGTGTGTTACTGGGAGGAAGGTTACCCAGTAACACACCAGCCTGATGTGTTACTGGGAGGAAGGTTTACCCAGTAACACACCAGCCTGATGTGTTACTGGGAGGAAGGTTACCCAGTAACACATCAGCTGGTGTGTTACTGGGAGGAAGGTTCCCAGTAACACATCAGGCTGGTGTGTTACTGGGAGGAAGGTTACCCAGTAACACATCAGGTGGTGTGTACTGGGAGGAAGGTGTAAGGTGGTGTGTTACTGGGAGGGTTACCAGTAACACATCAGGCTGGAGGGAGGTACACACATCAGGCTGGTGTGTTACTGGGAGGAAAGTTACCCAGTTACACATCAGGTGGTGTGTTACTGGGAGGAAGGTTACCCAGTAAACATCAGTATGTTACCATCAGGCTGGTGTGTTACTGGGAGGAAGGTTACCCAGTAACACATCAGGCTGGTGTGTTACTGGGAGGAAGGTTACCCAGTAACACATCAGGCTGGTGTGTTACTGGGAGGAAGGTTACCCAGTAACACATCAGGCTGGTGTGTTACTGGGAGGAAGGTTACCCAGTAACACATCAGGCTGGTGTGTTACTGGGAGGAAGGTTACCCAGTAACACATCAGGCTGGTGTGTTACTGGGAGGAAGGTTACCCAGTAACACATCAGGCTGGTGTGTTACTGGGAGGAAGGTTACCCAGTAACACATCAGGCTGGTGTGTTAATGGGAGGAAGGTTACCCAGTAACACATCAGGCTGGTGTGTTACTGGGAGGAAGGTTACACAGTAACACATCAGGCTGGTGTGTTACTGGGAGGAAAGTTACCCAGTTACACATCAGGCTGGTGTGTTACTGGGAGGAAGGTTACCCAGTAACACACCAGCCTGATGTGTTACTGGGAGGAAAGTTACCCAGTAACACATCAGGCTGTTGTGCTACTGGGAGGAAGGTTGCCCAGTAACACATCAGACTGGTGTGTTACTGGGAGGAAGGTTACCCAGTAACACATCAGGCTGGTGTGTTACTGGGAGGAAGGTTACCCAGTAACACATCAGGCTGGTGTGTTACTGGGAGGAAGGTTACCCAGTAACACACCAGTCTGGTGTGTTACTGGGAGGAAGGTTGTCCAGTAACACATCAGGCTGGTGTGTTTACTGGGAGGAAGGTTACCCAGTAACACATCAGGCTGGTGTGTTACTGGGAGGAAGGTTGCCCAGTAACACATCAGGCTGGTGTGTTACTGGGAGGAAGGTTGCCCAGTAACACATCAGGCTGGTGTGTTACTGGGAGGAAGGTTACCCAGTAACACATCAGCCTGGTGTGTTACTGGGAGGAAGGTTGCCCAGTAACAAGCCTGGTGTGTTACTGGGAGGAAGGTTACCCAGTAACACATCAGCCTGGTGTGTTACTGGGAGGAAGGTTGCCCAGTAACACATCAGGCTGGTGTGCTACTGGGTAACCTTCCTCCCAGTAACAAGCCTGATGTGTTACTGGTGTGAAGGACTGTCTCCATGTGTACTGACTCTGATGTCCTTGTCTCCAGGGTCTCTGGCCGTAGAAGTCCAGTCCTCCGCTCTGAGAGTCCAGCGGGTCGGGGGACGGATAACTTACTCCAGCCTGCAAATAAACAAGTGAACCAGTCCAGTTAAATCAGCTTTTACTGGTAAGAGTCAGGTTTAAACTCAGGTTAAAATGGAACCGCTGTGAAAACACACATATTTTTCTGTTTTCTGGGGAACACGTGTCTGAAGCGTTTGTGTCATTTCACCAACGTCAGTTACATGTAAGTGTCAAAGTTCGCCTCTACAAACTAACACACAGTAAAGTCTAGGATTATTAACTGATATGACGTCTGACAGCTCCGCAGCTGGCTGTTAGGTTACTTCAGCATTCCCACGTGTTTTAACAAGCTGCTGAAATTTAACACACAACCTGCAACACAACTGGGCCCACAGGAGGAACCGGCACCAACCGCCTTTTTAACCCCACTGGAAATGAAACAACCCAAAGGAAAGAAAGAAAAGGCTTTGAAAGAGAGCAGCCTGACATGCTTCAACCGGCCCAAACACGTATGTAGCAGCTCAAAGCATCCACACATGAAGACGTCCCAGCTGGAGGGAGGCCCGGCTCTCTGCACCCCAGAAACCGCTGAGATCCACTGGATCCCTGAGGAACCTGGACCAACACCTGTCGCTAACAGGTCCAGCTTTAGACGGAGGGAACGTAGCAGCATCACCTGGCAGAGCTGCTGGGCCAGCTGCTTCCTCTCCTGGCTGTAGCAGGCGGCCTGCTGGTAGTAGAACCCGGGGTTCTGGGTCTGGATGGCCGTCAGACCCAGCTTTATCGCCTCATCAAACAGCTCGCCGAAGGACTGGAACCTGCCAGGAAGGGAAGACAGAGTGGGTGGAGGGTCTGTCTAGACGCACAGACTCATGGGTAATAACAGTCACCTCAGCGCTGCTGCCACTCAACAGGTGATCAGAGATCAGGTGATCAGAGATCAGGTGATCAGAGATCAGGTGACCAGAGATCAGGTGACCAGAGATCAGGTGACCAGAGATCAGGTGATCAGAGATCAGGTGATCAGAGATCAGGTGATCAGAGATCAGGTGACCAGAGATCAGGTGACCAGAGAACTATTATTCTGAATGTGAATGAGACAACACAGGTAGAAGGAAAGAGACAAACCTCAAAGACGTAGTTTTCCCCACTTTAATAAAACCACCTCTATGAGAAGCCTCAGCTGTTTTCACTCTTTGAAAACTGTTTAAAAACAGTTTTTAAAGAGTTTTAAGACTATTTGAGTTTTAAAAGAAAACTCAAAAAAGAGGCTTAAAAGAGTTTTAAAATAAAACTCTTAAAACTCTTTAAAAGGAGGTTTAAAGAGTTTTAAAACTGTTTTAAGAGTTTTAAAAGCGCCTCAGCGGTAAAGGTAAAGACAGGCCCTGCTGCTCGTGTCGGTGCATCGTGTTAACAACAGGACGGTCCGTCACGCTCTTAAATAATTAATGACTCCTGCATCTGCTTTATTTTTTTACTGTCTCAGTCAGCCACTAAAACATGAGGCAGCATATGTTCAGTTTCCATGTTTGGAGCATGTTCCCATGTTTGGAACATGTTCCCATGTTTGGAGCATGTTCCCATGTTTGGAGCACGTTCCCATGTTTGGAGCATGTTTCCATGTTTGGAGCATGTTCCCATGTTTGGAGCACGTTCCCATGTTTGCAGCATGTTCCCATGTTTAGAGCATGTTCCCATGTCTGGAGCATGTTTGGAGCATGTTCCCATGTTTGGAGGATGTTTCCATGTTTGGAGCACGTTCCCATGTTTGGAGCACGTTCCCATGTTTGGAGGATGTTCCCATGTTTGGAGCATGTTTCCATGTTTGGAGCACGTTCCCATGTTTGGAGCACGTTCCCATGTTTGGAGCACGTTCCCATGTTTGGAGCATGTTTCCATGTTTGGAGCATGTTTCCATGTTTGGAGCATGTTCCCATGTTTGGAGCGTGTTCCCATGGTTGGAGCATGTTCCCATGTTTGGAGCATGTTCCCATGTTTGCAGCACGTTCCCATGTTTGCAGCATGTTTCCATGTTTGGAGCATGTTCCCATGTTTAGAGCATGTTTCCATGTTTGGAGGATGTTCCCATGTTTGGAGCATGTTTCCATGTTTGGAGCACGTTCCCATGTTTGGAGCACGTTCCCATGTTTGGAGCATGTTTGGAGCATGTTCCCATGTTTGGAGGACACCTGGGGACCTGAATGAGTCCAGATGTCCCTCCAGAGGACAGAAACCCTGATCCCTGAGCACACTGCCCCCCCCAGCATGTACGGTTTCCAGAAGGATTCTGGGTAACTCACTGTTTGGACATCCAGGCGGAGTGCTCGAAGGCCAGCTCGGCGCTGCCGATCTTCTTCTTACACAGGTCGATGTGTTTCCTGAACTGAGCGATGGCGTCCAGAGGAGTGTTATGCTGGAAACACAGGCGACAGATCTGGATGGAAGAGACAGTCAGACGTGAGGGTTCGGGTTATCTGCTGGACACAGATCTGATTAACAGACTGCAGTCATCAGACTCAGCAACAGCCTTCATCCCCACAGGAAACGAGGAAACTGATCCTATAACTCAACTTTATTTCTACAGCGTCTACTACAGAGACGCGGAGCAAATATGATTAACTCTAAGTCATATTTTTAAACCGCAGTGATGAAAACTGATTCAGATTGTAATCAGTCAGGCACATTATACAGTTTAAAGGAGGACAGCAGGCTGTAAATGTTTAGAAGCAGACATTTTCAGCCTTAAACGTAACTGACAGGATACAGAGCAGTTTTTAAATGATGGTGGGTCATTCTGAAATCTAAAATTTAAAATATTTAATCCTGTTACATATCTCAACTCAACTGTATCCATAAAGCTCTTTAAAACAGCACAGCTGACCAAAGGGCTGCACACAACAATATCATCAGAAAATAGGAACAGGAGTAAAAATAAAAACAATGACAGTCAACAGGACAAAACTGGGTTAAAAGATAAAGTAGAACATAAAAGGATGGAAGAACAGGAGGGGTCAGCCTGGCTGGAAATGAAATAAAATACTGAAGATAAAATCACCTCCAGAGACGGTCAACCTGCTGCAGATTAAAGTACGCTGAAATATAGTCAAGGTTAAAGAATAAGAACAATAAAACCACTGTGTCAAAGTAAGTTAAAAGCCAAGGAGAATAAAGATGTTTCTAGAGAGGATTTAAAAACAGGAAGTGAGTCAGTCTGGCAGCTCCTTTCAAAGTTTCAGACTGAATCCCCGATCACCTCTCTTCCTCCTCACTGTCTTCTGGATCCACCAGCAAGGACTGATCTGAGGTCAGACGGAGTCCGAGAGAGTCTGAGAGAGTCCGAGAGAGCCGGAGAGGTCGAGAGAGTCGAGAGAGTCCCCGAGAGAGAGCGAGAGAGGAGAGTCCGAGGAGAGAGCCAGAGAGAGTCCGAGAGAGCCCGAGAGAGCCGAGAGAGTCCGAGAGAGAGAGTCCGAGAGAGAGCCCGAGAGAGGAGAGAGTCCGAGAGAGTCCGAGAGAGTCCGAGAAGTCCGAGAGAGAGAGAGAGAGCCCGAGAGAGTCCGAGAGAGCCGAGAGAGTCCGAGAGAGTCCGAGAGAGAGAGAGTCCGAGAGAGAGCCGAGAGAGCCGAGAGAGTCCGAGAGAGAGCCCGAGAGAGTCCGAGAGAGTCCGAGAAAGTCCGAGAGAGTCCGAGAGAGTCAGAGAGAGCCCTAGAGCCCGAGAGAGCCCGAGAGAGAGAGTCCGAGAGAGAGCCCGAGAGAGCCCGAGAGAGCCCCGAGAGAGCCCGAGCCGAGAGAGAGCGGAGAGAGTCCGAGAGAGTCCGAGAGAGCCCGAGAGAGCCCTCCGAGAGAGGCCCGAGAGAGAGAGAGAGTCCGAGAGAGCCGAGAGAGTCCGAGAGGAGAGAGAGTCTGAGAGAGAGAGAGAGAGAGTCAGAGAGAAGAGAGAGAGGAGAGAGCGAGAGAGGAGAGAGCCGGGAGATTCCAGAGAGAGTCAGCGAGAGAGAGAGGAGTCAGAGGAGAGCCCCGAGAGAGAGTCCGAGAGAGGCCCGAGAGAGTCTGAGAGAGCCCGAGAGAGAGAGAGAGAGCCCGAGAGAGTCCCGAGAGAGCCCGAGTCCGAGAGAGGCCGAGAGTTCGAGAGAGAGGAGCGAGAGAGCCCCGAGAGAGTCGGAGAGAGAGTCGAGAGAGCCCGAGAGAGTCAGAGAGAGTCAGAGAGAGAAGAGCCCGAGAGAGCCCGAGAGAGCCCGAGAGAGTCAGAGAGAGAGCCCGAGAGAGTCTGAGAGAGAGATCCCTAGAGAGCCCGAGAGAGCCCGAGAGAGTCCGAGAGAACCCGAGAGAGCCCGAGAGCGCCCGAGAGAGTCCGAGAGAGTCCGAGAGAGTCCGAGAGAGCCCGGGAGATTCAGAGAGAGTCAGCGAGAGTCCGAGAGAGTCAGAGAGAGAGAGCCCGAGAGAGCCCGAGAGAGCCCGAGGAGTCAGAGTCCAGAGAGAGAGCCCCGAGAGAGCCGAGAGAGCAGAGAGCCCGAGAGTCCGAGAGAGTCGAGAGAGTCAGAGAGCGGAGAGAGCCAGAGCCCGAGAGAGCCCGAGAGAGCCGAGAGAGCCCGAGAGAGAGGAGAGAGAGTCCGAGAGAGCCGAGAGAGAGAGATCGAGAGAGTCCGAAAGAGAGAGAGTCCGAGAGAGTCAGAGAGAGCCCTAGAGAGCCGGAGAGAGTCCGAGAGAGTCAGAGAGAGCCCTAGAGAGCCCGAGAGAGCCCGAGAGAGTCCGAGAGAGCCCGAGAGAGCCCTAGAGAGCCGGAGAGAGTCCGAGAGAGTCAGAGAGAGTCCCGAGAGGAGAGCCTAGAGAGCCCGAGAGAGAGAGCCGAGAGAGAGCCGAGAGAGCCCGAGAGAGCCGGAGAGCCGGAGAGTCCGAGAGAGAGAGGAGAGAGGTCCGAGAGAGTCAGAGAGAGAGAGAGCCCTAGAGAGCCCGAGAGAGAGCCCGAGAGAGCCCGAGAGAGCCCGAGAGAGTCCGAGAGAGTCCGAGAGAGTCCGAGAGCGCCCGAGAGAGTCTGAGAGAGTCTGAGAGAGTCCGAGAGAGTCAGAGAGAGCCCGAGAGAGTCCGAGAGAGCCCGAGAGAGAGACGGAGAGAGCCCGGGAGATTCAGAGAGAGTCAGCGAGAGCCCGAGAGAGCCCGAGAGAGCCCGGGAGATTCAGAGAGAGTCAGCGAGAGTCCGAGAGAGCCCGAGAGAGTCTGAGAGAGCCCGAGAGAGAGTCCGAGAGAGCCCGAGAGAGTCTGAGAGAGTCCGAGAGTTCGAGAGAGTCAGAGAGAGCCCGAGAGAGTCGGAGAGAGAGTCCGAGAGAGCCCGAGAGAGTCAGAGAGAGTCAGAGAGAGAGAGAGCCCGAGAGAGCCCGAGAGAGTCAGAGAGAGCCCGAGAGAGCCCGAGAGAGTCTGAGAGAGTCCGAGAGAGCCCGAGAGAGTCTGAGAGAGTCCAAGAGAGCCAGAGAGAGTCCGAGAGAGTCAGAGAGAGCCAAAGAGAGTCCGAGAGAGTCAGAGAGAGCCCTAGAGAGCCCGAGAGAGCCCGAAAGAGTCCAAGAGAGCCTGAGAGAGCCCGAGAGCGCCCGAGAGAGTCTGAGAGAGTCCGAGAGAGCCCGGGAGATTCAGAGAGAGTCAGCGAGAGTCCGAGAGAGTCAGAGAGAGCCCGAGAGAGCCCGAGAGAGCCCGAGAGAGCCCGAGAGAGTCCCAGAGAGCCCGAGAGAGCCCGAGAGAGCCCGAGAGAGTCCGAGAGAGCCCGAGAGAGCCCGAGAGAGCCCGAGAGAGCCCGAGAGAGTCCGAGAGAGCCCGAGAGAGCCCGAGAGAGAGCCCGAGAGCGCCCGAGAGAGAGAGTCGAGAGAGCCAGAGAGAGCCCGAGAGAGCCCGAGAGAGTCCGAGAGAGCCCGAGAGAGCCCGAGAGAGTCTGAGAGAGTCCGAGAGAGTCCGAGAGAGCCCGGGAGATTCAGAGAGAGTCAGCGAGAGTCCGAGAGAGTCCGAGAGAGAGTCCGAGAGAGAGCCCCGGGAGAGATTCAGAGAGAGTCAGCGAGAGTCCCGAGAGTCCGAGAGAGTCCGAGAGAGCCCGAGAGATTCAGAGAGAGTCAGCGAGAGTCCGAGAGAGTCAGAGAGAGCCCGAGAGAGCTCGAGAGAGCCCGAGAGAGTCCGAGAGAGTCCGAGAGAGCCCGGGAGATTCAGAGAGAGTCAGCGAGAGTCCGAGAGAGTCCGAGAGAGTCCGAGAGAGCCCGGGAGATTCAGAGAAAGTCAGCGAGAGTCCGAGAGAGTCCGAGAGAGCCCGAGAGATTCAGAGAGAGTCAGCGAGAGTCCGAGAGAGTCAGAGAGAGCCCGAGAGAGCTCGAGAGAGCCCGAGAGAGTCCGAGAGAGTCTGAGAGAGCCCGAGAGAGTCCGAGAGAGTCCGAGAGAGTCCGAGAGAGCCCGAGAGAGTCCGAGAGAGTCAGAGAGAGTCCGAGAGAGTCCGAGAGAGTCTGAGAGAGCCCGAGAGAGCCCGAGAGAGTCCGAGAGAGTCCGAGAGAGCCCGAGAGAGCCCGAGAGAGTCCCGAGAGAGCCCGAGAGAGCCCGAGAGAGCCCGAGAGAGCCCGAGAGAGCCCGAGAGAGCCCGAGAGAGCCCGAGCCCGAGAGAGAGTCCGAGAGAGCCGGAGAGAGTCCGAGAGAGTCAGAGAGAGCCCTAGAGAGCCCGAGAGAGCCCGAGAGAGCCCGAGAGAGTCCGAGAGAGCCGGAGAGAGTCCGAGAGAGTCAGAGAGAGCCCTAGAGAGCCCGAGAGAGCCCGAGAGAGCCCGAGAGAGCCCGAGAGAGCCCGAGAGAGCCCGAGAGAGCCCGAGAGAGCCCGAGAGAGTCCGAGAGAGCCGGAGAGAGTCCGAGAGAGCCCTAGAGAGCCCGAGAGAGCCCGAGAGAGTCTGAGAGAGTCCGAGAGAGTCAGAGAGAGCCCGAGAGAGTCCGAGAGAGCCCGGGAGATTCAGAGAGAGTCAGCGAGAGTCCGAGAGAGTCAGAGAGAGCCCGAGAGAGAGTCCGAGAGAGCCCGAGAGAGTCTGAGAGAGTCCGAGAGTTCGAGAGAGTCAGAGAGAGTCCAAGAGAGCCAGAGAGAGTCCGAGAGAGTCGGAGAGAGAGTCCGAGAGAGCCCGAGAGAGTCTGAGAGAGTCCAAGAGAGCCAGAGAGAGTCCGAGAGAGTCAGAGAGAGCCAAAGAGAGTCCGAGAGAGTCAGAGAGAGCCCTAGAGAGCCCGAGAGAGCCCGAGAGAGTCCGAGAGCGCCCGAGAGAGTCTGAGAGAGTCCGAGAGAGCCCTAGAGAGCCCGAGAGCGCCCGAGAGAGTCTGAGAGAGTCCGAGAGAGCCCGGGAGATTCAGAGAGATTCAGCGAGAGTCCGAGAGAGTCAGAGAGAGCCCGAGAGAGCCCGAGAGAGCCAGGAGAGAGCCGAGAGAGCCGAGAGTCCGAGAGAGTCCGAGAGAGCCCGAGAGAGTCCGAGAGAGTCTGAGAGAGTCCGAGAGAGTCCGAGAGAGAGCCCGAGAGCGCCCGAGAGCGCCCGAGAGAGTCAGAGAGAGCCAAAGAGAGCCCGAGAGAGAGTCAGAGAGAGTCCGAGAGAGAGCCCGAGAGCGCCCGAGAGCGCCCGAGAGAGTCAGAGAGAGCCAAAGAGAGTCCGAGAGAGTCAGAGAGAGTCCGAGAGAGAGCCCGAGAGCGCCCGAGAGAGCCCGAGAGAGTCAGAGAGAGCCAGAGAGAGTCTGAGAGAGAGCCCGAGAGAGTCAGAGAGAGCCAGAGAGAGTCTGAGAGAGTCCGAGAGAGCCCGAGAGAGAGCCCGAGAGCGCCCGAGAGAGTCAGAGAGAGCCAAAGAGAGCCCGAGAGAGTCTGAGAGAGTCCGAGAGAGTCCGAGAGAGCCCGGGAGAGCCCGAGAGAGTCCGAGAGAGCCGGAGAGAGTCCGAGAGAGCCCTAGAGAGCCCGAGAGAGCCCGAGAGAGCCCGAGAGAGTCTGAGAGAGTCCGAGAGAGTCAGAGAGAGCCCGAGAGAGTCCGAGAGAGCCCGAGAGCGCCCGAGAGCGCCCGAGAGCCGGAGAGAGTCAGAGAGAGCCAGAGAGAGTCTGAGAGAGAGCCCGAGAGAGTCAGAGAGAGCCAGAGAGAGTCTGAGAGAGTCCGAGAGAGCCCGAGAGAGAGAGAGCCGAGAGCGCCCGAGAGAGAGTCAGAGAGAGAGCAAAAGAGAGCCCGAGAGAGAGAGAGTCTGAGAGAGTCCGAGAGAGAGAGTCCGAGAGAGCCCCGGGAGAGCCCGAGAGAGTCCGAGAGAGCCGGAGAGAGTCCGAGAGAGCCCTAGAGAGCCCGAGAGAGAGCCCGAGAGAGTCTGAGAGAGTCCGAGAGAGTCAGAGAGAGTCCGAGAGAGCCCGAGAGAGTCCGAGAGAGCCCGAGAGAGTCCGAGAGAGCCCGAGAGAGAGCCGGAGAGAGCCCGGGAGATTCAGAGAGAGTCAGCGAGAGCCCGAGAGAGCCCGGGAGATTCAGAGAGAGTCAGCGAGAGTCCGAGAGAGTCAGAGAGAGCCCGAGAGAGCTCGAGAGAGTCCGAGAGAGTCCGAGAGAGCCCGAGAGAGCCCGAGAGAGTCCGAGAGAGTCCGAGAGAGTCAGAGAGAGTCCGAGAGAGTCTGAGAAAGCCCGAGACAGTCCGAGAGTCCGAGAAAGTCCGAGAGAGTCAGAGAGAGTCAGAGAAAGTCCGAGAGAGTCTGAGAAAGCCCGAGACAGTCCGAGAGTCCGAGAAAGTCCGAGAGAGCCAGAGAGAGTCAGAGAGAGTCAGAGAGAGTCAGAGAGACTCAGAGAGAGTCCGAGAGAGCCCGAGAGAAGCCAATAGAAGAGTTTTCAAATCGAACTGGAAGCCAGTGAAGTGATGCCTGAACTGGGCTGATGTGCTGGTGTTCTTCAGTAGCAGTTTAAAGACCAGCTGAGGCATCGAGCAGTCGTGACAACAGCGTCCGGCTCATCCCAGAACACATCACAAGACCCGTCTCTCCATGGCCCTCATTATTACGCTTTAACTCATTTTTCATGTTTGTTTTAATCACTTCATTTTTCTTGGTTGAAACTATGGAAAGCTAATGGTTGATTGATGCAACAAGAGCGTGGTCTGCTGTTTACTAACCCTAACCCACCTTATAGTTGATGAATCCAGCCATGGTTTTGATCTCCAACATGTTGGTCTCGTGCGCTCTGAGCTCATGCACGAGACTGTAGGCAGTTCTGTAGTACCTGCAGACACACACAGACACACACAGACACACACACACACAGACACACACACCACACACACGCCACACACAGATGGCTGAGAACAAACTAGAGGTGTCTGGCAGCTCACCGTCATCATCTGAAGCAACAAGAACAAAACTTTCCAGGTGGAAGAAGGTGAATTTGTCTAACTGAGGGTGGAATACTGAACATAAATAACACGATTGTTCATTTCACTGCTCAGAAATACCAGAGACGGTTGCAATAATGACCAGACTGCTGGTTTTCTGACAGCAGCAGGTATCCTGAACTGGGAACCTCCCAGTTCACTTACTTGAGAGCGTTCTGCGTGTCCTGCTTCAGCTCACTGAAGAAAGCGATTTTGAACTGGTGTCTGACAAACAGCAGCTGGAAACAGCAGCACAGGGAGAAGATGAGCACAGATGTGGCCATCAGAGTCTCTTCTGTCAGGTGTCGTTCAGGTGCGTCTGCTCTCCAGGTGAAGGGACGCTCTTACCTGGTGCGTGGTCTTGTTCAGGAACTCTTTGTGTGATTTCACACGGCGGATCTCCGTGTAGTAGTAGGTCTGAGCGTGTTCGTAGAAGGCGTTCTCCAACCTTTACAATCACAGGGACAGGACAGCGTTCAGGTCACAGTCCACCTGGTTTAAAGGTACAGAGGACAGTCCCGTCCTACCTCAGTGGACCCACGTACCTGATGATGTAGCCCACTAGGTGGTCCGTGTGCGGCAGAACAAAAAGGCTCTTG
The DNA here is from genome assembly GCA_018398805.1 of Hirundichthys speculiger. Lineage (NCBI taxonomy): Eukaryota > Metazoa > Chordata > Actinopteri > Beloniformes > Exocoetidae > Hirundichthys > Hirundichthys speculiger. The sequence goes on along the minus strand of JAGFBZ010000361.1, from coordinate 112,831 downwards.
CCGGACAGATCACAGGCGCTACAAAGAGCCGACGCCCTCTCTGACGCGACAAGGTCCTCACCTGCACAGACACCAGCACGAAACACGGTCAGGTGAGCACGCTCCTGAGAGGTTCACGGGTCTTCAGCCTGCTCCCTCCAGGTGAGGGAAGACACCAGCACATAGATGAGAGAGTATCACCTGTTCAGGTGTTTACCTGGAGGTAGGGGGGTTTTCTTCTGGATTAAAACCACAGCCACTTTGGTGTTCCTGCCCTGAAGACTGGTCCTAAAGGAAAAATAAAATCAATAAAACCACTAAGAGAACTGTTTTTGGGATTCCAGTCAGGTGTACGCGGCTAAAAAGGAAAAAGATCTCACCAGTAGGGATGGGAATCGAGAACCGGTTCCTGTAGAGAACTGGTTCCTGTAAAGAACTGGTTTCTGTAGAGAACCGGTTCCTGTAGAGAACTGGTTCTTGTAGAGAAACAGTTCCTGTAGAGAACTGGTTTCTGTAGAGAACCGGTTCCTGTAGAGAAACGGTTCCTGTAGAGAAACGGTTCCTGTAGAGAACTGGTTCCTGTAGAGAACTGGTTTCTGTAGAGAACCGGTTCCTGTAGAGAACCGGTTTCTGTAGAGAAACGGTTCCTGTAGAGAACTGGTTCCTGTAGAGAACCGGTTCCTGTAGAGAAACGGTTCCTGTAGAGAACCGGTTTCTGTAGAGAACCGGTTTCTGTAGAGAACCGGTTCCTGTAGAGAAACGGTTCCTGTAGAGAAACGGTTCCTGTAGAGAACCGGTTTCTGTAGAGAACCGGTTTCTGTAGAGAACCGGTTCCTGTAGAGAACCGGTTCCTGTAGAGAAACGGTTCCTGTAGAGAACCGGTTTCTGTAGAGAACCGGTTTCTGTAGAGAACCGGTTCCTGTAGAGAACCGGTTTCTGTAGAGAACCGGTTTCTGTAGAGAACCGGTTCCTGTAGAGAACCGGTTCCTGTAGAGAACCGGTTTCTGTAGAGAAACAGTTCCTGTAGAGAACCGGTTCCTGTAGAGAACCGGTTCCGTGTGTTTCAGTTCCATGGGATCGTTTGTCAGTTTATCCAGCGATTCTCTTATCGATTCCAACCAGCACGAATCTCACGTAATTTTCTCAAGTTACGCACAGTCAATTCCAGAAAGCACTTACGTGATTAAGTTACGTCGGTTTAGCACGTTAGCATTGCAGTTGTAAACAACAATGGCGCCCACCAGGTTCAAACGTTCCAAAGTTCGGCTTCACTTCACCAAAGAAAGATGGCGACAAGGCAACTAGCAGTCATTGTAAAGTGGAGATAACAGCGTCGGGAGGGAACACGGCTAACACGCAGAAACATTTGAACACACAACATGCTAACGAGTGTCGTGTTTTTGACGCTTCGGACTGATGGATCTCAACCCAGCAGCAGTAGCCAAGCTAAGATCACCTCTGGTAACTCTGGTTAGTAGCTATCCCGCTGCCTATGTGCTTCTTTGTAAAACACGCTATAACATTAGCGCTATGCTATTAAACGAATGCCTTCTGCATTACATTTAGAAGATGACCGTGACGAGAGAGAGAGTCTGGCTGGTTCAGAGGCTGGAAGACATGATTATTTTACTTCGTACATTCTTCGTAGAATTTGCAGATTTGTACTATGCTCTGTTCTGTTGTATTTGATAGTATTTATCTTTCTTTATTATTATTTTTGAGTGCTTAGTGAGCTCATATAACCTTTTAAAAGGTAGATTTTTTCATTTCTATTAGGACAAATCTGTTAGTAAAATGTTCCACATTCTTGTGTATTTGCACAGTTACATATTACAACAGTTAACACGTTATCTTTGGGCCTCTTTGACCTCGCTGTTGAGTTTGTAAGGTCATGACTTCTAAGTAACGGCTGTGATGGAGGCTGTGATGTCATCACAGCTGTCATCCTGCTCTCTGATATCCCAACAGGAGTATGAGCGGACTGGCTTCTGTGTAATCAATGGAAGGAGCGTACAACCACCGGTAGCCTCCACCAGAACCGTCCAACCTGAACCCACAGTCTGGATGAATTCACCTGCAGCTACCACCCACCTGACGATCTCCACTTTAGTTGCACATTCGGACTGCTTCTCCTTCCACTGAGGGTCGTCCCAGTCCAGCTCGTAGAAGAGGACCACCAGCGCCGGGACCAGGTTCAGGTGTTTGTTCATCCAGCCTGTTTTCAGGATGCCTTTAGGGATGTACCACTCATAGGATGTTCGCTGCACACAGAGGACACACAGAACTGTCAGGTTTCCACAAACCACGTTCCAGAAGTCATTTGGTCTTTCCGATGCTGAGGGACTCACCTTGGTGCGACATTTGGGGTACTCGTGGTCTCCTGGGAGCACCTTGAACGAGATGGGGACTCTGTCGGCGCGACGGTTGGCGCAGAAAGCGTCCCAGATGGCCCGGTGAACCGCGTTGAACACCACATCCAGACCCGTCAGAGCCACGAAAGCCATGGGCCGGCAACATAGCTCTGGAGGAAGCTCCCACTGGGACCCCGCCATCATGATGCTTCAGCAGATACACCTGCACCTGAGAGGAGGAACGCACGGCACGCACCTTCATACAAGAACATCAAACTTTACTAGGGATGCACCATAACTGCTTTTTAAAAAACCGATAACCGATAACTTTCAGCTCCTAAAGGCCGACACCGATAACCGATAACACACATATACCTAAGATCATTACATTAATACTATTAACAAAACAGTTTTGACTCTTTAAATGAACAGATATTTATTTTTTCCAATGAAAAACTATTGACAAGCCTCTAATACATTTTCTTAAAGCTATCAAACAAACCTATTTGATATCTCACATTAACTTAAATAAGGTTCATTACTGACTGATATAAAAAATAAAGGCTCCTTGAACTGATGGAAATACATGCATCAGAATTACTAACTGAAAAAGATTAACATTTAAAGGATTTTTAACTTGTGGTTCCATTTAAATTAAAACCTTTAATTAAAGTAAATGAGGTTCAGTATTTTTTATTTTTTAATCTCATGGAAGCTTTAGATGAGAGGAATGATGGAGAGGAGAGACTGCTGCTTGTTTGAGCACGTTAGCATTAGCTTCCGTTAGCTCACGTTAGCGCAATTTCAAAACTCCATGGAAGTGATTGTTATGTTGTAGGTGGCTGATCAGGTTTTACGTATTAAAGCTTGTGCTTCCCTCCTCGTAGAATTCACTCGGAGGATTCGTCACAAATAACCACCAAACTATCTTCTTCTGAAACTTTAACCAAGTTCCACGCCGCCATGTTTGTTGTGATCAGCGCTGTGCTGCAGGCTGCATTCAAGGTGTAACGTAAATTCCCACGTTCCCTCGTTTGCTAGTCGTTCTTTCAGCCTTTTCTATTTTTTTATTTTTTATGTGTAACATGTGGGAGAATACTGCGAATATCAATTAAAGTCAGCAACTACTAAAATTATGACCGAGTTAACGAGTTGTTTTCTGGCATGAGGGGGTATTCTTGATTTTCCTGATTGAGTAATCGTTTTTCTGATTATGCCGCCGTGACTTGAACATAACATTCACTGCCGATCATTCAAGACTCAGAGGGAGCGAGACACTGCTGTGTTGACAGAAATATAAATGTTATCGGGGCTATTCGTCGTGATATCGGACTTATCAGAATGATGTCATAGTTTCCTGTTATCGTCCCGATTATTATCGGGTCGATAGTTATCGTGCATCCCTAAACTTTACAACAGATAAGCTGCTTCTTCTCTCAGCTGTTTACTTCAGGGGTCTCCTCAGTGAAACATCTCCTCCATCCTCTTCTCTTCATCTCCTCCATCCTCTTCTCTTCATCTCCTCTTCCTCTCCATCCATAAATCTCCTCTCTGGTCTTCCTCCATCCCTCCTCTGTTCAGGTCCAAACCACCTCAGTCTGACTTTCTCTCCAGAACATCTACCATGTTCTGTCCTCTGATGTCCTCGTCCCTGATCCTCTCCGTCCCCGTCTTCTCCTCAGCTCCAGAGTCTCTGAACCAGACGACACCGCTGGTTTCACTCCAGTCTCCTTTCATCCTGGCTGAAACTCATCACCCTGTCTCCACCTGCTCCACCTGCTCCAACAGCTTCTTCACCTCTTTTCTACATTCTCTGATGACCCAGAATATTTTAACCTCTTTATTTCTCCTCCCATCCCTCCTGGCTCCCTGCCGTCCACACACACAGGTTCTGGTCCACACCTCCACCCATCTGGACCTTCTTCCACCTGCTCTCACGGGACAATCTACAGATTAGCTACCACTAAACGCTCGTGCTTGGTACCGGGAGTCCCGGGACTGACAGTGACCGGATCAGCCGCCAGAACTGGACACCGGCGGCTCCGACGTCTTTGTCCGGGTCGGAGCTCGTGAACGTGAAGTCGCAGGTCACGGGACCCGCAGGTTAGCACAGCTTAGCTGCTAACGCTGACAGCTCGGTTGTTTACGTCGGGACGGGCTCGGCCTGGGCTCGGTCCGGGCTCGGTCCGGGCTCGGTCCGGCCCGGCGGCTGTCTGTCATCAACACAACATCACACATAAAAGCGTCGAGAGTCGGTGCCGTTAGCTGTCAGAGAGAACCGGACCGCGGGAGCCCAGACGTTGAGACGAAAGCGGAACTGAGATGAGCCCGCAGGCTAACGCTGCCCTGCTAGCGTCCCGGTGCAGCCGGAGCCGGACACACCTGCGTACAGGTGAGCGGGGAGACTCCTGGAAGAACAGCGTACCTCAGGTGCATCCCTCCAGGTGAATCCGTCGAGGCAGTGCAGCTCCGGCTGCTCTTTCCGGACCGACGCGGAGCAGCTCGGGGGCGAGGTGGAAGGATTTCCGCTCCGGCGGCGCCGTCAACGCACTTTTACTTTGATACTCCCCGACTTCGCTTCGGCTAAACCCAACCTCTGGTCACCATCCCACAACTAGTCGCCAAATGCGTGAACGTACAGGACAGAGACGATGACAGCTGGTTTATCCGCGGCAACAGATTCTCCAGCTAGTTAGCTGACTCTGGTGGAACTTCAAATTATACTTCCGGTTCGTCCTTTCAAAGTAAAAGCTGCTCACAAACTGAGCGAAACGTTGCGGGAGGAATTCAACTAAACACAACCTTCACAATATTAATGTTATATAAAGGGAAAAAAATCAGAGAAGAGACGATAAGATAAAGCAAAAAAAATAAAACAATAGACAATAAAATAAAATAAAAAATAGACAGACTAGTCTCTTTATTTCCTTTTAAAACAATGGCACATTTGTAAGGAACATGTATTTCCGGGATTTCTTTTTCTTGTTGACTTTTTTTTTTTGTTTTTATCACCTATGGTCATGAACTGTGGGTAATGACTGTAAGAAGGAGAACCAGTGATACCAGCAGCTGAAATGAGTTTCCTCCAGGGAGGCTGGTTCTGGTCCGGTTCTGGTCCATCTCCCTTAGAGACAGGAGGAGACGTTCAGTCATCAGGAGAGACTCAGAGTAGAGCTGCTGCTCCTCCACGTGGAGAGGAGACAGCTGAGGAGGTTCATCTGGTCAGGATGAGTCCTGGACGCCTCCCTGGAGAGGAGTTTCAGACATGTCCAACTGGGAGGAGACCAGGAGACAGACCAGGACACACTGGAGAGATGATGTCTCTCCAGCCAGTGTCATCATCCTGGAGACTGGTCCCAGACCTGGATGTCTCTCTGAGATCTCCTCATCTTGGAGACTGGTCCCAGATCTGGATGTCTCTCTGAGATCTCCTCATCTTGGAGACTGGTCCCAGATCTGGATGTCTCTCTGAGATATCCTCATCTTGGAGACTGGTCCCAGATCTGGATGTCTCTCTGAGATCTCCTCATCTTGGAGACTGGTCCCAGATCTGGATGTCTCTCTGAGATCTTCTCATCCTGGAGACTGGTCCCAGATCTGATCTCTCTAAGATCTCCTCATCTTGGAGACTGGTCCCAGATCTGGATTCTCTCTGAGATCTTCTCATCCTGGAGATGGTCCCAGATTGGATGTCTCTCTGAGATCTCCTCATCCTGGAGACTGGTCCCAGATCTGGATGTCTCTCTGAGATCTCCTCATCCTGGAGACTGGTCCCAGATCTGGATGTCTCTCTGAGATCTCCTCATCTTGGAGACTGGTCCCAGACCTGGATGTCTCTCTGAGATCTCCTCATCCTGGAGACTGGTCCCAGATCTGGATGTCTCTCTGAGATCTCCTCATCTTGGAGACTGGTCCCAGACCTGGATGTCTCTCTGAGATCTCCTCATCCTGGAGACTGGTCCCAGATCTGGATGTCTCTCTGAGATCTCCTCATCCTGGAGACTGGTCCCAGATCTGGATGTCTCTCTGAGATCTCCTCATCCTGGAGACTGGTCCCAGATCTGGATGTCTCTCTGAGATCTCTCAATCCTGGAGACTGGTCCCAGATCTGGATGTCTCTCTGAGATCTCCTCATCTTGGAGACTGGTCCCAGATCTGGATGTCTCTCTGAGATCTCCTCATCTTGGAGACTGGTCCCAGACCTGGATGTCTCTCTGAGATCTCCTCATCCTGGAGACTGGTCCCAGATCTGGATGTCTCTCTGAGATCTTCTCATCCTGGAGACTGGTCCCAGATCTGGATGTCTCTCTGAGATCTCCTCATCCTGGAGACTGGTCCCAGATCTGGATGTCTCTCTGAGATCTCCTCATCCTGGAGACTGGTCCCAGATCTGGATGTCTATCTGAGATCTCCTCATCCTGGAGACTGGTCCCAGATCTGGATGTCTCTCTGAGATCTCCTCATCCTGGAGACTGGTCCCAGATCTGGATGTCTCTCTGAGATCTCCTCATCCTGGAGACTGGTCCCAGATCTGGATGTCTCTCTGAGATCTCCTCATCTTGGAGACTGGTCCCAGATCTGGATGTCTCTCTGAGATCTCCTCATCCTGGAGACTGGTCCCAGATCTGGATGTCTCTCTGAGATCTCCTCATCTTGGAGACTGGTCCCAGATCTGGATGTCTCTCTGAGATCTCCTCATCCTGGAGACTGGTCCCAGATCTGGATGTCTCTCTGAGATCTCCTCATCCTGGAGACTGGTCCAGTCTGCAGCCAGGGGGCGTGGCCACAACAGACCAGTAGAACATCATCTCCAGCATCTTGGTGCACACAGAAAGACCTCAGCTTCCTCAGGAACTGGACCGGACCGGACCGGACCAGTTCAGCCTGCTGTTGGTGTGAACGCCCAACAAAAAAGAATGAAATAAAATAAAATGTCCTGGATCTTTGTTGGTGGTCAGGGAATAAAGATCAATCACATAAGGCACCTGGCTGCTACTTTCATATGGAAGTAGTAAAGGTGTACTTCATTTATTTGGTAAAATCAGAAGGTGTCATATGAAGTATGTTGTTTGTGTAAAGTTGTACAAACCTAATTTTAAGATCTGCTAAGGAGCACTGCTGTGGAGACTCTTTCTGCTCTTCACACGACTGCAAGAACACGAACTGACAGTCCTCGTCATCCTACAGGTGATTAATCCTGAGGCAACTCACCTGTCACTCAACAGGTAGAATGTCAGCTGCCAACGCTGCTGATGTCGTCAAAAAAATAGCATTTTTAAATGTTTTTGTATTTTCCTGACAGCAGAGACACCTGCAGAGGCTGCAGGTGTCCCAGTGACCCTGAACAGGACAGCAGAGACACCTGGAGAGGCTGCAGGTCTCCCAGTGACCCTGAACAGGACAGCAGAGACACCTGGAGAGGCTGCAGGTCTCCCAGTGACCCTGAACAGGACAGCAGAGACACCTGCGGAGGCTGCAGGTCTCCCTGAGACCCTGAACAGGACAGCAGAGACACCTGCAGAGGCTGCAGGTCTCCCTGAGACCCTGAACAAGACAGCAGAGACACCTGCAGAGGCTCCAGGTGTCCCTGAGACCCTGAACAGGACAGCAGAGACACTGACGGGTGGCTGTCAGTTGGTAACGGGTCCAAGGGGGACCAGCTTTGAAACATATTTGAGAGAACATCCCACCGTGTTCCCAGAGTTCTTCTTGAGATTATAATTTTCTGGGTTTCATGTTTTAATCCTTAAGTCTCCTAAAGGTCTCAAAGCTCTTCGTGACCTTCAGGCAACCGTCAGGGAAGGTTTTTATGAAGGCCAGAAGACTCTTCTGTTGCAATCAAATTGACCAACAATTATTGCACGTATAGATTTACCCAGCATCCATCAGATGTGCAGGCTGAGTGTGACCGACCTGCACGAGCATGAGGGTGAAACCTATTTCTGGAAAACACCGACGCCGCGTATTTGAGGCCACGCGCAGCTGTCTCCACACAGCCGAGCCTGTCTCACAGAGGTTAAATTCAGACTTGCAGCAGAATTAGCCCGGAGGACACTGACAGATGCCTGCAGCTTCCTGTCGCTCTGCCCTTCAGCGGACGCACGCGCATCCTCCAGCTGGAGGACGCGGAGCGGCTGCAGTCATGGAGCAGCATCCCGGAGAGGACGGACGCACCGGAGAGGACCGGCCGGTGTCCCTGCCTGACTGAAGGACCGGCCGGTGTCCCTGCCTGACTGGAGGTGAGTGTCTGCTGCGGGATGTCTCTGCTGTGTGCCGTCTGGGCACCGGGCGTCCCGACACAGCTCCTCTGTGGGTGTTTGCCCTTCGGTGCGGCGGATGGACGCGTTTGCGGCTGCTCGGTTTATCTGTGGGACCGCACGAGGCTGTTCGGGTGGTCTGGGTGGTACCGGGCGGGGTTGTGATGCGGTGGAAGAGGTGATGGTCTGGGCTCGAAACGGACCGTAGGCTTTCATGAATAAAATAAATTAAAAAAATCACACGCCAAACTCAATTCAGAATTATACGAGTTAAAGGTTTTCCGTCATATCACGAGCTTGTTTTATTCATATTTTTACCAGTCAATACATTTTCAGATCCAGTTAACTTCATTCTTGAATTCGGCTTTGATTGACAGCCTTATATCTCATGGTTTCACAGGAAAATGTACTTTAGAAATGTTTGTTCCGCATCCGGAGTCCTCCAGTCAGCACAGTAAAGGCTCCATCACATGCACCATAATTAACGGATGACGTAGAGATGCCAATTAAATGCCACTCCGTTGGGGGGGGGGGGGGGGGGGGGGGGGGGGGGGGGGGTGGTGTGGGGGTGTAAGGTAGTAGATGTTTTTGGAGACTCATTTAGCTAAAAGGCGACATTTGTCCACTGAGGCTGTGTAGATTCCAGTCTGGAGACTCTGAGGGCCACGTCCCTCCAGACCCGGTCCAGACCCGGTCCAGACCCGGTCCAGACCCGGTTCACATCTGGAACAGTCGCTATGAATGTGTACAGTTTGTCGTCTTGAATTAGGACTATCTGGCTTTGCTTGAGAGGAAAAGAAAGAAAGACAAACATCCCTCCAGTCGCAGAGTTCACAGTCTTCCCACAGGAAGTTGGTCAAATATTTATCAGATGGGCTCGTGTCTCTGTCAGAGATTTAACAGCGTCAATGACTTTAACAGTCATCTATCATCACGCTTTCTTTGAACGTGAGGTCTTTAGTATATATGTAATAAATAATTAACAGGAGGGGGGTCAGTAGTTTTTTATTTGAATAAAAGAACAGCAGAAACATAAGACCCCCCCCCCCCCCCCCCCCCTTCAGGAAGCAGCCCTGAAGGAACAACATGTCCAGTTTAGAGGTTTTATTTTGGGTTTGTTTCCTTTCTGCCGGTCTGATGGACTTCAGTGGACCACCGTCACCAGTTCTGGATCCAGTAGACCAGTAGAAAGGTTTCAGTGGACCACCGTCACCAGTTCTGGATCCAGTAGACCAGTAGAAAGGTCTGGTATGTGGTAGAACAGGCTGATGTAGATGATGTGATGCAGTCATGTCAGCACATCTGGAATGTACCAACAAAAATGTAATTATGTCATAAAGTCAGAGTGAAACTAGTGAAGGCAGTTTGCTGGTTAAACAGTAACGTTTGAATTGAGCTGTTTTTAAGATTATATTAGGAAGAAAGAATTCAGAGGAACGATGTGACTGTATCAGGTCAGATAGAGACACTTGAAGCTCTTCTAGTTTCAGATAATTCACTTAGGACTTCTTTAGACTCCCATTTCTGCTCCAGTATCAGTGATGGGAGCAGACTGGTCCATTAGCAGCTTCGCTCTTCCTCTGTACCTCAGGATCAACGGTTGTAATCAATCTACGCTGAAATGATGGACAAGAACGGCGCGTCTGTGGGGACGAGATGGAACATCTGGATGGTTATTTCAAGAAAAGGTCATTTACTGAAACTGTCACCTTTTCTTCTGTTTTCAGATCCGAATCCAGTCGTTTATAAAAGAACATGAGTTTGTTCCCACTGACGTCATTAAAGTGCAGGTCACGTTCTCCAGATGTTACAGCACGCTGGGCTGGTTGTTCTCCAGATGTTACAGCACATTGTGTTGGTTGTTCTCCAGATGTTACAGCACGTTGTGTTGGTTGTTCTCCAGATGTTACAGCACGTTGTGTGTGGTTGTTCTCCAGATGTTACAGCACGTGGTGTTGGTTGTTCTCCAGATGTTACAGCACGTTGTGTTGGTTGTTCTCCAGATGTTACAGCACGTTGTGTTGGTTGTTCTCCAGATGTTACAGCACGTTGTGTTGGTTGAGTTTTACAGTTGAGGCCACCGACCCACGCACAAAAAGTTAGAAAAGAAATCCAGCAGCTGTGTGTCGTTTGTCTCAGCTGAATCAACGTAAAGCCTCTGGACCTCAGGAAGGTGACATGAGAGCAGGACCGGCCCAGTCTGATGTTCTCAGGAGGTTCCTCTCACAGAGTTCCATTCAAATAGACGTATAGAATGAAATCAGATCCAGGAGCACGGTGTCCCCCACCTGAGGTCCGGGTTGCCCGGGTCCCACTTTGGAGTCAGGTCTGGGGGACGGACTCACCTGGTGGCCTGGCAAAGCCTTGACCAACTACATGGGTCCGCCCCTTCGTGGGTCCGCCCCTTCGTGGGTCCGCCCCTTCGTGGGCCCACCACCGGAGGACGCGCCACATGAGAACGGGCAAAAAAGAAAGAAACTAATCCAGGCAGTGGTTTGGTAGGTCACGGATCCTCCTGGTGTCGTTGCTAAAGAAGGGTTAGGGTTAGGGTTAACCCTAACCCTAACCCTAACCCTGGTGTCCTCAGTGTCCCCAGAGTCTCAGTTATTTATCTTCTGAGTCAAGAAATCCCAGAAGTTCTCGAGGTGTTCACCTCCATCCTTTGTTTCAAGTCCAGATGCATGCTAACTTTAGTAGCTCGCCGCGCCAAACATGTTGCTTGTACGAAGGTTGTAAAAAGAGGATTCCTTTAACTTCTGGGAGTGGACTGTTCTGGATTGGTTCTGGATACATTCTGGATTGGTATGGATAAGTTCTGGATAAGTTCTGGATTGGTTCTGGAAAGTTCTGGATTTGTTCTGGATTGGTTCTGGCTTTGTTCTGGATTGGTTCTGGATTGATTCTGGAAAGGTCTGGATTGATTCTGGATTTGTTCAGGATTTGTTCTGGAAAAGTCTGTATTGGTTCTGGATTTGTTCTGGATAGGTTCTAGATTGGTTCTGGAAAGGTCTGGATTGATTCTGGATTGGTTCTTGATTGGTCTGGATTTGTTCTGGATTGGTTCTGGAAAGGTCTGGATTAATTCTGGATTTGTTCTGGAAAGGTTCTAGATTGGTTCTAGAAAGGTCTGGATTGATTCTGGGTTGATTCTGGATTGGTTCTGGATTTGTTCTGGAAAGGTCTGTATTGGTTCTGGATTTGTTCTGGATAGGTTCTAGATTGGTTCTGGAAAGGTCTGGATTGATTCTGGATTGGTTCTTGATTGATCTGGATTGGTTCTGGATTGGTTCTGGAAAGGTCTGGATTAATTCTGGATTTTTCTGGATAGGTTCTAGATTGGTTCTAGAAAGGTCTGGATTGATTCTGGATTGGTTCTGGATTGGTCTGGATTTGTTCTGGATTAGTTCTGGATTGGTTCTTGATTGGTCTGGATTAGTTCTGGATTTGTTCTGGATTGGTTCTGGATCACCTGAGCTACCACTGACTGGACAACACCATGTTCCAGAACCCCATGACTGCCATGTTTGTTGGGTCCACCAGTTCAACCGTTTTGGTCGTTGTTACCTGAGTCTTGTCACGTTTCAGTATTGGTTCTGGATTGATTCTGGATTGGTTCTCTGGGTTTGCTAGAGCCTCTTTGTTGGGTCTGACGTCCGTTCTGCGTTCAGCTTTAATTGCTGTTCTGGTTTGGAGGTCCGTTTCTCTGTGTGTCTGGTTCTGGTGGACTTCCCCTGGTCCCATCTTCCCTGATTGTTCACACCTGTGTCTTGTCAGTGTGTTGCCCGTTTCCCTGCCAGTCTGTCTGCTGTGCTGGTTCTGGTTCTGGTTCTGGATTATCTCCTGTCTGATTGTTCCTGTTCCTGGATCTTGCAGCGCCTCATTACAGTGAGAGGGTTTAAACCAGGAGTCTTTCCTAAATCTAAAGAGTGGTTTTGATGCCTAAACTCAACCAACGACAGGAAACAAATGTGAACGCTACATGAATACAGGCAACACTGGTAATCTAGATTAATATGACATTATTATTCAGATTAAACATGACAGAAGTTTACATAAAACTGATGAGTCAATAAAATGAAGTAACTCCTTCTCTTCACTCCTTCAAATTCAAGAGCTTTAAAAAGATTTTCAAAGATTACAGAAAAAGGGTGAACAACATAAAAAGGTAGTAATTACTGTGAATTTGCACACAAACATTTGTCATCAGTGTTAAAGTGTTTATTTGAAATAAGAGTTAATAAACAGCGTTAGACTGCAAACCTTCCACGACATGAAGGGAAACAGCTTCAGGAAGCCTCTCAGCCTTTAATAGACCCCTGTGATGTCAGAGCTCTTCGAGGTACCGCCCCTCTCCGTAGCCACGCCCCTCTCCGTAGCCACGCCCCTTCACCAACACACCACACATCTGTCAGGTCATTCAGTCTGTTCCCATCTTTATTTCAAACTGTCCTGTTGAAACTGTGAGTGTAGAGAGACGACTGCTGAGGTCGCGATAGTGCTGAGTCATCTCATTGTGTCCCTCTGAGCTGGAGGGAGAGAGAGAGAGAGAGAGAGAGAGACAGATAGAGATAGATAGAGAGAGAGATAGAGATAGAGAGAGAGAGAGATAGCGCGAGAGAGAGAGAGAGATAGAGATAGAGAGAGAGAGAGACATATAGAGATAGATAGAGATAGAGAGAGAGAGAGAGAGAGAGAAAGAGAGATAGAGACAGATAGAGACAGAGATAGATAGAGAGAGAGACATAGAGAGAGAGACATATAGAGATAGATAGAGACAGAGAGATAGAGATAGAGAGGCAGTCACTGTTGTCGTGTGCTGTCTGCCCTCCGCTATATCAGATCCTCAACATCTGGTCCTCACGTAGAGGTGATTCCACATCTGTCGTGGCTCGGTTCGACCCACAGGAGAGTCTGTATGACTGAAACCAAAAACCTGCTTTGAGACAAATGTCCTCCATGCAGGGGCGCCGCTAGGGATTTTGGGCCCCATGAAAAGAATCTTTACCGGGCCCCCCAACACAGCGGCGAAATTTGTTGATGCTATTTTTGATCATCATTAGGGGCCTCTCTGGGCCCCCCTCAATCATGGGCCCCTATAATCCGTATCCTTTACCCCCCCTTTTCGGCGCCCCAGCCTCCATGTATTTTGGTAATCGGTGACGTGTTTGTGGTCAGAACGCAGCTCACGGCTCTTACAGGTGTTTCCAGATGTTGACTCTGTTTAGGCCTTGATGAAATGTCTGAGACACTTTGGACGAAGCTCCTGAGGGACACTGAACGAAGTCTCAACCAGCCTTCACGGCTTCCTTCAGTAGAGATGGTTTTAGGGGGCGGAGTCAGCTCCTCCCCTCTCTTCTAGGCGTGCCTTTTTATAAATGGTATCACAGCTTTGTGCGAGCAGGAGAAATAAACGGAGGTAAAGATGGAGAGGCTGAGGTTCTGCTCTGGTCTGGGTCGGGGACGTTGTGGTCCCCTCAGCTTCTGGTCCTTGGTCCATGATGAGATGAATCCATAGACCAGGATCAGCTGTGAACAGCTCCGGTGTCCAGTCAACGTCCAGCAGTCCCGTTGAGTCCGGTCCAGTTCAGTCCCCTCCAGTCCCATTTAGTCCCCTCCAGTCCTCCTCAGTCCCGTTTAGTCCCGTTTAGTCCCGTTCAGTCCTCTTCAGTCCCGTTCAGTCCTCTTCAGTCCCCTCCAGTCCCCTTCAGTCCCCTCCAGTCCCCTCCAGTCCCCTCCAGTCCCCTTGGACTCGCTGCTCTTTGTCCTGTCTGTGTGTTTTTGGAGCCTCATACGGATAAAATCTGAATATCTAAATCAACCATGGATCTGGTTAGCTGGTCTCTCAATGCAATTGATCAAATTTTTTCTACAAGGAGGGAATCGATAGGTGAGCCTTCATGTCCAGATGGCACAGAGCCAGCGGGGTACGTTCAAGATCCATGGAGGGAGTGGCGCTTGAGCTGCCAGGCTCCTCTGTACATTGAGGACGCTGAAGATGTTTACATATTTGGATTTATGATCATCGGATTCCTGCTGTTTGTTGTTGGCGGATACCTGATGTATCAGAAAATTAAGCGCACGGATGCTGCTATTCCGGTCCTGATGTCCGTGTGCGTGGAGGTGAGTCGTGCTGTGAGTGCCGAGACTGTAAAAAGAGACGAGATGAATCGGAAACTGGACGTGATTCACGGCGTGAGCCACCGACAGCTTCAGATGCATGAACTCATGGGGAAAATGGATAACAACCTGGGGAAACTACATGCACTACTTAGGGAGAATGGACACGAATAATTCGGACTTTCGGATGATTTCCCACGAGAGAGAACCAGCAAAGGACTCAAGGCAGGCAAAAAATTCACTGTCAGTCTGACCGAAAACAATCTCTCTTATCTGAATCTGGCTCCCCTGAGCGGCCTTGGCCAAGGCTGAACTGAAAAAGAATCTCACCGAGGTCTTATCCGAAGTAGGCTCCCCCCCCACACCATCCCCCGCTCCATTGCCTTTCCCTGACTCTCAACGTCCTCGCTGGATCCTGGTGTTTCTCCCCCACGTGGAGCGGACTGATTGCACTGCGCGCCACCGGCTGCGTGCCACCGGGCGAGCGTGCACGGGCCGCTTGGCTGGGACCTTTTTCCTGATATGATGTCTTGTCCTGTATTAAGGTTGTTATGCCTGTGCTGAGGTTTTTTTTGTGAATCCCACAACATGTACCTCTGATCAAGGACATGTGGTGTGAGACACCTGTTTTTTATCCTCTCCCCCCCCCCCATCCCCTATGTGGTCATATTTTCCTCTGTTAAATTGAAGCGCTCTTATAGCGCTGACCCAAGCACCGTTGACTCCTGTCCATATGTTGTGTTGTTTTTGTATGTTTCTCTTGGACGGTGAACTGGGAAGTCAAATTCTGCTGTGTTGGGACGCTGGCTCAGTGGCGACAATAAATTTGATTCTGATTCTGATTCTGATTCAGATTCAGATTCAGTCCCGTCTTACCTGTAATCGTCCCTCCCTGAAGCTCCCAGTCTTGATCTTGCAGAGCGGTACTGATCCAGCTTGGCTCCTCGGGTTGAAGCAGTGGCAACGGTTCCTGCTTGGGTTGTGGGTTGCTGAGAGACGGATCGGGTGACTGCGTCTCACGGAGACGGTCAGACTGAGACGTCCTCGCTTCCAGCGACTGTTCAGTCTATCTGGTCCTGATTCAAATATGGGATCAATGTCCTCGTCAGATGTTGCTGATGTTGAAGAGACTTCTGGAAAAGCTGAACTGGTGTATCTTCACTTTTAGCTCCACCCCTCCAGGAAGTGAGACTTCCTTCAGAATATTTCTGGAGGAGGGTGGAGGAGACGAGGAGACGAGGAGACAAGGAGACGAGGAGGCCCAGATGTGATGCTAAGATGACTGACAGCTGTAAATAATTCTGCTGTTGGAAATGTTCCCTCTCTAATCTGCGTTTATTTCTTTCTCTGACAGCCATTTAACCATCAGGTTTGGTCTGAACGCACACTGTAAAAAAAAAAAAAAAAAAAAAAATGAAGTAAAAAACAGTAATTTTCCGGCAGCTGGTGCACCAGAGAAATAACGTGAAATAACAGAAAAATACTTTCTCATAAAAATACAGTTTTTTCCATAATTAAAATACAGTTTGTAGTTGTAATTTTAACAAGATTTTGCCTTATTTTTAAAACAATGCTGTATTACGAATAATAATGCTTAAATTCACAGAAATGTGCTGTTATTAATTGGTTTCAATGACATTATTTTATGTAAAGAAATTTTATATTAATTTGTGTTTGATGTAATTTAACAGCATATGACAAAAAAAATAATGTGATTCAGATATTGGGTTTAATATTGCTACAATTTTAAGGACTGTAGTGGATCCTGGTCTGCAACACCTGACAGCCATGGCGCTAGCTAAAGGAGTATTTAGTCAACTTCCTGTTTTTGCACAGCACAAGTTTAGTTTTACACACTTTATTAAAGAAACTCACGGGTACTGATTCGAACACAGACAGACTTAACTCAGGGTGACACAGATTAACATGTTAAATGTGGGGGGGGGGGGGGGGGGGGGGTCAAACCAGCAACAGACTTTACATGCTAGCATTAAATCACATAGCTAACAAATAAACACAGATAAGCACCTAAACAACCAGGGCTGCAAAGGATGCTGGGAAACGACCCAAAAGGACCTGCCAGATCACTAGCAGTTTTACAGTTTATTTCCTTAAATAACAGACAAATATTTGTGAAATTACGATATATTTGTGAACGTATTTTAACAATAAATATATGTATTTATAATGGGGTTTTTTTTTGTAAAAGAACAGTAATATTGTGTTTTCACAGTTACAGGGATTTAATGTTATTTTACATTAAACATGTAAAATCACAGTCTGTTTTTGTAAATTAAATGGTATTTTAAAAATACGAAAAATACGAAAAAAAAATCTGTGAAATAGACAGTAAACTTTGTTATATTACAATTTTTTTTTTTACAGTGCTTCGTTGGTTCATTTTGCATGTCCTGCCTGTGCACGGACCCCTGGATGTTCATGCTCATGCTCGGGCGCATGCTGTGCTGCAACCCCCCCACCACCAACACGGACACGTGAAAACGGCGTTCACGCAGTGCAGTCTGGGAAACCTTCGAGGCGCGTGTTAGTGCTACGTGCGTTTGTGAAGAGAAACAAGGCCGCAGTATTTCCACGCCAGCGTGACATCAGATGATGTCACCTTTACGGGCTGTGGATCAGGAGGCGGAGCGGTCAGCAGCCGCTGGTTCGATTCCTGGATGACGACTGAAACCAGCAGCTTTGAAAGGCAGTGAAGGAAACACCTTTGTGTTGTGTTGCAGTTCCTCAACTGACCACCAGGTGGCTCCTGAACAGGCTTCCACACCTGAACAGCCAACCTGTACTGAGTTTGTTTTGTACCACGTCAAGTCTGTGTTCGGTAGATTATTTCACTTCCTGACATTAAATCTTATATCGTTGGAAAGCCTGATTATTTCCCTTCTGAATGGAGCCACATCTGTCAGGAACATCTGTGGGTTGAAACATCCTCAGGTGTTTTTGAGGTACAGGTACAAACAGGTGTTTTTTTTTGTTTGCTGTTGATGTTTCCTCTGGTTCTGAGCTCCTGGTGCCCCTGGTACCGGTGAGGATGGACCCTGCTGCTGCGGTGGGTTGGTGTCTGGTCCGAGGATCGGCGCCGCCACGTTTGACACATCTGGACGGCTTCAAGCTGGCGTTCCACACAAACCGAAGACCAGGATCCGTGTAATGGACCCTGACCCTGTCAGCTCTGATTAGCCGTAGGCTACAGGTCTGCAGGACGATACGCCAGTCTGGTTCTGGTTCTGGTTCTGGTTCTGGTTCAGTCTGAGTCTGGTTCTTCCACGTTACTGAGGCCCGTTGGTCCACTGAGTTCATTAAAACCGTTAAATTTCCAGGACGTCTTGTTTCATCAGACATCAGTCATCTAATCCACCAAGCATCACCGACCAAGAGTCGTGGGTTGACCCACATCCAGATGTTCCTGACAGATGTGGCTCCATTTCTAAGGGAAGTAATCAGGCTTTCCAGCTGCAGGAGAATTTATGCCAAGAAGCATTGTTACAACACACAAAGTTCCTTATAAAGTTGACAAAGCAACGTAATAATATAATAATGGCTTTTGATTGACAGGAAGGAGGGGCTTCAGCGGCGCTCAGCAGAAAAGCTGTGGGTGTTTGTCCAGTAACTTTACAGACGACGATCCTGCGTTTTATAATAAATACTGAATGTATTGAGCCGCGTTTGTTCTCGAAGAACTCCACCAACGAGAACTTCTTCAGGTGTACCATCCCAGCTGATCTGGGCCGTGAGCCGCCGCTGACGCAGCTGTCTGGGAGGTGTTTGGAGGTGGCTGCTGGTGATACCGGCTATCGTTGGTCCACCACCACAACGTTTAGAGCAAACTGGTGCTGATAAAGGAGTGAGAGAGACGGAGGGAGAGCTGATAAGACAGCTGGAGGGCGACGCTGATAAGCTCCTACGTTCATGAGCTGCATCTTTACGTCTGTTTATTATTAAATGTGCTGAACTATTCAGATGTTGAAGGATATAAACAGTCATTTTAAAGGTTTTTGTGACGGAGGAGGAGGAGGGTGACGTCCCCTTGTTTTCTTTTCTCTCTCCTCCCTCTCTCACGCCGTCCTTGGGCCTCGACCCCCCCCCCGTGGAGATAGACAGAGAGGGCGGGAACACACGCCTGCCTGCTTTCAGCCCTGCGACGCACACATCCTCTGGTTCTGCTCTGACCCGGTCTCACTGGATCCTGCTCTGTTTTACCGGCCACCATGCTGCCGTTCACGCGTGGATGGATCTGCTGCTGCTGAGCCGGACCCTGGCAGAACTTCCTGTTTCAGGTGAGAGCTGTGATCGTCTGCAGCATGTAGACGTAAAACACATTTTTCACTGTAAACGGATCACAGGTTACAGTGAAGCTCGTTAGCAGTCCAGATGTGTGAAGGTGAATCTTCTCTCTCTTTAATCTCTTCTTTAAACTTTAATAATCTGAATTAGATCTCTCTTCTCTGTTGGCGTGAAAAGCAGTTTATATTTCCTCAGAAAGGCCTCAGAAATCTTGTGATCAGTCAAAGAGAAACCAGTTTGGTTTCTGAAAACGTTTTAAATTCGGTCATATTCAGGAATATGCAAACACACGTAAAAAAGAAACCCCAAAAGCCCCGCGGGCTGAGCTCAGACCCGGTAGCTTGTATGTCCACCTGCGTGACTTTATTCATCTGCGGCTTCTCGGTGGAGCAGCTTTGGTCCATTTTGTTTCCAGCTTTGCTCCAGCTGATGGAGGTTCTGGTTCTGGTTCGCTAACTCTCTGAAGGTCCTGTCACCTTCAGTTTGGCTGAGCTCTGTTGCAGAACGCTGGTTCTACTTTTCCAGTCGTCCTGATGCAGACCTCAGACCTGTCAGATCTTCAGATCAGCGACCGAGCCGTTGTCTTCATCTCTGAGAGCTGGATGAAGGACGGACAACTGTTGTCCATCCATGAAACAGAAGTCAGGAGACAGAGGAGGCTTCAACCCCTCCAAATGAAACCTCCTCGTTCTGTCTTTTTCTGCTGGCGTGGACGGTTTGATCCTGGGATAAGGAGACATCTGCTCCTGTCTTCTCCACTTACACTGCAGAACATCCAACAATCAAGTGTTTGGATGCAGAAACAGTTGCTTCTTTAAGACTGGTGCTGATGTCTTTCCCTCTTGGCATTGTGTTAACACACATCTAAATGCTCCAGACAAAAGATAAATAAAGAGCAGAGAGGTCTGCACAGCTGCAGGACATCATTTCATTAACGGGCTGATGATTAGCAGCGTCTGACTGTCAGATCCGGTTCTTCAGTTCTGGCACCAGTGTAACAAAGGTTGGATCAGGTGTCTGAGGCTGGTCTGACTGGTACTAAGACCAGAGCTGACAGCAGACTGGAAAGGTCCTGGAGAAGATGGTTTACTGGAGCGCTGTCCTGGTAGGAGCAGCTGGACCAGTGGAGGTTTATGGACCGGTCCTGATGGGATGTGGAGAGAGCGTGAACCAGCACACGGGTCTAAAGGAACCAGTGTCAGTTTTTTACGTGCTGTACTTTGGTGAGAACATCTCACAGCAGATGGGTTAGGGTTAGGAGGGTATGAAGGTATGAAGGTCCTCTTCTGACCAGTTCTGGTCGTAGCAGCTGATCCGACCTCAGAAAGCCAAACACGAACCAAGTTCTTACCTGAAAGGTTGAAGCTAAAACCAGCGGAGGTCCAGGATGGTCAGCACCAACTAATATAAAATCTGTCTTGCTCTCAGATTAAAGCCACGTCATGACTGAGCTGGAGGCCTCCGGGGTGGGGGAGCCCCCTCCGCCCTACATGATCTTCCTGGTGGTCTTCCTCTTCTTCATGACCGGACTGCTGGGCTTCCTCATCTGCCACCTGCTGAAGAAGAAGGGATACCGCTGCCGGACTGGAGACGTGGAGGAGGAGGAGGAGGAGGAGGAGGAGGAGAAGCTTGGAGGAAACGAGGACGGTAGGTCAGAGCGGAGGAGGGTCCCACGAAAAGACGAGCTGCATGACGTCATCACAGTAGAGCATTATGGGAAATGTGTGATGACACGAGAGAACATCTAAACACATTTGCTCCATCTGAAGCTGTTACAGCTCAGATGTTAAAGTTGTCTGTTACAGCTGTTGCATCTGTTACGACTGTAACAGCTGTTGCAGTTGTTGCATCTGTAACAATTGTCTGTAACAACTGTAACAGTTTTAACAACTGTAACATCAGAAATTGAATAAAAAAGAGACACAGCTGTAACAGAGAAAAAATAACAGAAGGCTGTAACAGCTGCCATCTGTTATTTTTATTCTGTTGCAGATGTTACAGCTGTCACAACTGTAACAGAGAGCTGTCACAGCTGTAACAGTTATCAACTGTTACAGTTGAGCTGTAACAGTTATCAACTGTAACAGTTATCAACTGTTACAGTTGAGCTGTAACAGTTATCAACTGTAACAGTTATCAACTGTTACAGTTGATAACTGTTACAGCTGTAACAGCTGTCTGTTACAGTTATGGCAGCTGTAACAGCTGTCATAACTGTTACAGACAACTGTAACATCTGTAACAGTTGATAGCTGTAACATCTGTAACAGTTGATAGCTGTAACAGCTGTAACAGTTGATAACTGTTACAACTGTAACATCTGTAAAAGTTCAAAAGTATCAACTGTTACAGCTGTCACAGCTGTAACAGTTAATAACTGTTACAGCTGTGACAGCTGTCTGTTACACACTGTAACAGACAGCTGTCACAGCTGTAACAGTTATTAACTGTTACAGTTGAGTTGTAACAGTTATCAACTGTTACAGCTGTTACATCTATCAACTTTTACAGCTGTCTGTTGTTTTTTATTCTGTAACAGCTGTAACAGTTGATAAGTGTTAGAGCTGTTACAGTTATCTGTGCAGTGTACGGTTGTCCTGTACGGTTGTCCTGTAGCACCTTAATTAACCCTCTGTGGACGTTGGGGGACTGCATGCTCGACTGACAGTTCATCTGAAGGACGCCAACGTCAATGACCAGGGGAACGCTCGTCAGAGCATCTGCTAATTAACAATGTGATGAGACCGGTCACGTGACTGAACAGGATTACAGATGTGGTGATGAGGCCCCACATCAGGAGCTGGTTGTGGCGTTCGTGGTTGTCCTCAGAGATTGTGTTACCAGCACTCAGACACGTAAACGTTCTCAAACGTGAGCTCGCTCTGAGTCTACGTAGACGCCACAACGTCTCCTGTACCTGGTTTCTAAAGTCAGAAACATGTCTTTTTTATTCATTACTATCTAGTTAATTTATCTTTTTGTTGGATTTTCTTTTAAGGAACAAAAACAAATGGTAGCTACAGTTTTAACCCTTTAGTCATTTAGTTACTGTGGCTTCATTCAGTTTCCTGCTTTAATTCCTCCAACATGAAGCACCATGAATGTGTTCGGCCGTCGTCCGTCCAGAAAGACGACGCCGCTGTTTGGAAAAAGTGAGCTGAATTTGTTGCCGTGTGCTGTTTTTCTGCATTTCAGAGGAGCATGAAGGAAACCAGGACACAGTGGAGCAGATCCTGAAATGTATCCTGGAGAATGAAGGTAAGAAGGGTTTCCTGTACCATCGTCTGTCTCATTTCTTTTCTTGGCTTGTGTTCTGCTGTTTCACTGTTACAGTCTTTGATTAGACCAATGTGATGCTGTAAAAACATAAGTATCCCTGGATCGAGACGCCATGGGGGGGCGTGAACCTGATCCAGCAGAGACGTGTCATTAATGTTTGCTGTTAAATCCAGGATATATCAAGAATTACATTGAAGAAAAAGAAGCAGGTGGGTGAAAAAGTATAAAAAAATATCAGGATGTGATAAAAAGTCATCTGGTCCTGAGCAGAATGAAAAGCTTCTCCACCCCTGGACTTGTTTTAGGCAAACATCTCTGCTCTGGTTCCCATCTAAGCAGACTTTCTGGAGAGAAGAGGGTCATTTTCTGAACTTTAACTGCTAACAGGCCTGCAGAGCCTCGGTCCACTGACTTTAGGGTTAGCAACCATCCCGATTTTCCCGGGACATCCCGTTTTTTAGGTGAATTTTATTTGCCCCGTGAAGAACTGCTCTCGTCCCGCATTTCAATCATAGTCTTGACAGCATTTTTTAATGGAATGTTATTGAAGCATTTCGTCCAGTGATAGACTGCTGATTGATGACACATTATAAACAGGGAGTTTTAATAGGCTACTATGCCCCAAAACTCAACGTTTACAAAGTATATTGTCCAATGATAACAGACTGGTGTATGATGACACATTCTGATCAGGGAACTGTGATTGGCTACGCCGAGACCTGCGTGTATGCGTTGCTATGGGAGACGGTTGTAATCAGTGAAGTTTACTAAGGGAAATGGATGAACCAGCTAAAAAAAGAGGCTTTACAGCTAAAACAAGGAATGGGAAACAAAAAGGTCGTGGGTTAAAGCCACTACAGACCCTAGAAGAGCATTTTGTACTTTATGCCGCCGCGCGATATCGATTGGCCATGGTGGCGAGCACGACTCATCCCGCCATGAAGACACCGAGTGTCATAAAAAGGCTGTGCTAGCTAAAGGAGCAAGCAACATCACTTCATTCTTCGCCGCATCTACTGCTGAAATTGACAACATTTCTGCAAGCGAGGTGTCCTAAATATACCACACCATGAAACACGGCCACAGCTATAACAGCGCTGACTGCACCGTGAAATTAAACGGGGCTTTATTTCAAGACTCGAGTGTCGCTAAGAAGATGCAGTTGGGAAGAACCAAAGCGGAGATGATCACCATGAATGTGTTGGGTCCAAGCACTGTGGGGAAAATAGTCTCCGATCTTTCCTCAGGTGATGGTGAGCCCCTTTATTTTTCACTCGCTAGCGATGCCTCTAACAAGGGCAACAGAAAAATGTTTCCAGTGTGTGTGAGCTACTTTTCCGCGTTGGGTGGCATAATGTCCAAGTTGTTGGATTTCTACGAAAACATTTGCGAATGGCACACATAAGGCTCTCCTTTCCTGTCTGGACACATATGGTCTTAATGTTGAAAACATCACTACATATGCCGCCGACAATGCAAATGTTAACTTCAGAAAGCACCATTCTGTCTACAAATTGTTCACCAGCGTAAACGATGCCATTCTAAAAGCTAACTGCCCGGCCCATGTTGCACACAGGTTGTGTACACACAAGTTGTGTACAACATGCATAATTCATTTCATAAAATTATCCTGAAATTAGTAGGATTGTGGTCTGGATAAGAAAACATAATCATTTCTGGCATGGGTAGGGTGGCAAGACGTCAGTCTTTTCAATGCCTTAAAATGCAGGAAATTGCATCTAAGAAACACAAAATTTTCTGGGGGAGGACCCCCCAAACCCCCCGTCCAAAAAATGTCCCTCTTTCCAGCTTCAGGGAGTTGGCCACCCTAATGCTAACAGACCTGCAGAGCCTCGGTCCGCTGACTTGAACATGCTCTGGATACTCTGGATACACTCTGGATAACGGCAGCATCCCAGTATCACCCTCTCTGCCTACTGGGAGACTCTTCATGACCACTCTGGATAACGGCAGCATCCCAGTATCACCCTCTCTGCCTACTGGGAGACTCTTCATGACCACTCTGGATAACGGCAGCATCCCAGTATCACCCTCTCTGCCTACTGGGAGACTCTTCATGACCACTCTGATAACAGCAGCATCCCAGTATCACCCTCTCTGTCTACTGGGACACTCTTCATGACCACTCTGATAACAGCAGCATCCCAGTATCACCCTCTCTGTCTACTGGGAGACTCTTCATGACCACTCTGATAACGGCAGCATCCCAGTATCACCCTCTCTGTCTACTGGGAGACTCTTCATGACCTCTGGATAACAGCTCCAAGAAACTTCTCTCTACTGCCGTAATCATCACCAAGAGAACTTTTTCAGAGGTTTCTGTCATGATTGGAGGTGGGATGAAGGACCCAAGAACAGGAGTTTAAAGGGGTTTAAACAAAAACACAAAAATCTCCAAAATCCCAAAACACAAAAGTCCAGAAACATAAATCCAAAAATACAAACTAAACTTAAATTCCAGGGAATTCCAGATATCCAGTCAGGAGAAAACAAGCAGAAAAACCGGCAGAGAAAGTCAGGACAGAAGACAACGGACCAGCAGAGACCAGACCAGAGATGACTAGACTTAAATACACTGGTCAACAAATGAGAGGCAGGTGCAGGAGATCAAGGTAACGAGGGGGAGGAAGCAAAGCAGAAAACAACCGAGACAAGACAGACCTTCAAAGTAAAACAGGAAACAGCAGAAAAGAGACAGGGAGTGACGCCAACTTGACACAAAACACGAGACTGCCATGGCCGACCTAAACCACGACAGTTACTGCAGACAGCCAGATATAAGCTCTGATAAAAGACTTTCCATTATACATGTCCTTTAAACAAAGCCTTATTTTGTAGCGGGTTTGATGGTCATTGGATTTCTAACTGGGGTTGTTTTTGTCACCTCCAGCCAATATGGAAGCATTCCAGGAGATGTTGGGAAACAACGTCTGCGTACGCCATGATCCCAGGTAAGCACCTTCAGATACAAGCACGTTAGCATCCTAATGAAAAATGATTTTCTTTTAAACTGTCACTTTTTAAAATGAACCGGTATGTCACCAGAATAACTTGCCACATAGCCAAAAGCAGTCCCAGATGTCACCATAAAACCATAATCAACCTTCATTAAAGTTAGAATGAATTATTATTTCTTGGTTGTTATCAGTTGAAGAACATTGTGTTCATCTTTTTATTGTCACTTAGATGAAGATCAGATCACATTTTGTGGCAAATTTTAAAGTTAATTTCAAAGGGTTGACGGCCGTTTCGTACCACTGAACAAAAACAGTCTGCTCTTGTTGTAAACATGTTGGAAAAATCTGGAAAATGGTCCGATGATCAGAGCAGCCAGAGACGTGAATCTCTGCAGTGAGTTACTACTGATGGTGGTCCAAGGAAGCAAATCAAGGAGCAGGGTTGATCAGGGATGATCCAGGAGAAGGTCTCCTTCACCTGGATCATCCCTGAACCAGGATCAAGATCCAGGATCATCTCCTGGATCAGGGATGATCCAGGAGATGATCCTGGATCATCCCTGAACCAGGATCAGGATCCAGGATCATCTCCTGGATCAGGGATGATCCTGAAGGAGACCTTCACCTGGATCATCCCTGAACCAGGACCAGGATCCAGGATCATCTCCTCGATCAGGGATGATCCAGGAGAAGGTCTCCTTTACCTGGATCATCCCTGAACCAGGATCAGGATCCAGGATCATCTCCTGGATCAGGGATGATCCAGGAGATGATCCTGGATCATCCCTGAACCAGGATCAAGATCCAGGATCATCTCCTGGATCAGGGATGATCCTGAAGGAGACCTTCACCTGGATCATCCCTGATGAACCAGGATCAAGATCCAGGATAATCTCCTGGATCAAGGATGATCCAGGAGAAGGTCTCCTTCACCTGGATCATCCCTGAACCACGATCAGTATCCAGGATCATCTCCTGGATCGGGGATGATCCAGGTGAAGGAGACCTTCACCTGGATCATCCCTGAACCAGGACCAGGATCCAGGATCATCTCCTGGATCAGGGATGATCCAGGTGAAGGTCTCCTTCAGGATCATCCCTGATCCAGGACCAGGATCCAGGATCATCTCCTGGATCAGGGATGATCCAGGTGAAGGTCTCCTTCACCTTCAGAGGTCCTGTAGAGTTTGTTGCCTGACAGGTTGGAGCTGTTGAGGCCATATCCAGTAACCAGCTGTATAATTAAGGTGGTCATAAGGTTTTTGTTAACGTTTTAACAATCTTCTTCCTGATTTTTTTTGTTGTGCCAGTTGCTGTCCTTTTATTGATTCTTTATTACCGTATTGGCCCAAATATAGGACAATATTTTACTCTAGCGGGACTCGTCTTATAATCGAGGTCTTGACTTTTCTGTTGTCGTTACACGTCTTCGCCACTAGATGGAGCCGCACCAACGTAATCTGTAAGAATGGAGCATCACATGGAGCAGATCTGATGTTTATTAACATAATAAACAACAGTTTATCAAATAGTACTATACATTGATCATCAATAACATGGAAACCTGACACGTTCCTTACCTCATGTATGGTAGTTTAACAATACAGCAAAATGTTATCTCTGTGTGAGTTTTTCTACAATGATTGTACAATAAGGAGTTGTTTGATGAATAACCTCCTGTCTTTAACATATTTTTATTTTCCCAGAATGATATCTGAAAAATAGGGGTCGTCTTATAATCGGAGTCGTTCTATATTCGGGTCAATACGGTGTTTTTCTTTCTTCCAAAGTCAGCAGGCTTGAGGATCCCACAGAAATGGCTCGATCTAATTTTAGGATCTCATTGATCTCCAGGTTACGTAAAGAGTCCATCGGTGGAGTTCCTCCTCATCTTCACACGGTCCACTCAGGCACCGACCACAACACCTGCCACCTCTGCGCCCAGGTGCGAGCTAAAAAGGGTCGCAGACAAAGCAGGACGCCCCGCCTCAAGCAGCGACCCGGAGAGCAGACGGTCTTCTCCGTCGGGAGGTACCGGTGCAGAATTTATTTCACAGCTGAAGCAGAAGCAGCGTGATGAGAAACCGATGTGTGGATGATCAATGTGTGGATGATCGATGTGTCTTGATCCTGTCAGGTTTCGGGTGATACACACCGATAAGAAGCTCCACGGCGGCGCCAGCCCGTTGGCTGCGTCAGGCGACCAGCTGGACCGATCCCAGGACAGCGAGGAGAGGAAGGAGGCCGGCTACAACCTGAGAAGCATGTTCAAGGAGACCCGATCGCCTGCAGACGGCGCCAACGGCGTAGCTGCTAACGCGGGGAAACGGAAAAAGAGCGTGACCATCTTTGGACTGAGACGTGGCAGCGACCCGTCAGGCATGAGGGTGAAAGGAGGCAGGAGGGAGTCCGGAGAGGTCCAGTTTATTTTCCAGCAGCCGCCTGCCGTTGTGGAGGAAACTCCACTGGCAGCGAGGGATGACGCCGGAAAACCTGGTGCTAAAAGCTCAGGTTCTGTTAATTCAACCTCGACCCAAAGAAAGAATCAGGCTTCCACCTCCGTTCTCCTCCCCATCTCGTCTGAAAGAGGAATGAATCTGGGCGGTAAGGTGTTCAAGGCTGAGGAGGCGTTTGTACCTGGACCGCTGCAGACCTCCACGCCCATCATCCCCATGCCGACGTCCATTCCAGGTTTCATGGCTGCGGGTCAGAAAGAACTTTCTAGCAAAGGCTTCTCGGTGGACCGGACTCCCCCAGACCCGAGCTCCAGCCCAGACCTGCCGCCGGGCTTTGGAGCTGGTCTACCTTTAATAAGCTTAGGCTCCTCCCCGCTCGCCTCCCTGGCCGAGTCACCGAGCTCCAACGGCGCCGCCAGGAACGTGCCGTCGTCCCCTGGTCCCACACCGAGCCCCAAACTCTCGCCGGGCCCAGACGGGTCCAGCCAAGAACCTGATTCATCCTCATCCCTGGAACCAAGGGGCAGCCCAGCACAGCTCCGCCCCCCCTCACCTGCCGGGACCGCTGGGCCCGTAAACACCACTCCACCACCATCAACACCTGGCCAGAACCGATCCCTCACAGGCCCGCTTCGTCTTCACCTGCAGACAGCGACGGTAACGTCTCCGGTGGACTCAGTCGCTGTCGAGGAGACGCGAGGAAACACGATCCCAAAGACGGAGGAGAAGACAGAAATAAAGAGAGAGAGCTGGGATTCTGAAATCAGCGAAGCTTCCAGCAGCTGATCCTGAAGCTTCTGAAGCTTCTCCGTCTGATCTTAAAGATAAACTGAGCAGCTTGTCTCCTTTCAGCCCGTCCTCACCTGGAGGCAGCAGAATGACAGGTGTGACCATTGTTAGAGCTGACAGCAAGAGAGAGTTCTCAGTTGTCACCATGACAGAGGAAGGAGAAAACATCTGGTGACACTTCTGGACATGCGCTTGTATCAGGAAGAGGGACAATCCAGTCCAGCAGCCAGTAACCAGGGAGACGTTTCCATTTCAGGTGTTGAAGAACCTGAGAACAGCACAAAGAAGTCAGGGACAACGGTGAGGACAACGCCGAGTCAAGAGAAGGACGACCTGATGGAGATGGAGGACATTAGAGACTGCAGGGTCACTCAGGTGAGGACAGGGAGGACGGGAGGACATTAGAGACTGCAGGGTCACAGGGAGGACGTGGAGGACATTAGAGACTGCAGGGTCACTCAGGTGGAGGACAGGGAGGACGTGGAGGACATTAGAGACTGCAGGTCACTCAGGTGGAGGTCAGGGAGGACGTGGAGGACATTAGAGACTGCAGGTCACTCAGGTGGAGGACAGGGAGGACGTGGAGGACATTAGAGACTGCAGGGTCACTCAGGTGGAGGACAGGGAGGACGTGACGCAGACTCCATCAATACAGGACGGAGAGACGAAGTCAGAGGACGGTGGACGGCTGAAGACGTCCTCTGATGATCCAGAGAAGGGGACAGGTGACGCCAATCAATGACGTCTGAGGAGCGAATAATCCCGACCTGTGATCGTTTTAAATGACCTCCTGCTCGTTGGACCGTAACAGCAGACTGGACCGGTCCGGTCCGGTCCGGTCCGGTCCGGTCCGGCGGTCCAGTTGGAGCTTTTTACCCCAAACAACATAATCTGGACTATAAGGAATCATTCTAGAAACAGATTTTCTTTATTTGTTTTATTATTAATTTTATTAGATATATTTTTAGCCATCAGTTTCAGTGAGACGTTTGTCATGATGTGCACAAGAAGGCCCACCTGAGAGCTACCTGAGAACCTGACCCTGAGAATCACCTGAGAACCACCTGATCCACCTGGAGCACCTGACCTGAGACCACCTGAGATCCACCTGAGAGCCACCTGAGAGCCACCTGAGAACCACCTGAGAATCACCTGAGATCCACCTGAGAGCTACCTGAGAGCTACCCGAGATCCACCTGAGAGCCAACGGGGAGTCACCTGAGAACCACCTGAGATCCACCTGAGAACCACCTGAGATCCACCTGAGAGCCACCTGAGAGCCACCTGAGAACCACCTGAGAATCACCTGAGATCCACCTGAGAGCCACCTGAGAACCACCTGAGAATCACCTGAGATCCACCTGAGAGCCACCTGAGATCCACCTGGAGAGCCACCTGAGAACCACCTGAGAATCACCTGAGATCCACCTGAGATCCACCTGAGATCCACCTGAGAGCCACCTGAGATCCACCTGAGAGCCACCTGAGAACCACCTGAGAACCACCTGAGAATCACCTGAGATCCACCTGAGAGAGAGAGCCACCTGAGATCCACCTGAGAGAGACCTGAGATCCACCTGAGAGCCACCTGAGAGCCACCTGAGAACCACCTGAGACCCACCTGAGAGCCACCTGAGAACTGAGATCCACCTGACCACCTGAGATCCACCTGAGAGATGGATCCACCTGATCTCAGGGGATCCACCTCAGGTGGATCTCAGGTGGATCGGTTTTTCCTTGAGCTGTCTCTTCATACCTGTTCGACCAGGATTAAGTGTGTTCTCTTATTTAAATTCCCTCCACCATGAGTTGTAATAAATGTTGACCAGTGGTGCCTGATAGTTTGTGAATCTTTACCTGGTTACATGTCATGATGGTGAAGGTCTCATTGATCAAGAGCTGATCGATTATAAAAACTCACCCAGTTCAAAAAAACCATTGATATTCTTATAAGATAAACATATTGATAAATAATACTAACAACAACAAACGTGAGCTCCATGTTTCCAGGAGAACATCAGGGACGTTGGACCAGGACCAGGTCCAGGTCCACAGCGTCTTCATCTGACTGATGGACTCGTGGACAGATGTCCTGACGTGTCCTTACGTCCTAAAGGAAATGTTCCTCCACCGACTGCACGCCGTCTAAACCCGGATGAAGCAGTTCAGACCAGATTTGATCCGTTCAGACCAGTTAGATCAAAGGTTCTCCATCAACGTTCTGCCACCTCTGAAGTTAGCAACGTGGAAGCAGTGATGGTGGAGCCAAAATGAGCTAGCAGTGATGGACAGTGGGCGGAGCCAACATGAGCGAGCAGTGATGGACAGTGGGCGGAGCCAACGTGAGCGAGCAGTGATGGACAGTGGGCGGAGCCGACATGAGGAGCAGTGATGGAGTGGGCGGAGCCGACATGGCGAGCAGTTGATGGACAGTGGGCGGAGCCGACATGAGAGAGCAGTGATGAGGAGGAGGAGCATGAGAAGTGGGCGAGATGCGGAGCCGACATGACGAGCAGTGATGGACAGTGGGCGGAGCCGACATGAGCGAGCAGTGATGGACAGTGGGCGGAGCCGACATGAGCGAGCAGTGATGGACAGTGGGCGGAGCCAACATCCTGTGGAATATTAGCAGCTTCAGTCCAGCTGTCACAGAGACGTCTAACCCGTCCACATATGTCATACTGGACACTTTTTTTAATTAATAAATGAAGAATCATGTTTTTTTTGCTTGACTGGATTTTCTTTCCACTAGATGTCCACCAGAGAACATGGGGGGGGGGGGGGGGGGTCCAGAACAGCTCTGAATATGGAACATGAATAATTGAATCATATCAAATGCTGCCAGAGGAAGGATTTAAAAGTACCAGAGAGTTTAGTGGGCGGAGAGCTGCACAAACCACAAGGCATCATGGGAGTAGTTGTCTCCGAGGTGTTTGGACCTCGATGGTCAGGATCAATAAAGTATTTAAGAGCAGATGGAGCAGATGTTTGTGTGCTGTGAAACGTCCTAAAACCACTCTGGAAGCTATGAAGCTGCTGGTTCAAATCCCAGCTGGGTTCTTTCTGCAGGTCTGGACGGTCCTCTGAGAGTCCAGGTGTCCCCAGATGTCTGGACTCATTAGTGTTGGGGGGGGGGTGAATGTTTCCCGCCTGATGCATGCAGCCCCCAAACATGAATCAAATCATGTAATTATATAAATTAAAGTGTAAACTACCGTGGTTCTCTGTAATTAAAGGGACATATACAAACGTAAGTGAATCAACAGTCTTTTAATGTCCAACATTGTCTTCCCTCAACACATTATTCTTATCATTCTTTGACGCTGACTAGTAATTGACCCGTTAGGGGACAGTTACGTCTTTTCACGCAGGACAACGGAGACTGTTTTACGTTAAGGTTTCTTTCAACATACGAATTTAAAAGTTCACCACTTCATTCAGCTTGGGGGGGTTAGGGTTAGGGTTAACCCTAACCCTGGTCAACACCAGCCCTCGAGGACGGGGACGGCCCACCCCTGGTCTAGTGAACAAGTGAATGGTGCAATGATACAGTATGTATTTGAGATGTGATAGACATGTCCAGGGCCTGAGGACAGCTGGGATGATGGATGATGGATGGATGGATGGATGACGGATGATGGATGGATGGATGGATGGATGATGGATGAGGGATGAGGATGATGGATGGATGGAGGATGATGGCTGGATGGATGGATGGATGGGGATGGATGGATGGATGGATGGATGGATGGATGGATGGATGGATGGATGGATGGATGGATGGATGGATGGATGGATGGATGGATGGATGGATGATGGATGGATGGATGGATGGATGGATGGTGGATGGATGGCTGTATGGATTGGATGTAGGATGATTGGGGATTACAGATGTAATAGATTGATAGAATGGAAATCCTTTTTTTGAAACCATGTCTGTTCTGTTGTCCGTGTGGGACATTAATCGACCGGTTCAGGTTTTGTCCACTTTACTCTCTAAAGGACCAGACAAACACCCCAGGAGTTTATTTATTATTATTTAATGAGTTCCACAATGATACAACACTGCAGTTTTAATACAAAACAGGGAAACAATCATTCAATAACTGGTTCCTGTTCATAAACACATTAAAAACACTCTTTTGCGTATTTTTAGACCGCTAATGCAGTGATTCCCAAAGTGTGGCCCGCGGCCCCCTGGTGGGCCGTCGTGGTACTGCAGGTGGGCCGTGTTTTGAATCCTTGATTTTTAAAAAAATATCTTTTAATTACTGTAAAATCTTCATGACACAATTATAAAAACATTTAGAAGTAAAAAAACAAACCAGTTAAGTGTAATTCTACTGTCATCTTAACTTATTTTTATTTTTATTATATTTGTTGACCCTCACATTAACATCGGAACAAAGATTCTGGTCCTGGATGTTGATCACAGTTGTGATTAAAGGTTCTGGTGGGCCGTGCAGATTTTTAGCATTTTAAATTGGGCCTTGGTGTTCTGAAGTTTGGGAACGACTGCGCTAATTGTTTAATGTGCAAAAGACGTCACGCTAAAGCTACATTCTCACTGATTACAATGTTAATGTCAATTAGACTTTTTACAACTCTTGATTACACATAAACGATAAGACTTAGACTCTGAACATACAGGGTTGGGGTTCGGTGAGCTCTGGGCCGGTGGTCTGTGGTTCTCAGGTGAACTCTCATCAGCTGACGCTCCAGCTGACCAATGAGAACACCCGATGACGACAAGGAGCCTTCAGGTGTTCAGAACAAGCAGGTGTTGGTGTGGACTTCAACAGTCACTGCTGTCTGCGTCTGCTGGAGCTGGAGGCTTCAGCGTTGGAGGAGGGGGGGGCGCTCGACACTGCAACAATGGAGGGGGGATGGAGGGAGGATGAGGAGAGGATGAAGGGGATGGAGAGAGGAGGAGGAGGGAGGAGGAGGGGGAGGGAGAGAGGATGGAGGAGGATGGAGGGAGGAGGAGGGGGGGTGAGGGGGGGGGGATGGAGGGGGAGGAGAGAGGATGGAGGTGGGGATGGAAGGGGGATGGAGAGGAGGGGGATGGAGAGAGAATGGCAGGGGGGATGGAGAGAGGTGGAGGAGGATGGAGGAGGATGGGGAGGAGGAGGGGATGGAGGGGGGGGGGAGGGGGGAGGAGGGGGGATGGAGGGGGATGGAGAGAGGATGGAGGGGGATGAAGAGGAGAGAGAGGGGGGGGGGATGGAGGGGGGATGGAGAGAGGATTGGAGGAGAGAGAGAGGATGGAGGGA
Organism: Hirundichthys speculiger; assembly: GCA_018398805.1. Classification (NCBI taxonomy): domain Eukaryota; kingdom Metazoa; phylum Chordata; class Actinopteri; order Beloniformes; family Exocoetidae; genus Hirundichthys; species Hirundichthys speculiger. The sequence continues at coordinate 79,050 of JAGFBZ010000361.1, read as the reverse complement.
GGATGGAGGGGGGAGGAAGGAGGGGGGGTGGAGGTGGGAAGGATGGGGGTGGAGGGGGGAGGGGGGATGGAGAGAGGATGGAGGGGGGATGGAGGGGGGGGGGGGAAGGGATGGAGAGAGGATGGGGGAGGATGGAGGGAGGAAAGGAGAGGGGGGGGGATGGGGGGGGATGGGGGGGGATGGAGAGAGGATGGGGGGGAGGGAGGGAGGAGGGGGGGGGATGGCAGGGGAGGAGAGAGGATGGAGGGAGGATGGAGGGGAGGAGGGAGGAGGGGGAGGATGGAGGAGGAGGAGGGGGGGAAGGAGGGGGGGTGGAGGGGGGGGAGGGGGGAGGGGGGATGGAAAGAGAGGGACCGAGAGGAGGAGGGGAGATGGAGGGAGGATGGAGGGGGTGGAGGGGGATGGAGGGAGGATGGAGGGGGATAAGGAGGGGGGAGGGAAGAGGAAGGAGGGGGGGTGGATCCTTGGTGATCAGGAGGGATGGATGGGGGATGGAGACGGAGATGAGGATGGAGGAGGAGGATGGGAGGCAAGGAGAGGGGGTGGAGGGGGGAGGGGATGGAGGAGGTGGCGAGGGATGGAAGGGGGGGATGGACAGAGAGGATGGAGAGATGGAGGGAGTGGAGTTTTTGGTTGGAGGGAGCTGGGGGCGGATGGAGGGGGGATGGGAGGGAGGAGGAGGGGAGAGAGGAGGGAACGGCGAGAGGATGGAGGGACGGATGGAGGGGGATGGAAGGAGGAAGGAGGGGGGATGGAGAGAGGAGGAGGGGGATGAGGGGGAAGGAGGGGGGGTGGAGGGGGGATGGAGGGAGGAGGAGAGAGGCATGGAGGGGGGTTGGATGAAGAGAGGATGGAGGGTGGGAGGGGTGATGGAGGGGGGGGATGGAGGGCTGGAGGGGGAGGAGAGAGGATGGAGGGAGGCAGAAGGGGGGATGGAGGGAGGATGGAGGGGGGATGGAGGAGGGAGATGGAGAGAGGAGGAGGGAGGATGGAGGGGGGAGAGGAAGGGAGGATGGAGGGAGGATGGGGGGGGATGGAGGAGGATGGAGGGGATGGGGGAAGGGGGGATGGAAGGAGAAGGAGGGAGGAGGGAGGGGATGGAAGGAGGATGAGGGAGGTGGGGGGATGGAGGGAGGATGGAGGGGGGAGATGGAAGGAGGATGGAGGGGGTGGAGGGGGGATGGAAGGAGGATGGAGGGAGAGGATGGAGGGGGATGGAGGGGGGATGGAGGGAGGATGGGGGGGGGAGGGGGGATGGAGGGGGATGGAGGGAGGATGGAGGGGGGGAGGGAGGAGGAGGGAGGGATGGAGGGGGGGAGGGAATGGAGGGATGGAGGGGAGGGAGGATGGAGGGGGGATGGAAGGAGGATGGAGGGAGGATGGAGGGGGGGATGGAGGGATGGAGGATGGAGAGAGGATGGAGGGGGGATGGAGGAGGATGGAGGGGGGATGGAGGGGGGGGTGGAGGGAGGAGGTGGAGGGGGGATGGAGGAGGAGGGAGGGGGATGGGAGGGGGAGGATGGAGGGAGGATGGAGGGGGATGGAAGGAGGATGGAGGGGATGGAGGGGGGAGGATGGAGGGGGAGGGGGGGATGGAAGGAGGATGGAGGGAGGATGGAGGGGGGATGGAAGGAGGATGGAGGGAGGATGGAGGGGGATGGAAGGAGGGAGGGAGGAGGGATGAGGGGGATGGAAGGAGGATGGAGGGAGGATGGAGGGGGATGGAGGGGGGATGGAGGAGGATGGAGGAGGGAGGATGGAGGGGGGGAGGGGGGATGGAGGGAGGATGGAGGGAGGTGGAGGGGGGGATGGAGGGAGGATGGAGGGAGGATGGGAGGGGGATGGAGGGAGGATGGAGGGAGGATGGAGGGAGGATGGAGGGAGGATGGAGGGGGGATGGAGGGAGGTGTCAGTCATCCCCGTTCAGCTTTCACATCCAGATCAATCATTTTACTACAAACTTTTATGGCTTTCATGGTTATAAATCATTAGAAACGTCTCGTACTGGTTTGATTGGGCCGCTGGGGAACTCTGGAGGAGTTCGAACACTGGTTCCAGTCTCTGATGGAGGAACCCAGTTTAGACCATCAGAACATAAATATAGTTTGGAAGTAAAATAAAAACGTTACAAATGTATAGAGAGCAAATATTATCTGACCCACCTGATCTCTTACCTGGTAGCCTGGACGCTGCTGCGGGGACAGACTGCTGTTTGTCCTCCAGACCACCAGGGGGGGTTCCAGCACCTGCTGGGGTTCCAGCACCTGCTGGGGTTCTAGCACCTGCTGGGGTTCTATCACCTGCTGGGGTTCTCTACTGGGGTTCACCTGCTGGCTGGGTTTATCACCTGCTGGGTTCTATCATGCTGGGTTCTATCACCTGCTGGGGTTCTATCACCTGCTGGGGTTCTAGCACCTGCTGGGGTTCTATCACCTGCTGGGGTTCTATCACCTGCTGGGGTTCTATCACCTGCTGGGGTTCTATCACCTGCTGGGGTTCTAGCACCTGCTGGGGTTCCAGCACCTGCTGGGGTTCCAGCACCTGCTGGGGTTCCAGCACCTGCTGGGGTTCTAGCACCTGCTGGGGTTCCAGCACCTGCTGGGTTACCTGCAGACGCTGGGGGGAGTGTGGTGGGGGGGGGCTGGAGAGAACAGTGAAATAAATGTCAGGGGAAAGAAATGTGGAACAAGTGCAGCTTTGTAGATCCAGACTCACATCTTCTCCTTCCTCTTCCTCTTCCTCTTCCTCTTCCTCTTCCTCCCCTTCATTCTGGACGAGCTCTACTACTAATGATGGGAAGACACCGATCCTTCCATCCAGCTCTCCCTCCCAAAAGCCATCATCCACCTTGGAAAAAGAACAGGTGTAAAGACAGGTGAACTGAAGCCATTCAGAGATATTAAAGTCACAAAATACGAAACCAAATACCGACACATTAATCTGACTCATCCTCTTATGTTTGTTATGACTGGATTACTAAAAAAATACTAAAAAGCTACAGCACACGTTTAATCTATGTTAAACACACGTAGTCAGAACCAAACTCTAAAGCTGAAATATTAGGCTCTTTTTTTTCTCCACAAGTTGAAGCTGTTTCTGGAGCAGCTGTGGATCAATCATCGCGCCCTCCTGGTGGAGCAGCTGTGATCAATCATCCCCCTGGTGGAGCAGCGTGGATCAATCATCGCCCCCTGGTGGTGGAGCAGCTGTGGATCAATCATCGCCCCCTGGTGGAGCAGCTGTGGATCAATCATCGCCCCCTGGTGGAGCAGTCAATGGTGGATCAATCATCGCCCCCTGGGGAGCTGGTGGGGGCAATCAATCGCCCCTGGTGGAGCATCAATGTATCAATCGCTGGTCCCCTGGTGGAGCAGCTGGGGATCAATCATCGCCCCCTGGTGGAGCAGCTGTGGATCAATCATCGCCCCCGGTTGGAGCTGTGGATCAATCATCTCCCCCTGGTGGAGCAGCTGTGGAGCTCAATCATCGCCCCCTGGTGGCAGCTGTGGAGCAGCTGTGAGCAGCTTGTGGATCAATCATCGCCCCTGGTGGAGCAGCTGTGGATCATCATCGCCCCCCTGGTGGAGCAGCTGTGGATCAATCATCATCGCCCCCTGGGGAGCAGTGGTCAATCATCCCCCTGGTGGAGCAGCTGTGGATCAATCCCCCCCCATGGTGAGCAACTGGTGGATCAATCATCCCCCCTGGTGGAGCAGCTGTGGATCAATCATCGCCCCTGGTGTGGGGTGGAGCCCAGGTGGAGCTGTGGATCAATCATGCGCATCCCCCCTGGTGGAGCGCCCCCTGGTGGAGCAGCTGTGGATCAATCATCGCCCCCTGGTGGAGCAGCTGTGGATCAATCATCGCCCCTGGTGGAGCAGCTGTGGATCAATCATCGCCCCCTGGTGGAGCAGCTGTGGATCAATCATCCCCTGGTGGAGCAGCTTGGAGCAGCTGGATCAATCATCCCCCTGGTGGAGCCCCTGGTGGAGCAGCTGTGGATCAATCATCGCCCCCTGGTGGAGCAGCTGTGGATCAATCATCCCCCCCCTCCCCCCTGGTGGAGCAGCTGTGGATCAATCATCCCCCCTGGTGGAGCCAGCTGTGGATCAATCATCCCCCCTGGTGGAGCAGCTGTGGATCAATCATCGCCCCCTGGTGGTGGAACAGCTGTGGATCAATCATCTCCCCCTGGGTGGAGCAGCTGTGGATCAATCATCGCCCCCTGGTGGAGCAGCTGTGGATCAATCATCATGCCCCCCTGGTGGAGCAGCTGTGGATCAATCATCTCCCCCTGGTGGAGCAGCTGTGGATCAATCATCGCCCCCTGGGGGAGCAGCTGTGGATCAATCATCGCCCCTGGTGGAGCAGCTGTGGATCAATCGTCGCCCCCTGGTGGTGGAGCAGCTGTGGATCAATCATCTCCCCCTGGTGGAGCCTGTGGATCAATCATCCCCCCTGGTGGAGCAGCTGTGGATCAATTCATCTCCCCCTGGTGGAGAGCAGCTGTGGATCAATCATCGCCCCCCTGGTGGAGCAGCTGTGGATCAATCATCGCCCCCTGGTGGAGCAGCTGTGGATCAATCATCGCCCCCTGGTGGTGGAGGCAGCTGTGGATCAATCATCGCCCCCTGGTGGAGCAGCTGTGGATCAATCATCTCCCCTGGTGGAGCAGCTGTGGATCAATCATCCCCCTGGTGGAGCAGCTGTGGATCAATCATCGCCCCCTGGTGGAAGCAGCTGTGGATCAATCATCGCCCCCTGGTGGAGCAGCTGTGGATCAATCATCGCCCCCTGGTGGAGCAGCAGCTGTGGATCAATCATCTCCCCCTGGTGGAGCAGCTGTGGTGGATCAATCATCGCCCCCTGGTGGAGCAGCTGTGGATCAATCATCGCCCCCTGGTGGAGCAGCTGTGGATCAATCATCGCCCCCTGGTGGGAGCAGCTGTGGATCAATCATCGCCCCTGGTGGAGCAGCTGTGGATCAATCATCGCCCCCTGGTGGAGCAGCTGTGGATCAATCATCGCCCCTGGTGGTGGAGCAGCTGTGGATCAAATCATCCCCCCTGGTGGAGCAGCTGTGGATCAATCATCGCCCCCTGGTGGAGCAGCTGGGATCAATCATCGCCCCCTGGTGGAGCAGCTGTGGATCAATCATCGCCCCCTGGTGGTGGAGCAGCTGTGGATCAATCATCGCCCCTGGTGGAGCAGCTGTGGATCAATCATCGCCCCCTGGTGGAGCAGCTGTGGATCAATCATCATCCCCCCTGGTGGAGCAGCTGTGGATCATCATCATCGCCCCTGGTGGAGCAGCTGTGGATCAATCATCGCCCCCTGGTGGAGCAGCTGTGGATCAATCATCACCCTGGTGGTGGAGCAGCTGGTGGATCAATCATCGCCCCCTGGTGGAGCAGCTGTGGATCAATCATCGCCCCCTGGTGGAGCAGCTGTGGATCAATCATCGCCCCCTGGTGGAGCAGCTGTGGATCAATCATCGCCCCCTGGTGGGAGCAGCTGTGGATCAATCATCGCCCCCTGGTGGAGCAGCTGTGGATCAATCATCGCCCCTGGTGGAGAGCAGCTGTGGATCAATCATCGCCCCCTGGTGGAGCAGCTGTGGATCAATCATCGCCCCCTGGTGGTGGAGCAGCTGTGGATCAATCATCGCCCCCTGGTGGAGCAGCTGTGGATCAATCATCGCCCCCTGGTGGAGCAGCTGTGGATCAATCATCGCCCCTGGTGGAGCAGCTGTGGATCAATCATCGCCCCCTGGTGGTGGAGCAGCTGTGGATCAATCATCTCCCCCTGGTGGAGCAGCTGTGGATCAATCATCGCCCCCTGGTGGTGGAGCAGCTGTGGATCAATCATCGCCCCCTGGTGGAGCAGCTGTGGATCAATCATCGCCCCCTGGTGGTGGAGCAGCTGTGGATCAATCATCGCCCCCTGGTGGAGCAGCTGTGGATCAATCATCGCCCCCTGGTGGTGGAGCAGCTGTGGATGGATCAATCGTCGCCCCCTGGTGGTGGAGCAGCTGTGGATCAATCATCTCCCCCTGGTGGAGCAGCTGTGGATCAATCATCGCCCCCTGGTGGAGCAGCTGTGGATCAATCGTCGCCCCCTGGTGGTGGAGCAGCTGTGGATCAATCATCTCCCCCTGGTGGAGCAGCTGTGGATCAATCATCGCCCCCCTGGTGGTGGAGCAGCTGTGGATCAATCATCGCCCCCTGGTGGTGGAGCAGCTGTGGATCAATCATCGCCCCCTGGTGGAGCAGCTGTGGATCAATCATCTCCCCCTGGTGGAGCAGCTGTGGATCAATCATCTCCCCCTGGTGGAGCAGCTGTGGATCAATCATCTCCCCCTGGTGGAGCAGCTGTGGATCAATCATCGCCCCCTGGTGGAGCAGCTGTGGATCAATCATCTCCCCCTGGTGGAGCAGCTGTGGATCAATCATCGCCCCCTGGTGGAGCAGCTGTGGATCAATCATCGCCCCCTGGTGGAGCAGCTGTGGATCAATCATCGCCCCCTGGTGGTGGAGCAGCTGTGGATCAATCATCGCCCCCTGGTTGTTTATTTAAAGAAGAAGCAGACTGAGCTGGACCCAAACCCAAACCTTTACGGTTCAGTGAAATATGTAAAAATTAGGGCTGGGCAACGATTAAAATTTTTAATCACAATTAATCGCATGATTTCCCTGATTAATCACGATTAATTGCATTGTATACGGAAAATCAAATAATAAATTCAAAAGTAGTGTAAAGGTCACTTTAATTTAAATGTTCTGCTGCCATATGAACTAAAGTGTCATAACATTTGTTGTTCAAACACTTTTAACATCAGCACTTGTCAGTAACACATATTTAGTGTAAATCTCATCTTAAATAATGTAAAAATAAAATAAAGCTTATTGCCACTGCCAGGGCATTAATGTCATCCTGTTTTTATAAAAAATAAAAAAAAGTCTACAAACAAAATCCAACAAAAAAACTTTAAAATGAAAATGTCCACGTTAAAGTTCAGTAACTTTACCAATCCGTGTATCAATCATTCTTTCCACTTTCAATTGTCTATTAAAAAATAAATAAAAAATTAAAAAGTGACATTTTATTACATTTTTTGTTTTTTAATTTTAACAGAAAAAAATGAAAAAAAAAATGCCTTTTTGTTATATTTCAATTTTAGACTTGGATCAAAGATACGAAATTAAAAAACGGTCCACAGAACTGAATTAGTTTTATAATGGAGGACTGGACTTTCTGTTGTCATTACACATCTGAGCCACTAGATGGAGCCGCACTGCAGTAACCAGCTAGAGAACAGCAGGACAGTGAACACATGGAGCAGATCTGATGGAACATGGAGGACCACAAACGTTTGGTTGCAGTACAGAATTTTCTTTTCAGACAGAATTGTTAATATTTCTACCTGAGTTGCTACCTGAACTGTAAAGTTCACGGATTTTTACCGTTCTCCATGTCTGTTTTAGTTTTTCCTTGTTTACCTGCCAATTATCTTCCGGTTCCGCAGCAGCCAGTAACAGACTTTTCAAAACAAAAGCACGTGAGCAACATGCGTTAACACAAATAACACAAATAAAATAAATGTTGTCATTAATAAATTAATGCGTTAATGTGATAATAACGTGTTAACTTGCCCAGCCCTAGTAAAAATATCTAATTACCAATACATCAAAAAAGAAGAAGCTCAAAGTAAATACACTTTTTTCCCTCAGACTGTTACCTCGTTAACCTCGTTAACCTCGTTAACCTCGTTAATCTGCTAAACTCATCAGGGAACATTGTGTCCAGATGCAACAACCATGAAACAGCTGTGGAGGAAGCTGGAGAGGTTCTCCAGGACTCACCTGTCCCTGTCGCAGGCGTCTCAGGTGGATCAGCGCCCCCTCCTGGAAGGACAGCTCCTCTGCGCTCTGGCCCTGGTAGGAGTACAGAGCTCTGGCTACACCTGAGACCGATGACACTCTCAGGTGATCATCCTAATGTTACAACTGACCAGCAGCAGAGATGCTATTGACTGTGACGGACAATGTTAGTTATTTTTTATCAAAGTATCCATTTAATTGATTTAGCAGCCTGGAGCAATAACAAAGAGTTCTGATAACTTCTGGACCAGTGATGTAATTGATTTTTTACCCCGCTGATAAAAACTCACCTCCGCGTCCATCTCTGTCTTTATTCCCGGTGGACGAAGCGTCCCGCTGAGGTGTCTCTGCTGGTCCACACACCAGCTGCACGTAACGCTCAGGAACGTAGCCCACCTGGCCACACGAGTTGCTCACCTGCACGGTGACGTCAGCAAACATCAACGACTCAGCAGCAGGGCGTGAAGCGGTTCAGCGTCAGATAGCTACCTTCAACCAGTCCTCCACATCTCCATCTTCAATCACCTGAAGCTCCTCCCCCTCGATGACGGACAGCTCATCTGACTGGCCCGCCTACACAGGACAACACACCTGTCTCATCTCTGACAGCTGCTCACAGGAACACGATCAGAAACTCTACAGCGTCCTCATTCAGTCAAATAGAAGGTTTAAAAACACTGAGGTGTTTTTATTTCCAGATCTGCAGAGAAACAATGTTATTCAGAAACTAACTTTACGAGGCTGTTCTTTTTCTTTTTCAGTTTTTTTTACTTCCTCCTCTTCCTCTTTATGGATTTCAGAAACATTGAAATGTGTTTTACAGCCAAACACCTCTTTGTTTTGTTTTTTTTACCACCTGGTAGCTGAGCACGACTCTGCAGGCCGCCGGGTAGACGCACGCTCCAGACGCCGACGCCGGATCTGCAAAAATGTCTCCGCTGTCTTCGTCGTAGTCCTCGAAGTCAGTCAGCTCAAACTCGTCCTCCTGAAAAACACGAGACAGACGTCTCTTTCAACCTAAAGCCTGTGGATGTCTGCGTTTAACTGGAAATCTGTTCACTTTAAAGACGAACGGCGTTTCTATTTGATGCAGACAACAATCACACAAACACCAAAGAAAGCCCAGTTTCTGAATCGACGTCCTTTTAAGGCCCATAAACGGAGACTTTGTCCAGCTGAGTGTCTCTCTTTCATCAAGCTCGTCTCTTTTTCTCAGGTTGTTTCCACCTGGACCCGACCGCTGTAGCTCCGTTAGCTTCTTTAGCCTTTAATGCTCTCCAGACTGGTCCCTGACTCAGGAGACCTTCAGATGAGGGTCCTGAGGGTCTCTGACTCTGTCTCTGACTCAGGAGACCTTCAGATGAGGGTCCTGAGGGACTCCGACTCCGTCTCTGACTCAGGAGACCTTCAGATGGGGGTCCTGAGGGTCTCCGACTCCGTCTCTGACTCAGGAGACCTTCAGATGAGGGTCCTGAGGGACTCCGACTCCGTCTCTGACTCAGGAGACCTTCAGATGAGGGTCCTGAGGGACTCCGACTCCGTCTCTGACTCAGGAGACCTTCAGATGGGGGTCCTGAGGGTCTCTGACTCCATCTCTGACTCAGGAGACCTTCAGATGGGGGTCCTGAGGGTCTCCGACTCCATCTCTGACTCAGGAGACCTTCAGATGGGGGTCCTGAGGGTCTCTGACTCCGTCTCTGACTCAGGAGACCTTCAGATGAGGGTCTTGAGGGACTCTGACTCTGTCTCTGACTCAGGAGACCTTCAGATGAGGGTCCTGAGGGTCTCTGACTCTGTCTCTGACTCAGGAGACCTTCAGATGAGGGTCCTGAGCGTCTCTGACTCAGGAGACCTTCAGATGAGGGTCCTGAGGGACTCTGACTCTGTCTCTGACTCAGGAGACCTTCAGATGAGGGTCCTGAGGGTCTCTGACTCAAGAGACCTTCAGATGAGGGTCCTGAGGGTCTCTGACTCTGTCTCTGACTCAGGAGACCTTCAGATGAGGGTCCTGAGGGACTCCGACTCCGTCTCTGACTCAGGAGACCTTCAGATGGGGGTCCTGAGGGTCTCTGACTCCATCTCTGACTCAGGAGACCTTCAGATGAGGGTCTTGAGGGACTCTGACTCCGTCTCTGACTCAGGAGACCTTCAGATGAGGGTCCTGAGGGACTCTGACTCTGTCTCTGACTCAGGAGACCTTCAGATGAGGGTCCTGAGGGTCTCTGACTCAGGAGACCTTCAGATGGGGGTCCTGAGGGACTCTGACTCTGTCTCTGACTCAGGAGACCTTCAGATGAGGGTCCTGAGGGTCTCCGACTCCGTCTCTGACTCAGGAGACCTTCAGATGGGGGTCCTGAGGGTCTCTGACTCTGTCTCTGACTCAGGAGACCTTCAGATGGGGGTCCTGAAGGTCTCTGACTCCATCTCTGACTCAGGAGACCTTCAGATGAGGGTCCTGAGGGTCTCCGACTCTGTCTCTTACTCAGGAGACCTTCAGATGAGGGTCCTGAGGGACTCTGACTCTGTCTCTTACTCAGGAGACCTTCAGATGAGGGTCCTGAGGGTCCCTGACTCCGTCTCTTACTCAGGAGACCTTCAGATGGGGGTCCTGAGGGTCTCTGACTCTGTCTCTGACTCAGGAGACCTTCAGATGGGGGTCCTGAAGGTCTCTGACTCCATCTCTGACTCAGGAGACCTTCAGATGAGGGTCCTGAGGGTCTCCGACTCTGTCTCTTACTCAGGAGACCTTCAGATGAGGGTCCTGAGGGTCCCTGACTCCGTCTCTTACTCAGGAGACCTTCAGATGAGGGTCCTGAGGGACTCTGACTCTGTCTCTTACTCAGGAGACCTTCAGATGAGGGTCCTGAGGGTCCCTGACTCCGTCTCTTACTCAGGAGACCTTCAGATGAGGGTCCTGAGGGACTCCGACTCCGTCTCTGACTCAGGAGACCTTCAGATGGGGGTCCTGAGGGACTCTGACTCTGTCTCTGACTCAGGAGTCCTTCAGATGAGGGTCCTGAGGGACTCTGACTCTGTCTCTGATTCAAGAGACCTTCAGATGAGGGTCCTGAGGGTCTAAGGAGAGGCTGACTCCCTCATGACTGACTCATGAGACGATGGGAGCTGCTTCGCTACCTGAACACCACCAGAGACGCTTTAAACGTGTTAACAGTTAACGTGTTAACGGTTAACGTGTTAACGGTTAACATGTTAACGGTTCCAGCTCCTCCAGGACCTTTTATCTGTGTTTCTACTGTAGATATGAACACTGGAGGGACAGACGTCCAGCCGGTAGAAGACACCATCATTCAAACATTTTTCATTCCCAGCTGAAGTGCAGTAGGTGTGTGTTTAGATGTGTGTAGCTGTGTCCAGATGTGTGCAGATGTAGTTGTGTGTCCAACTGTGTCCAGCTGTGTAGCTGTTGTTGTGTGTGCAGGTGTGTCCAGATGTGTCCAGATGTGTGCAGCTGTGTCCAGATGTGTCCAGCTGTTGTTGTGTGTGCAGCTGTGTCCAGCTGTGTGTAGTTGTGTGTCCAGCTGTGTCCAGATGTGTGCAGCTGTTGTTGTGTGTGCAGCTGTGTCCAGATGTGTGTAGCTGTAGTTGTGTGTCCAGATGTGTGCAGCTGTGTCCAGATGTGTCCAGCTGTGTCCAGGTGTGCAGCTGTTGTTGTGTGTGCAGGTGTGTCCAGATGTGTCCAGATGTGTGCAGCTGTTGTTGTGTGTGCAGCTGTGTCCAGATGTGTGCAGCTGTGTCCAGATGTGTCCAGATGTATGCAGCTGTTGTTGTGTGTGCAGCTGTGTCCAGATGTGTGTAGCTGTATTTGTGTGTGCCAGATGTGTGCAGCTGTGTCCAGATGTGTCCAGATGTATGCAGCTGTTGTTGTGTGTGCAGCTGTGTCCAGATGTGTGTAGCTGTAGTTGTGTGTCCAGATGTGTGCAGCTGTGTCCAGATGTATGCAGCTGTTGTTGCGTGTGCAGCTGTGTCCAGATGTGTCCAGATGTATGCAGCTGTTGTTGTGTGTCCAGCTGTGTCCAGATGTGTGCAGCTGTAGTTGTGTGTCCAGCTGTATGCAGCTGTTGTTGTGTGTCCAGCTGTGTCCAGATGTGTCCAGATGTATACAGCTGTAGTTGCGTGTGCAGCTGTGTCCAGATGTGTGCAGCTGTTGTTGTGTGTCCAGCTGTGTCCAGGTGTGTAGCTGTAGTTGCGTGTGCAGCTGTGTCCAGATGTGTCCAGATGTGTGTAGCTGTAGTTGTGTGTCCAGATGTGTGCAGCTGTGTCCAGATGTGTCCAGATGTGTGTAGCTGTAGTTGTGTGTCCAGATGTGTGCAGCTGTAATTGTATGTCCAGATGTATGCAGCTGTAGTTGCGTGTCCAGATGTGTCCAGATGTGTGTAGCTGTAGTTGTGTGTCCAGATGTGTGCAGCTGTGTCCAGATGTGTCCAGATGTATGCAGCTGTTGTTGTGTGTGCAGGTGTGTGCAGCTGTGTCCAGATGTGTGCAGCTGTGTCCAGATGTGTAGCTGTTGTTGCGTGTGCAGCTGTGTCCAGCTGTGTCCAGATGTGTGTAGCTGTAGTTGTGGGTCCAGGTGTGTCCAGATGTGTCCAGATGTATGCAGCTGTAGTTGCGTGTGCAGCTGTGTCCAGATGTGTAGCTGTTGTTGTGTGTGCAGCTGTGTCCAGATGTGCGTACATACTGAAAAGTCCTCTGTGGACCTCCTCTGCTCGCTCAGACGCCTCTCTCTCTCCAGCTCCTCCTCCGCCTGCTTCATGGCGTTGTGGAGGCGGGGCTCCACCCCCCCGACGGTCCCTGACAGCAGAGCCAGACGAGCCTCAGCCTTGGCCCTGCTGAGCTGAGGACACATGGACACGTTCACCTTGTTGCAGAGCGTAAATCCTCGTCTAACCCTGAACCAGATATTTTACTGGAGCTGAAACAGTTAAATGTTCCAAACAAGACGAACCTGTTTCTGTTGAATCTGAGCAGGAAAAGTATTTTCAGAGCAGAAGGACTCCTGTCTCTGCCAGACCTGTTGGTCTCTTTAAATTAGAGCCTGTTACTCTATTAAAGACAGCTGTCTGCTGGATGTCCTCACGTGAGGAAACACGATTGGACGTCTTTGTTTTAATCAGAGAGCTTTTCACAGCTGGAAATGTTTCCTCTGTTTAAACACTGAGAAGTTCAGCCAGGCTTGTTTCCAGCCAGCAGATGATGTTGGATGATAACGTTTAAACGTGCAGATGATTCGTCCCCTCGTTGGTTTCAGCGCCGCTGAGAGGACAGACGGTGGGGACAAACGTCCTCTGGATCTCGTCCTGCTGGCTGCTGGATGTGAACCTGACTAGTGGAGAAACGTACCTTTGCTTTCCGGACGCTCTCCTGAACTTCTGCTATCTTGTGCTCCACGCTGAGCCCCGTCTCCCCCGATAAGAGCTTCAGTCGACCCTCCAACATCTGTAAAACCTGACGGACGCACGGAAACACAAAGCATACTTTAGAATAAAAATACAAACCCCAAACACGTACATTTCTCCATCTAAGAGCAGAAAGTTGAGTCTAAACTCATTTTTGGAGCATTCAGGTCCTCTGACCAACACCAAGGAACGTCTAAGAGGAAATGTTCAGATCTTCTGCTGAACTTTTTTACTCCAACAGTCTGGATGGAGCTGAGAGCAGGACATCTTCAACGGCCTGCTGTGTCTCAGACAGCGTCTGCGTGGACATGTCTGCGTGGACATGTCTGCGTGGACATGTCTGCGTGGACATGTCTCGCACCCTCTCCCCGTGGACATGTCTGCGTGGACATGTCTCACCCTCTCCCCGTGGACATGTCTGCGTGGACATGTCTTCGTGGACATGTCTCACCCTCTCCCCGTGGACAGCGATCTTGTAGTCTTTGGCAGCCTTGGCGGCCCATTTCTTGGCCTCCTTCAGCAGACAGCCGTCCTCTGCTGACGTGCAGATGTCCTGCAGGACGGACACCTGCAGAAGAGAGACAGCCGGTCAAAGCCTCCACACCTGAGCGGTGCAACACCTGTACACAATATTCCTTCATACATCGGTCGTATATTCCTGAACCTGGTAGCTTGGTGTCTTCGTGTCCTCCTGCACGGACGTCCCTACAGATGCTAACTCAGCTCTTCTTTTCTGCTAAAACTGCTAAAACCATAAATGTTGTTTTTCTACCTGAAATCTGGAGGAACTGAACCCTGAATCCAGGACAGCTGGCTGTCAATCAGAAGACTCTGTGGCGTCCTCATGTCCCCCTTCACTCCCAGAACACATCACAGCTCAGACCTGCTCTGTCTACATCACATGTGTCAAACACAAGGCCCGCGGGCCAAATGTGGCCCGCCACATCATTTTATGTGGCCCTCAAGAGCTTGTGCATTATTGTGTTACATATTAAACCGATATTATAAGACTTTAGACTTTAAGAATTTAACCTTATGCTGCTTTAAAGCGCATATCAACAATAAACTACATCTCCCACAATGCATTTCATCGTTACCCACAACGATAACGGTATCTTACCATTAACAAGACAATTTTCAGAACTGATGGACTTCAGAAAAACCTCTACAAACCAACCCAACATGTCCAAGAAAAGAGAAACTGATGCGGAAGGAAGGAAGGAAGTTTCATGAATGACGGGAAAACGAATACAAGTTTGTATTCAAGGTGAAAAAACAGTAAGTCTTCTGTGCTATGAGGCGGCGTCAGTCGGTATTTTGACAGCAAACACGGAGCTAAGTATGCTAAATCAACCCACGAGAAAAACAAAGAACCGCTTCCACTTCTGTTACCATGGCAACGGACCCTTTAAACATCACCTGTGCGACAGCAGGTTTACAACCACAAACCCTGAGTTTAATATAATAATGAGTTCAATATTTGAAACTTGAACACATAATAAATACAGAAACCATTTAACAATATATTAAAGTGCAGTTTAATTTTTTTTTAAATTTACATTGACAGCATGAATGTAACAAAATGTAATCTGGCCCTTGGAGGGCCACCATGATGCTGATGTGGCCCTCAGTGGAAATGAGTCTGACCCCCCTGGTCTACATGCTTCTAGACCCCCCCCCCCCCCCCCCCCCAGAGAAACGAAGCCTACCTGGTCCCGTGGAGCCGGCTGGAAGATGAAATCAGGAGTTCTGCTGAAAGAAGCAGATTCTTGCAGGAACTGCTGGACATTTCTGTCCCTGGTCACCTGACCATCAGAGAAAGACAGTTAGTCGTCCACGTCAGCCTTATCAAACCTTATTTATTTATATAGCACTTTTCATACACTAAAAATGCAACACAAAGTGCTGTACAATGAAAAAAAATATATATATATACATACAGAGAGAGAGAGAGAGAGAGAGAGAGAGAGGGGCGTCTGAGCGAACAGAGGAGGTCTACAGAGGAAAAAACAGGAGCTGTCAGGAAGGTTGACATGAAAACACCAGAGCTTTGCTTCTGCTGGCTCTGGGTCGGAAGTAAGAAGGAGTTCAGACGCCCACGAGCTCCTGCAGACAGCTGTGAATGTCCAGATGTGTCGTAAATGTCATCCAAGTGTTACATTTGAACCTCTGCTCTCTGACCTTTTACTTCTCTTCCTCTTGCTTGAATGTATGGAGCCCTGTTTGGGTCAAAATTCAATGAATAAATGAGTCTATTATTATGAAACACAGGCATTTATTATTATGAAGTACATATCCATTATTATGAAAAAAAATGTAATTATTATGAAATATATTTTTATTATTATCTAATCTTAGTTTAATGCATAATAGTTTATTTCAGAATGGCTTTTTTTTTTAAATTATTTAAGCATTAGTTTTTACATAATTGCTTCCTTTTTCATAAGAATGAGCTTTTACATAATAATGACATTTTGCCAGTGGGCGGGGCCAGTGGTTGACCTGCACGCTCATTGGCTGATCCTTCTCCATTCTACGCTCTGACATCGACTAGTTTTGGCCGTGAGGTCCCGTTAGCAGCGGGCCGTGACATCATCAAGGTGCGCTCCTAGTCCGATTGTAGCTATGGCAGCTTGGACTGAGCTACGGGAAACCTTGACGTTTCTTAGTCGATGTCAACTTTTAACCGTAAACTGAGGTGCATTCTGCCACCTACTGGTCTGGAGTATAACTGCACCTCTCGCCCACTATCGATGTTCACTGTTCTGATTCTTATGCCTGAATGAAAGAGCAGCCAATCACATAAATGGCTCCGCCCTCTCTGCTGTGATTGACACACAAATCATTCTTATGAAAAATGAAACCATTATCATAATAATGGGAAATATTTCATAATAATAATTGCCTGTATTTCATAATAATAGACTCATTTACTCATTGAATTATGACCCAAACGGGGCTCCATAGATGTGTAAACCCTTCGTCTCCTTTATACCTCCCATTGTCTTATGTTCGCCGGTCGTCTCATCGCCCCCCCCCCCCCCCCCCCCCCGCCCACCGTGACCCCTCGTCCATCAGCGGGGTGAGAAATGTCTCATGTCTGGTTTCGTGAGTCATCGCGGTTTTCCAGCCTTCAGAAAACTCACAGCTTGATTTCTGGAGACGTTTAAAGGGAGTAAAGAACATTTTTGTGTCCCGGTCGTTACCGACTTGAATGATTTGCTTTAGTCTGGCGTATCTGAGCTGACAGCAGGTTCAGACGAGGGGAAATAATTAGATAAGCATCTCTGCAGGTGCTTCAGTTTCCTTCTCCAGTCTGAAAACAGGAGTGAAAGGTTGATCTGTGATATTTATTTCACTGTAACAGGTAACTCTCTACCTGTGTTCAGTCAGTCGGACGGCTGCGCTCTCATAATGAAACACGCTGACACAAAACACACCTTCACTCAGAAAAGTTCTCCAGACAGGCTGAAACCTCAAACTCCCAAACAGACCACAGACTCAGATGGAGAAGATAACGAGCTGATAGTCAGTTTCTGAACAGGTCAGAGGGTCCAAAGCTGGCAGCGACCGGTTCTGTATGACTGGAGACCTCCATCTAGACCGGAACCAGAGCTGAGATCCTCCACGTGAGGATCATCTCAGAGAGGA
Organism: Hirundichthys speculiger; assembly: GCA_018398805.1. Classification (NCBI taxonomy): domain Eukaryota; kingdom Metazoa; phylum Chordata; class Actinopteri; order Beloniformes; family Exocoetidae; genus Hirundichthys; species Hirundichthys speculiger. Next base: position 62,105 of record JAGFBZ010000361.1, on the reverse strand, counting down.
ACCTTATCTCCTGCAGCTGTCTGCTGGCCACAGACTCTGACTCGGTTAGATAAGAAGACATCAATTCCACGACTGAAGGTCACTGACGACACCAACTCCATCTCCACCAGAACAGGGAGGAGCTTCACCAGGAACAATCCCTGGAGACCTGGAAGAGCTCCTCAACATGAATAAAAGAACCTTCAGGGAGGAGACGGAGAATTACTGAGGTCAGGACAGAAACTACTGAAGATCAGAGACAACAAGGAGGTGTTCAGGAGAAAGATGGAGGACCAGCTCCAGCAGAACAACGTAGGAGATGTGTGGTCAGGATGAAGAAGATCACAGGCTTCAAGCAGAAGGAGGATCAGATAGATGGAGGTCTGGACAGAGATGATGACCTGAACTGGTTCTTCAACAGGTTCAGTTCAGAGACCAGCTTAGCATCCTCCTCTCCTGAACCCAGACCTCCAGACCTCCACCCTCCCTGGACCTGCAGACCTCCACCCTCCCTGGACCTGCAGACCTCCGGACCTCCCTGGACCTGCAGACCTCCACCCTCCCTGGACCTGCAGACCTCCAGACCTCCCTGGACCTGCAGACCTCCGGACCTCCCTGGACCTGCAGACCTCCACCCTCCCTGGACCTGCAGACCTCCACCCTCCCTGGACCTGCAGACCTCCACCCTCCCTGGACCTGCAGACCTCCAGACCTCCCTGGACCTGCAGACCTCCAGACCTCCACCTGGACCTGCAGACCTCCACCCTCCCGGACCTCAACCTCCACCCTCCCTGACCTCCAGACCTCCACCCTCCCTGGACCTGCAGACCTCCAGAACCTCCCTGGACCTGCAGACCTCCACCCTCCTGGACCTCCAGACCTCCACCCTCCCTGGACCCCTCCACCCTCCCTGGACCTCCAGACCTCCACCCTCCTGGACCTCCAGACTCCACCCTCCTGGACCTGCAGACCTCCAGACCTCCCTGGACCTGCAGACCTCCACCCCTCCCTGCCTGGACCTCCAGACCTCCACCCTCCCTGGACCTGCAGACCTCCACCCTCCTGGACCTCCAGACCTCCAGACCTCCACCCTCCCTGGACCTGCAGACCTCCCTGGACCTGCAGACCTCCACCCTCCCTGGACCTGCAGACCTCCACCCTCCCTGGACCTCCAGACCTCCACCCCGGACCTGCAGACCTCCGGACCTGCAGACCTCCACCCTCCCTGGACCTGCAGACCTCCACCCTCCCTGGACCTGCAGACCTCCACCCTCCCTGGACCTTCAGACCTCCACCTTCCCTGGACTTGCAGACCTCCACCCTCCCTGGACCTCCAGACCTCCACCCTCCCTGGACCTGCAGACCTCCACCCTCCTGGACTGCAGACCTCACCCTCCCTGGACCTCCAGACCTCCACCCTCCCTGGACCTGCAGACCTCCACCCTCCCTGGACCTCCACCTCCCACAGACCTCGGACCTCCACCCTCCCTGGACCTGCAGACCTCCGGACCTCCACCTCCCTGGACCTGCAGACCTCCACCCTCCCTGGACCTGCAGACCTCCAGACCTCCCTGGACCTGCAGACCTCCAGACCTCCCTGGACCTGCAGACCTCCACCCTCCCTGGACCTGCCAGACCTCCACCCTCCCTGGACTGCAGACCTCCACCTCCCTGGACCTGCAGACCTCCACCCTCCCTGGACCTGCAGACCTCCAGACCTCCCTGGACCTGCAGACCTCCACCCTCCCTGGACCTGCCAGACCTCCACCCTCCCTGGACCTTGCAGACCTCCACCCTCCCTGGACCTCCAGACCTCCACCTCCCTGGACCTGCAGACCTCCACCCTCCCTGGACCTGCAGACCTCCACCCTCCCTGGACCTCCAGACCTCCACCCTCCCTGGACTGAGACCTCCAGACCTCCACCCCTCCCTGGACCTCCAGACCTCCAGACCTGCAGACCTCCCCTCCCTGGACTGCAGACCTCCACCCTCCTGGACCTGAGACCTCCACCTCCTGGACCTGCAGACCTCCACCCTCCCTGGACCTGCAGACCTCCACCCTCCCTGGACCTGCAGACCTCCACCCTCCCTGGACCTGCAGACCTCCACCCTCCCTGGACCTGCAGACCTCCACCCTCCCTGGACCTGCAGACCTCCACCCTCCCTGGACCCACAGCTTCACCGAACATCTCAGCTGTCTCATCCTCCACCTCAGTCATGGATCTGCTGCTCCATCATGGTCTCCCAGGTATCACAGGTATCAGTTGGAGAGACTGGGTGGTTGAGAGTGTGAGCAGGTGGTCAGCAGCTCTGCTGGACCTCCAGGGTTCCGTCCTGTCCTGTTTCTTCTCACGCTGCTCACCAGTCACGCCACCTGCAGGACGTCTGGTGTAACAGAGGTGGACAGGAGACGCAGGACAGAGGGACAGCTTTGTGGACTGGATGAACCAGCATGAACTGAACCATCTCTGAGATGTGAAGAAGATGAAGGAGATGGTTCATGGACTTTAGGAGAATGAAGACCAGCCCCTCAGGGTCCTGGAGGAGGAGCTTGATGTGCTACAAATAAACTTTAATAAACCTTTTTAAACTGTAGTCCAGTTACAGGAGTTAGGGTTACCCCCCCCCCCCCCCAGCCCCGCCCCTCTGCTACATTCCTGTCCACATCCTTCACTCTGGCTTTTTCACTGTATATATATATATATAGTTAATAACTAATTCTCTAACTTACCTTTGCACAACAATGCAGCTATTTTGTGTTTGCTGTTAATTTCTCTCCATGGGATTAATGAAGTACCTGATATTTCCAGAGTCAGCCTTTAAAACCCAGAACTGCTGGTTGTTTGTCCCAACAGTCATTTCCATAAGAAGCATTTAAATGAACACTGGTGATTGTTGTTTTATTATCATTATCATTATCATTATCATTATCATTATCATTATCATTATCATTTATTATGCTCTGTGGCCGGCCCACAAACACATCGACGTCCTGAACACTCGTCTTGTCCTCTGTAAAGTCAGTCCTCCTTTGTTTGGCTATAAACCCGCTGTTCATCTCGTACCTGAGCAACGCCGTCCCAGATCCTGCTGAACTGCTCGTGTGTCTCCAGGCTGGCGTCCATCTCTGTCCCACACAGCAGGCTGAAGAGTCCTCTGACATCATCGTAAACGCCGCCGTCCATTTGCTGATGAGGGAAGTGGAGGATGAGAGTTGGTCTTCATCGGTTCAGATGGTTTCACTGACACACTGATAAAATGTCTTTACTGGCGTATTAAAGGTGGGGTAGGTGATCTTTTTTTTGCAGCACTTTTTACAATATTGCCTGAAAACCTTTTCACATTCCCATTTCACCCACTGAAATAAAATGTTTTCAAAAAAACTAAACGTTTTGGTCCAGTTTAGAGGGTATAATCAGAGAAAAACTCTGACCAATCAAAATAGTGATCATCATTACTTTCATTGGCTGCCTAATACGTCCATCAAATATCAATGCACCCCCCCCCGCCCACCCCTCCCTCCCTGCGGTTCATGTAGTCGTGAATCATGTGAAGGCGTGGTTTAGAGGGGTGGGCTGAAGAGGAGGAGGCGGAGCCTTTGGGAGGAGGGAGGAAGTGTTTATTTTCAAAATCTCACTTGAGTTGGATTGCTGGAAACCGTTTTTTTCAAAGATTACCTACCCCACCTTTAAGGCCTGAACACGCAGGAGATTATCGGCAGTAAACCCAGAACATCCTCAGCTTTTGAAGGATTGGCCCACAACGTTTCTTGAGAACAATCTCTACAAAGGGATTTGAGGGGTTTCAACCCAATAAAAGTTGAGGAAAAACTAAAATTTCTTCACTAAACTGTCCTGCTCCAGTACAAGAAAAACTCCAGCAGGGAATGACTATAATCACATGCTCCCTGAATGACATGTCGACTTTATACCATACAAAAGAGATTCTTGATGCAACGTTGCCACCTGCAGGAGCTGAATCACCTGATGAGGTCATAAAATAACGAGCAGGTGGTTGTGATGTGGTGGTGATGTGGTGGTGTGTGGTGATGTGATGGTGATGTTGTGGTGATGTGATGGTGATGTGATGGTGATGTGATGTGATGGTGATGTGGTGGTGATGGTGGTGATGTGGTATGATGTGTGGTGATGTGATGGTGTGTGTGATGTGTGATGTGGTGTTTGGTATGTGATGGTGATGTGATGGTGAGTGATGGTGATGTGTGATGTGTGGTGCTGTGGTGGATGCTGTGATGTGTGCTGTGTGGTGCTGTGGTTGTGATGGTGTGTGGTGTGGTGGTGCAGGTGATGTGGTGGTGGCTGATGTGGTTGGTTTTTGATTGTGGGGTGTGGTGGTGATGTGTGATGGGTCGGTGAGGTGCGGTGATGTGGGGTGGTGGTGGTGATGGTGTGTGGGTGATGTGGTTGGTGGTGGTTTGTGTGGTGTTGGGATGTCTGATGTCTGTGTGGTGACTGTGGTGGTGATGTGGTGCTGTGTGATGATGTGGTGGTGATGTGATGTGGTGGATGTGTGATGTGTGCTGTTGGTGGTGTGATGGTGGGTGGTGCTGTGGTGTGATGTGGTGATGGGTGATGTGGTGGTTGATGTTGGTGGTGTGACTTGGGTGGTGATGTGTGGTGATGTTGGTGCTGCTGTGGTGTGATGTGGCTGTGTTGGTGGTGAGTGGTGTGTGTGATTGGTGAGGTGTGGTGATGTGGTGTGTGGGGATGATGTGGGTGTGGTGTGATGTGGTGGTGTGTGCTGGTGTGGTGGTGGAGTGTGTGGTGGATGTGGTGGTGATGTGGTGGTGATGTTGTATGATGAGTGTTCTGGTGATGTGATGTGATGGTGGTGGTGGTGGTGATGTGGTGATGTGGTAGTGTGTGGTGGTGTGATGTTGATGTGGTGGTGATTGATGTGTGTGATGATGGTGTGGTGAGTGTGTGGTGCTGTGATGGTGATGTTGGTGTGGTGTTGATGTGTGGTTGATGTGATGTGTGATGTGTGTGCTGGTGTTTGTTGGTGATGTGCTGGGGGGGTGGATGTGATGTGTGATGTGTTGTGATGTGGGTAGGGGGGGGTGTGGTGATGGTGCTGGTGTGGTTGGTGATGTAGGTGTGATGTGGTGATGTGGTGGTGATGTGATGGATGTGATGATGTGTGATGTGGTGTGGGTGGTGATGTGGTGATGTGGTGTGGTGGGTGTGTGATGTGTGGTGATGTGGTGTGCTGTGGTATGTGGTGGTGATGTGGTGTGGGGGTGTGTGGTTTGTGATGTGGTGGTTTTGGTGTGGTGATGGGCTGTGGGGGGGTGATGATGGTGATGTGATGGTGGTTGAGGTGATGTGTGTGTGATGTGGTGATGTGGTGGTGTGGTGATGTTTGTGTGAGTGGTGCTGTTGGTAGTGATGGGGGTCGTTGTGATGTGTGTTGTGTGGTGGTGGTGTGGTGGTTGTGGTGGTGCTTGTGGTGCTGATGTGTGTGTGTGGTGATGTGGTGTGTGTGTTGATGTGGTGGTTGATGTGGTGGTGTTTGATGGCTTTGATGGTGATTGTGGTGGTGATGGTGTTGATGGTGCTGGATGGTGTGTGGTGGTGATGTTGGTGATGTGATGGTGATGTGGGTTGGTGTGTGGCGGTGATTGTGGTGGTGTGGTGATGGTGTTCTGTGTGGTGATGTGTGGAATGATGTGGGTTTGTGGTGTGTGATGGTGTTGCTGGTGTGATGTGATGGTGATGTGGGTGCGTGCTGGTGGTGTTGTGATGGTGATTTGTGATGTGGTGTGGTGTGGTGATGGTGTGATGTGATGGTGGTTGGTGTGCATGGTGTGGTGTGGTGGTGTGGTGATGTGTCTTGTGGTGATGTGTGTGATGTGGTTTGTGTATGTGATGGTATGATGTGGATGTGATGCTGATGTGGTGTGGTGTGATTGATGGTGTTGTGATTGTGGTGTGTGATGTGATGTGATGATGTGATGGTGATGTGTGATGGTGTTGTGATGGGTGGTTGGTGATGTGTTGGTGGTGATGAGGTGATGTGTGGATGTGGGGTGATGTGGTGGTGATGTGATGGTGATGTGGGGTGATGTGATGGTGATGTGGTGATGATGTGGTGTTGTGATGTGATGTGGATGTGCTGTGATGTGATGGTATTGATTTTGATGTGAGTGATGTGCGGTGATGTGGTTGTGATGTTTGTGTGATGTGGTGGTGATGGTGATGTGGTTGTGATGTGATGGTGATGTGGTGGTGTTGGGATGGTGATGTGATATGTGATTGATGTGGTGATTGTGTTGTGTGTGATGGTGATGTGCTTGTGATGTGTGGTGTGATTGGTAGTGATGTGTGGTGATGTGGTGGTGATTTATGGTGATGTGGATTGATTGGTTGGTGATGGTGGTGGTGATGTGATGGTGATTGATGGTGGTGTGATTGGTGATGTGGTGGTGATGTGATGTGATGTGGTGATGTGATGTGGTGGGGTTGTGGTGTGATGTGGTTGTGATGGGTGTGGTGGGGTGATGTGATGGTTTTGATGGTGATGTGTGGTGTGGGGTGATGTGATGTGGTGATGTGCATGTGTTGTGGTGATGTGGTGTGGTGGTTGTGTGATGTGTGATGTGGTGGTGATTGTGATGGTGAGGTGGGTGATGTGGTGGTGATGGGGTTGTGATTTGGTGGTGATGGTGATGGTGATGGTGGTGTTATGTGATGTTGGTGGTGATGTTGTGTTGTGTTGTTGATGTTGGTGGTGTTTGTGATGTGATGTGATGGTGATGGTGGGTGGGTGGTGATGTGGTGTGATGTGTTAGTGATGTGATAGTGATGTGGTAGTGATTAGATGGTGATGTAGTGGTGATATGGTGGTGATGTGGTGGTGATGTGGTGGTGATGTGATGGTGATGTGGTGATGTGTTGGTGATGAGATGGTATGTGATGCTGATGTGGCGGATGTGGCGGTGATGTGGTTGTGATGTGGGTGATGTGATGTGGTGTGATGCTGTGGTGATGTGATGGTGATGGTGATGTGTGGTTGTGATTGATGGTGATGTGGTGGTTGTGGTGGTGATGTGGTGTGATGTGTGTGGTGATGTGATGTGATGTGGTGTGATTGGTGGTGATGTGATGGTGTGATGTGTATGGTGATGTGGTGGGTGGTGGTGGGTGATGGTGGTGATGTGATAGTGATGTGGTAGTGATAGATGTGGTGATGTAGTTGTGTGATATGGTGGTGCTGTGTGTGTGGTGGTGGTGGTGATGTGATGTGGTGATGTGGTGATGTATGTGGTGGTGATTGGTTTGTGTGGTGATGTGTGGTGATGTGGTGTGATGTGGGGTGATGTGTGATTGTGGTGGTGATGTGGGTGTGGGTGGTGATGTGGATCGTGATGTGATGTTGTGATGTGTGGTGGTGGTGATGTGGTGGTGATGTGATGGTGATGCTGATGTGATGTGTGATGGGTGGTGATGTGGTGGTGATGTGGTTCACCTCCATGATAAGCGGTAAGTCGTGAGCGTGGTAGTGCTGCCGGTGAGTGTTGACCGCTGCTAACATCAGAAGATACTCATTACGAACTTCAGTCAAGTGGTCGTCACACTCCTTCAGCCTGGCGCTGAGCTGCACACACACGAGCACAGCTGTGGCATGATGGACAACTTTAAGCAGTTAAAAGAAGATTTTTCACCCTGGTAGTTTTCAGTCGGGACACGATGACCTCCTCCAGTAGGTCCGTACCTTAGCAGTCATCTTATGTAGTCCGCTTTTGAAGTGGAAAATCCCATGTTCACTCTTCCTAGCTCTGGAACACAGATTCAGGATTTGTTTCAGATAAGACATTATAAAGAAAGGATGCCACAGCTTCTTTTTTCTGTTCTGGATGACACCACTTTGTCAGGATGGTTGTTTGTCTCTTTTTAACTCTGTGATGGACCCCTGACCTCTCCAACCTGCAGATTCATGCTTGGAAATCTTAGAAAAAGTGATTGTGGTTTTAGAACTTGCACATTATTTGATCAGGACACTGTGTGAGATTTAACCAGACACATTTGTGTCCATGTGATGTTCCAGAAGAACTAAGCAGGTCTCACTTTCTCTTCAGGTCACATGATGATATAGTTTCTTTAGCTTAAATCTAAACATGGATATGCAGTATAGTCACATTGGAAATAACAATAAACCCACTTTAGGTTCTAACATTTATGTTATATTATGTCTCGGCTGTTCTCTTCAGTTGCCTCCTCAGTGAATCATCTCCTCCATCTAACTCCATCCTCTCCATCCTCTCCATCCTCTACTCTTCATGTCCTCTCTTCTCTACATCCATAAATCTCCTCTCTGATCTTCCTCTAGACCTCCTGCCTGGCAACTCCAACCTCATCATCCTTATAACACGACATACAATTGGATAAATGGAACATTATATGTATATTATACAGCATCATTATTTATTGAACCTAAACTTGGCCAAAAAGCCAGAGCAGTGAGGAAGTGGAGGAGCATAAATAATGTCATGAAAAAAGAGCAGACAGAATGAGCGACAGCTGCCTCAGTTATAAAGATGAGGTCGACTCTAGGTGCCTGTCTTGAGACAGTGCAGGACTTCCAGGGCTGTACAGACGGGAAGAGGATGACCCAAACACCAACCGGGTCTGGGCATCTGCAGCTTTCTCTCTGGCAACGCTGGTGATGTGACTGAGCTGGTGGTAGCTCTTCTTGACCCTGTGCAGTTCCCTCAGTGCATCCACCACTTCGCCCTGCACCCTCTGAGTCGCTCCAGGCCCTAAAGCACAAACACTCTGAAATCATTCACTCAGCCTTTGGCTCCTTCGGCAGCCCACCATCTGATGAGCTCCTGAGTGCTGCAGGTGTTTGAAATGTACCGACTCACTCTCTTAGTTCGAACCTCCTTTGCATTGTGGAGACTTCTGGAGGCTTGTCCCACCAGTTTGCGGTATTCTTCTGCAGCAGCAAGTCGTGACGATGGCAGCGTGAGCTGTAGCATCTACCAGAGACCGCCACACACCAAACACACTCCTGAAAACAGACACACTGTCATGAACTATGGACAAGTCTCAGATGAATCAGCCTGAAGACTGGTCAGGAGGTGTGTGGAGGTGGTCTAGAGTGGAGCTGGTCTAGAGTAGAGGTGGTCTAGAGTAGAGCTGTTATGGAGTAGAGGTGGCTTGGAGTACAGCTGGTCTAGAGTAGAGGTGGTCTAGAGTGGAGCTGGTCTAGAGTGGAGCTGTTATAGAGTAGAGGCGGCCTGGAGTGGAGCTGGTCTAGAGTAGAGGTGGTCTAGAGTAGAGCTGTTAAGAGAGTAGAGGGGGCCTTGAGTGGAGCTGGTCTAGAGTAGAGCTGGTCTAGAGTAAAGGTGGCCTGGGGTGGTACAGTTGGTCTAGAGTAGAAACTGGTCTAGAGTGGAGCTGTTATAGAGTAGAGGTGGCCTGGAGTACAGCTGGTCTAGAGTAGAGGTGGTCTAGAGTGGAGCTGGTCTAGAGTAGAGCTGGTTATAGAGTAGAGGTGGCCTGGAGTACAGCTGGTCTAGAGTAGAGTGAGGTGGTCTAGAGTATAGGTGGTCTAGAGTAGAGCTGTTATAGAGTAGAGGTGGCCTGGAGTGCAGTTGGTCTAGAGTAGAACTGGTCTAGAGTGGAGCTGGTCTAGAGTGGAGCTGGTCTAGAGTAGAGCTGTTATAGAGTAGAGGTGGCATGGAGTACAGCTGGTCTAGAGTAGAGGTGGTCTAGAGTAGAGCTGTTATAGAGTAGAGGTGGCATGGAGTACAGCTGGTCTAGAGTAGAGGTGGCCTGGAGTACAGCTGGTCTAGAGTAGAGGTGGCCTGGAGTACAGTTGGTCTAGAGTAGAACTGTTAGAGTGGAGAGTGGGTGGTCTAGAGTGGAGCTGGTCTAGAGTAGAGGTGGTGGCATGGAGTACAGCTGGTCTAGAGTAGAGGTGGTCTAGAGTAGAGCTGTTATAGAGTAGAGGTGGCAGTGGAGGAGTACAGCTGGTCTAGAGTAGAGGTGGCCTGGAGTACAAGTTGGTCTAGAGTAGAACTGGTCTAGAGTGGAGCTGGTCTAGAGTCTAGAGTAGAGGTGGCCTGGAGTGGAGCTGGTCTAGAGTATAGGTGGCCTGGAGTACAGTTGGTCTAGAGTAGAATGGTCTAGAGTGGGGGTGGCCTGGAGTGGAGCTGGTCTAAAGTAGAACTGGTCTAGAGTGGAGCTGGTCTAGAGTAGAGGTGGCCTGGTGTGGAGCTGGTCTAGAGTAGAGGTGGCCTGGAGTGGAGCTGGTCTAGAGTAAAGCTGGTCTAGAGTGGAGCTGTTATAGAGTAGAGGTGGCCTGGAGTACAGCTGGTCTAGAGTAGAGGTGGTCTAGAGTAGAGCTGTTATAGAGTAGAGGTGGCCTTGAGTGGAGCTGGTCTAGAGTAGAGCTGGTCTAGAGTAAAGGTGGCCTGGAGTAGTACAGTTGGTCTAGAGTAGAACTGGTCTAGAGTGGAGCTGTTATAGAGTAGAGGTGGCCTGGAGTACAGCTGGTCTAGAGTAGAGGTGGTCTAGAGTGGAGCTGGTCTAGAGTAGAGCTGGTCTAGAGTAGAGGTGGTCTAGAGTAGAGCTGTTATAGAGTAGAGGTGGCCTTGAGTGGAGCTGGTCTAGAGTAGAGCTGGTCTAGAGTAAAGGTGGCCTGGAGTACAGTTGGTCTAGAGTAGAACTGGTCTAGAGTGGAGCTGTTATAGAGTAGAGGTGGCCTGGAGTACAGCTGGTCTAGAGTAGAGGTGGTCTAGAGTGGAGCTGGTCTAGAGTAGAGCTGTTATAGAGTAGAGGTGGCCTGGAGTACAGCTGGTCTAGAGTAGAGGTGGTCTAGAGTATAGGTGGTCTAGAGTAGAGCTGTTATAGAGTAGAGGTGGCCTGGAGTACAGTTGGTCTAGAGTAGAACTGGTCTAGAGTGGAGCTGGTCTAGAGTGGAGCTGGTCTAGAGTAGAGCTGTTATAGAGTAGAGGTGGCATGGAGTACAGCTGGTCTAGAGTAGAGGTGGTCTAGAGTAGAGCTGTTATAGAGTAGAGGTGGCATGGAGTACAGCTGGTCTAGAGTAGAGGTGGCCTGGAGTACAGCTGGTCTAGAGTAGAGGTGGCCTGGAGTACAGTTGGTCTAGAGTAGAACTGGTCTAGAGTGGAGCTGGTCTAGAGTGGAGCTGGTCTAGAGTAGAGGTGGCATGGAGTACAGCTGGTCTAGAGTAGAGGTGGTCTAGAGTAGAGTTGTTATAGAGTAGAGGTGGCATGGAGTACAGCTGGTCTAGAGTAGAGGTGGCCTGGAGTACAGTTGGTCTAGAGTAGAACTGGTCTAGAGTGGAGCTGGTCTAGAGTAGAGGTGGCCTGGAGTGGAGCTGGTCTAGAGTATAGGTGGCCTGGAGTACAGTTGGTCTAGAGTAGAACTGGTCTAGAGTGGGGGTGGCCTGGAGTGGAGCTGGTCTAAAGTAGAACTGGTCTAGAGTGGAGCTGGTCTAGAGTAGAGGTGGCCTGGTGTGGAGCTGGTCTAGAGTAGAGGTGGCCTGGAGTGGAGCTGGTCTAGAGTAAAGCTGGTCTAGAGTGGAGGTGGCCTGGAGTACAGCTGGTCTAGAGTAGAGGTGGCCTGGAGTACAGCTGGTCTAGAGTAGAGGTGGTCTGGATTGGAGCTGATCTAGAGTAGAGGCGGCCTGGAGTACAGTTGGTCTAGAGTAGAGGTGGTCTAGAGTAGAGGTGGTCTAGAGTAGAGCTGTTATAGAGTAGAGGTGGCCTGGAGTACAGCTGGTCTAGAGTAGAGGTGGTCTAGAGTAGAGGTGGTCTAGAGTAGAGCTGTTATAGAGTAGAGGTGGCCTGGAGTACAGTTGGTCTAGAGTAGAACTGGTCTAGAGTGGAGCTGGTCTAGAGTGGAGCTGGTCTAGAGTAGAGCTGTTATAGAGTAGAGGTGGCATGGAGTACAGCTGGTCTAGAGTAGAGGTGGTCTAGAGTAGAGCTGTTATAGAGTAGAGGTGGCATGGAGTACAGCTGGTCTAGAGTAGAGGTGGCCTGGAGTGGAGCTGGTCTAGAGTATAGGTGGCCTGGAGTGGAGCTGGTCTAGAGTATAGGTGGCCTGGAGTACAGTTGGTCTAGAGCAGAACTGGTCTAGAGTGGGGGTGGCCTGGAGTGGAGCTGGTCTAAAGTAGAACTGGTCTAGAGTGGAGCTGGTCTAGAGTAGAGGTGGCCTGGAGTGGAGCTGGTCTAGAGTATAGGTGGCCTGGAGTACAGTTGGTCTAGAGTAGAACTGGTCTAGAGTGGGGGTGGCCTGGAGTGGAGCTGGTCTAAAGTAGAACTGGTCTAGAGTGGAGCTGGTCTAGAGTAGAGGTGGCCTGGTGTGGAGCTGGTCTAGAGTAGAGGTGGCCTGGAGTGGAGCTGGTCTAGAGTAAAGCTGGTCTAGAGTGGAGCTGTTATAGAGTAGAGGTGGCCTGGAGTACAGCTGGTCTAAAGTAGAGGTGGCCTGGAGTGGAGGTGGCCTGGAGTACAGCTGGTCTAGAGTAGAGGTGGCCTGGAGTACAGCTGGTCTAGAGTAGAGGTAGTCTAGAGTAGATGTGGTCTGGATTGGAGCTGGTCTAGAGTAGAGGCGGCCTGGAGTACAGTTGGTCTAGAGTAGAGCTGGTCTAGAGTGGAGCTGGTCTGGAGTGGAACTGGTCTATAGGAGAGGTGGTCTAGAGTGGAGCTGGTCTAGAGGAGAGGTGGTCTAGACTGGAGCTGGTCTAGAGTTAAGGTGGTCTGGAGTAGAGGTGGTCTACAGGTGGTCTAGAGTGGAGCTAATGTAGAGTATAGGTGGCCTGGAGTACAGTTGGTCAAAAGTAGAGCTGCTCTAGAGTGGAGCTGTTCTAGAGTAGAGGTGGTCTAGAGTGGAGCTGGCCTAGAGTATAGGTGGTCTTACGTGGAAGTGGTGTACAATGGAGCTGGTCTAGAGGAGAGGTGGTCTAGCGTGGAGTTGGTCTAGAGTAGAGGTGGTCTAGAGTGGAGCTGGTCTAGAGTAGAGGTGGTCTGGAGTGGAGCTGGTCTAGAGTAGAGGTGGTCTGGAGTGGAGCTGGTCTAGAGTGGAGTGGGTCTAAAGTATGTGTATCTGGAGTGCAGTGGGTCTAGAGAAGAGATGGTCTAGAGTGGAGCTGGATTAGAGTCGTGTTGGTATAGAGTGGAACTGGTCTAGAGTCGAGGTGGTCTGGAGTAGAGGTGGTTGAGAGTGGAGCTGGTCTAGAGAATAGGTGACCTGGAGTGCAGCTGGTCTAGAGTAGATATATGGTCTAGAGTGGAGCTGGTCTAGAGTCGAGGTGGTCTCTGGAGTAGAGGTGGTTGAGAGTGGAGCTGGTCTAGAGTATAGGTGGCCTGGAGTACAGCTGGTCTAGAGTAGAAATGGTCTAGAGTAGAGCTGGTCTAGAGTTGAGGTGGTCTTAAGTGGAAGTGGTGTACAGTGGAGCTGGTCTAGAGGAGAGGTGGTCTAGCGTGGAGTTGGTCTAGAGTAGAGATGGTCTAGAGTGGAGCTGGTCTAGAGTAGAGGTGGTCTAGAGTGGAGCTGTTCTAGAGTAGAGGTGGTCTGGAGGGGAGCTGGTCTAGAGTGGAGTGGGTCTAAAGTATGTGTCATCTGGAGTGCAGTGGGTCTAGAGAAGAGATGGTCTAGAGTGGAGCTGGTTTAGAGTTGAGGTGGTATAGAGTGGAACTGGTCTAGAGTAGAAATGGTCTGGTGTAGAGGTGGTTGAGAGTGGAGCTGGTCTAGAGTACAGGTGACCTGGAGTACAGCTGGTCTAGAGTAGAAATGGTCTAGAGTGGAGCTGTTATAGAGCAGAGGTGGCCTGGAGTACAGCTGGTCTAGAGTAGAAATGGTCTAGAGTAGAGCTGGTCTAGAGTCGAGGTGGTCTTAAGTGGAAGTGGTGTACAGTGGAGCTGGTCTAGAGTAGAAGTGGTCTAGAGTAGATGTGGTCTAGAGTGGAGCTGGTTTAGAGTCGAGGTGGTCTAGAGTAGAGCTGGTCTAGAGTCGAGGTGGTCTGGAGTGGAGCTGGTCTAGAGTAGAGGTGGTCTAGAGTGGAGCTCCACTCTCTTCACAGTCTGCAGCAAGATACTCTTGCTTTTTAAAAGTATGAAAAACCAGTTTGAATAATGAACACGTTTTCAACTATTATTTTGGAGCTTAATACAGTTAACTGCATTCTACTATGCAGTGCAGTTTATCTGTAATGCAACATGCACATCTGAGCTGCAAGAACAGAGAACAGAGTTGAAGCAGAGCGCTGCAGATGATGGAGGGCTACACACCAGCTCACAGGATCCTTTTATGCTACATAACAACCTCCTACTGCGGCTGTTATGACTTTACTTTCACATATGGTCCAAGTAACACATTACACTCCTTCTGTGGAGGATTGATGCCAGACCACAGAGGTTAGAGGGCACATGCAACCGCTCAGAAACCATAAGGAGTCACTAGTGGGCACCGGGTGGATGGATTGTGACCTAATTGTCTCAGTCATTTATGTTTAGGTGGGCGGGAAATATTTCACTGAGATACAACTGACTTTAGTATGGTCCTCCAAAAGACCAAACAACTCAGATATGATGAAGAAATTAAAAGATTTTCATCTTACCACTGCAAAACTGTGATGCATTAAATGCCAACAAAAACACTGAACATAATGTGTGTGTGTGTGCGTGTGTGTGTGCGTGTGCGTGTGTGCGTCACCCAGAACTGATAGCGTCTGTATTTCCTCTTTGCCAGTCTCTCTTCTGGTGCTGGGTTGCCAACCTCTGAAGAGCCTGAAAAAGCAATTTCCCACTTTACATGTATGCAAATGTGCGCACATGTCCCTGTCTGTCTTCACTCTGCATCTGATTCATGATTCTTTTTTTACTTTTGCACTAAAAGTGAACATGAAAGTCATGAAAGCCATATCTTCTCCAGACAGCCCCACCTCAAAGTCAACAGAGAAACCGAACTTTTCCCCCATTTATTTACCCTTTTTCCTGGCCAGTACCTCCAGAGAGGAGCGCTGCGATCACAGCTGTGTGCACCAATGGTGCATTCAATGTCATATGGGAAATTAGGCTTTAACAATTGTCCCACGCTTTAAACTTTGAGGCTTATACAGAGATGCAGCTTTTCTATGAATGTTTCTTCAGCCCTCAGGGGGCGCTCTACCAGGAAGTGCAAAAACCAAAAAACAAACCAAGTAGTTAAAGGCTATTCTGTTTTTGTTCAGTAGCCTGTGTTGGCTATGCTACGCTACCTTCATTTAGCATCAATACCTGTTATTATTGGAAAAACTGATTAATCCAGGTGTGTCTGACCATTGTAGCTACTCAGACACACCTGGATTTATCAGTTTGTCCAGTCAGTTTGTTGGTTCTGAGTGGACCCACCGCAGAGGTAAGGTTTTAATCGCAGATGTGGACCGGACGCAGGGTGGAGCCAGCAGGTCCACGATCCGGCTCCAAAGAGGATCCGGCACTGAGTGCAAGTGGACCCTGATACGGGTCCGTTTTATGGGTCTGTTCCGGATGTCTTTGCTGTGTGGGGGGGTTTCAGTACACAGGAGGAGGAAAAATAAAGCAACTTGGTTTTAGTAAGATAAGTAAAATAAGATATTTACATCAAAATCTTTTGATGTAAATATCTTATTTATCAGCCTGGATACCGGTGGCTTATAGTCCAGTGCAGCTTATATGTGAAAAAAGAAAAATATTTCATTTATGTTCTAATGGGGGCATCTTATATTCAGGTGCGCTTTATATATATATATATATATATAGATATATATATATAGTATAATATATATAGATATATATATATATATATATATATATATATATATATTATTATTTATTTATTTATTTATTTATTATTTTATATATTCAGGGAGTTACAAAAGGGCCCAACTCCACCGAGGTATATTTTCCAGGAGAGCATTTTTTTCTCTCCAGGACTTAGGCCGTTCTTCAACTCAAGGCAAAAACATAACCTAGAGTTATAGATAGATATATAGAGTATAGAGTAGATATAGATAGAGTAGAGTATAGATATGGAGCTATATATAGGATAGAGAACATATATAGATATATATAGATATATTATATATTTAGATATATATATAGAGATATATAGATAATATATAATATATACATATGTATATTATATATATATGTATATATATACACTACCACTATATATATACACTATACACTACCCTAGAGTGGAGCTCATCTAGGGTAGAGGTGGTCTAGAGTGGAACAGGTCTAAAGTAGAGGTGGTCTAGAGTGGAGCTCGTCTAGGGTAGAGGTGGTCTACAGTGGAACGGGTCTACAGTAGTGGTGGTCTAGAGTGGAGCTCGTCTAGGGTAGTGGTGGTCTAGAGTGGAGCTCGTCTAGGGTAGAGGTGGTCTAGAGTGAAACGGGTCTAGAGTAGTGATGGTCTAGAGTGGAGCTCGTCTAGGGTAGAAGTGGGTCTAGAGAGTGGAGCAGAGGTCTAGAGGTAGTGGTGGTCTAGAGTGGAGCTCGTCTAGGGTAGAGGTGGTCTAGAGTGGCTAGAGCAGGGGGTCTAAAGTAGAGGTGGTCTAGAGTGGAGCTCGTCTAGGGTAGAGGTGGTCTACAGTGGAACGGGTCTAGAGTTGTGGTGGTCTAGAGTGGAACTCGTCTAGGGTAGAGGTGGTCTAGAGTGGAACAGATCTAGAGTACAGCTGACTGGTCTAGAGTAGAGGTCATCAAGAGCAGAGGTGGTCTCAAGTGGAGCTCATCTAGGGTAGAGGTGGTCTAGAGTGGAGCTTGTCTAAAGTAGAGGTGGTCTAGAGTGGAACAGATCTAGAGTCCAGCTGACTGGTCTAGAGTAGAGGTCATCTAGAGTAGAGGTGGTTTAGAGTGGAGCTCATCGAGGGTAGAGGTGGTCTACAGTGGAACGGGTCTAGAGTAGTGGTGGTCTAGAGTGGAGCTCGTCTAGGGTAGAGGTGGTCTACAGTGGAACGGGTCTAGAGTAGTGGTGGTCTAGAGTGGAGCTCGTCTAGGGTAGAGGTGGTCTACAGTGGAACGGGTCTAGAGTAGTGGTGGTCTAGAGTGGAGCTCGTCTAGGGTAGAGGTGGTCTACAGTGGAACGGGTCTAGAGTAGTGGTGGTCTAGAGTAGAGCTCGTCTAGGGTAGAGGTGGTCTACAGTGGAACGGGTCTAGAGTAGTGGTGGTCTAGAGTGGAGCTCATCTAGGGTAGTGGTGTCTAGAGTGGAGCTCGTCTAGGGTAGAGGTGGTCTAGAGTGGAACAGGTCTGAAGCAGAGGTGGTCTAGAGTGGAACTCATCTAGGGTAGAGGTGGTCTACAGTGGAACGGGTCTAGAGTTGTGGTGGTCTAGAGTGGAGCTCGTCTACGGTAGAGGTGGTCTAGAGTGGAACAGATCTAGAGTACAGCTGACTGGTCTAGAGTAGAGGTCATCAAGAGCAGAGGTGGTCTACAGTGGAACAGGTCTAGAGTTGTGGTGGTCTAGAGTGGAGCTCTTCTAGGGTAGAGGTGGTATAGAGTGGAACGGGTCTAGAGTAGTGGTGGTTTAGAGTGGAGCTCGTCTAGGGTAGAAGTGGTCTAGAGTGGAACGGGTCTAGAGTAGTGGTGGTCTAGAGTGGAGCTCATCTAGGGTAGTGGTGGTCTAGAGTGGAGCTCGTCTAGGGTAGAGGTGGTCTAGAGTGGAACAGATCTAGAGTACAGCTGACTGGTCTAGAGTAGAGGTCATCTAGAGTAGAGGTGGTCTAGAGTGGAACGGGTCTAGAGTAGTGGTGGTCTAGAGTGGAGCTCGTCTAGGGTAGAGGTGGTCTAGAGTGGAGCTCGTCTAGGGTAGGGGTGGTCTACAGTGGAACGGGTCTAGAGTGGAGCTGGTCTAGAGTAGAGGTCATCTAGAGTAGAAGTGGTCTAGACTGGAGCTGGTCTAGAGTAGAGCTCATCTAGAGTAGAAGTGGTCTAGAGTGGAGCTCGTCTAGGGTAGAGGTGGTCTACAGTGGAACGGGTCTAGAGTGGTGGTCTAGAGTGGAACGGGTCTAGAGTAGAGGTCATCTAGAGTAGAGGTGGTCTAGAGTGGAGCTGGTCTAGAGTAGAGGTCCTCTAGAGTAGTGGTGGTCTAGAGTGGAGCTCGTCTAGAGTAGAGGTCCTCTAGAGTAGAGGTGGTCTAGAGTGGAGCTGGTCTAGAGTAGAGGTCCTCTAGAGTAGTGGTGGTCTAGAGTGGAGCTCGTCTAGAGTAGAGGTCCTCTAGAGTAGAAGTGGTCTAGAGTGGAGCTCCACTCTCTCCAGTCTGCAGCAAGATACTCTTTACTGCAACATGCACATCTGAGCTGCACATCTGCCCCACTTTCTTCTCTCTCTACTGCAAATAAAAGCTGCAATATTTTAAAAAAGAAAAACAAATTACAAGAAAAAAAAATATATCAGTTCTAACCAGTGTAAACGTTTTTCTTTTTTGTTCTGGTTTTTGTTTTGTAGGTAGGTTGACTAGTTTATCTTGATCCTTCAACCACAGGTGAGTGTTATTCACACGTTCATATGTGAGACATTCTCCACCTGACTGACACTGTCACACCTGGTTTCCTGAAAAGGAAGGAAAAAAACCTCGGAGTATCGGGGGCCTCTTTTATAAAACTGTGAACCAGAACCACTGTCGGGCCCACGGGCCTGCGATGGAGGGAACTGTGGTGGAGACACAGCAGATTTGAGTTGGATCTTTTACAGCTGAAAAGAACCACTGACCCACAGGAGCACAGGTGACACCTGGTTCATTAAGGTGATCGTTGTGAAACGAGCCAGTTCTGATTCTGGACTACAGTCTGGTCCAAGTTCGTCATGTTTACCAGCTTCTGTCACCTTTTATCTTTGCCTCCAAAATGATTCTTTACATGTTTTAATGGAGGGAGGACTCAGGTGCAGGACAGAACTAAAAGCTCTCAGACACCAATATAGAGCCTCAAATCAATAATTACAAACGTTTCCTGAAAGCAATAAAAGGTGCCGGTAACAAAGCCAGCAGAGGACTAAAATAGATCCCGCCTACTCACCTGGCCGTACTCTTTCTCTATAGCTGCCCTCTGCTTGCTGAAGGACCTGAGGAGACAGACGTCAAGCACTCGTTTATTCTGCATTTCTTTCTTTTATCTGCCAGTCACCGACTGTCTTGATGGCAGGATGTTTACATCCACACTCAGGTGAGATCCCAGGTATTTGAAGCCCACCTGATGTCCTCCAGCAGTTCAGTGTCCTGGTGTTGTTTGGTGTGCAGTTTGCTGAGCTGCTCTGAGAAGACCAGTTTCACCTGCTGGCTCTCTTTTACCTGCACACAGGTTCATAAAGGTTTTAAATGTTTCCCTGCAGCACCACAGCAGGTTCAGTTTCACACTAATGAGGTGATCTGTTCATTTAAATCAGGAGTTACCAAATAAATTAATAACTCAATTACATCAACTCAATAGAGTTCAACCTTTTATGGACAGTTTAGAATCCAATATGAATTATACCGTTACAGTCAGTCAGTGTTATAAACCTCCTATAAACCTCCTATAAACCGATAACGATAACGATAACGATAACGATAACGATAACGATAACGATAACGATAATGATCACAGCTGTGACCAGGAACAGCCCTGCAGCAGCACAGCTGCAGCTTTTGATTGAAGCAGGTTGACTGGTGTGTTGAGGGTGATGAGGGTGTTGAGGGTGTGTGGAGGGTGTTGAGGGTGTGTTGAGGGTGTGTTGAGGGTGTTGAGGGTGAGGTGTTGATGGGTGTGTTGAGGGTGAGGGTGTGTTGAGGTGTGTGTGTGAGGGTTGTGAGGTGTTGTGTGAGGGTGTTGTGAGGGTGTTGAGGGTGTTGAGGGTGTGTGTTTGAGGGGGTGTTGGTGAGGTTGTGTTGAGGGTGTTGAGGGTGTGTTGTGTTGAGGGTGTTGAGGGTGTTTAGGGTGTTAGGGTGTGTTGAGGGTTTAGTGTTGTGTTGAGGGTGTTGAGGGTTGAGGGGAGGGTGTTGAGGGTGGAGGGGGTGTTGGGGTGTGAGGGTGGGTGTTGAGGGTGTTGAGGTTTTGGGTGTTTGAGGGTGAGGGCTTGAGGGTGTGAGGGGGGTTGATGGTTTGAGGGTGTGGGGTGGTGTTGAGGGTGTTTGTTGAGGGTTGTGGTAGGGTGTGAGGGTGCGGAGTGTGAGGTTGGGGAGGGTGAGGCGGAGGGTGTTGAGGGTGAGAGGGTGTGTTGAGGGTGTGTGAGGGTGTGAGGGTGGGTTGAGGGTGGGTTTGAGGGTGTGGAGGGGTGTTGAGGGTGTTGAGTGTGTGAGGGTGTGGGTGTTGAGGGGTTGAGGGTGTTGAGGGTGTGTTGAGCATGGGGTGTGAGGGTGTGTTGAGGGGTGTTGAGGGTGTGTTGAGGGTGTTGAGGGTGTGTTGAGGGTGTTGAGGGTTGTGAGGTGTGAGGGTGTGTTAGGGCATGTTGAGGGTGTTGAGGGTGTGTTTTGGGTGTTGAGGTATGTTGAAGGTGTTGAGGGTGTGTTGAGAGCATGTTGAGGGTGTTGAGGGTGATGGGTGTGAGGGTGTGAGAGTGTGTTGGGGTGTGAGGGTGAGGGGTGTTGAGGGTGTGGGAGTGGAGGGTTGGGGTTTGAGGGCATCTTTAGGGTGTTGAGGTGTGCGAGAGTGTGTTGAGGGTGTGAGGGAGAGGGTATGTTGAGGGTTGAGGGTGTGTGAGAGGTTGGGTTGAGGGCGGTGTTGAGGGGTTTGAGGGATAGGGTGTAGGGTGTTGAGGGTGAGGGTGGTTGAGGGTGTGTTGAGGGTGTTGAGGGCATCTTTAGGGTGTGTTGAGGGTTGTGTGAGGGCATCTTTAGGGTGTTGTTGAGGGTGTGACACCCTTAGGGTGTGGAGGGTTGGGGTGTGTTGAGGGTGTTGTGTTGAGGGCATCTTTAGGGTGTGTTGAGGGTGTTGAGGGGCATCTTTAGGGTGTGTTGAGGGTGTTGAGGGTGTGTTGAGGGTGTTGAGGGCATCTTTAGGGTGTGTTGAGGGTGTTGAGGGTGTGTGAGGGTGTTGAGGGTGTGTGAGGGTGTGTTGAGAGCGTGTTGAGGGTGTGTTTGAGGGTGGGTTGAGGGTGTTGAGGGTGGTGAGGGCATCTTTAGGGTGTTTGTTGAGGGTGTTGAGGGTGTTGAGGGTGTGTTGAGGGTGTTAGGGTGTTGAGGGCATCTTTAGGGTGTGTTGAGGGTGTGTTGAGGGTGTTGAGGGCACCCTTTAGGGTGTGTTGAGAGCATGTTGAGGGTGTTGAGGGCATCTTTAGGGTGTGTGAGAGCATGTTGAGGGTGTTTGAGGGTGTTGAGGGGTTGAGGGTGTGAGGTGTGTTGAGGGTGTGTTGAGGGTGTTGAGGGTGTTGAGGGCATCTTTAGGGTGTGTTGAGGGTGTTGAGGGTGTTGAGGGTGTTGAGGGCATCTTTAGGGTGTGTTGAGTATGTAAGCAGCAGCATGGAAATAAATGCTATGATAGCGATTTTGAGATTTATTCGCATTTTTAAATACACCCTGCCCTCCTCCCCCTCCCATAGACCCCCAGCGCCACCCCTAACTCCATCAACCCCCCCCCCCACACACACACACCCCACCAGACATCCCTAAAACAGAATCTCTCCACTGTTTAGGTCCACACACAAAACTCACAAGTTTAAAAACTAGATACTCTAAAGACTGTTTGGACAGTTGTTCCAACACCTGTAACATCTGGTGGGGGGGATTGAGGAGAGAGACCCCCCCCCCCCCCACACACACACACACACACTCTACAGCCGCCACTGTAGTGGTGCATTGCATTATGGGATATGGTATTAGAGGCGGGCTGGTTTGTTGCGCAATCAGCTCCTAAAGCAGACGGGCAGGTGCTGCTGGACTGTGAGGACCAGGTCCCCAGACCCCCCCCCCCCCATCACCACATCACACACACCCCCCCACCCCCCGCCCCCAGGAATGAGGAGACCTGCAGACTCCACCGTCCCCAAACTGCCACCATGAGCTTTAAGAGCTTTAAAGACTGTTTTTCTGGCAGATGTTCTGACTGGTTTTATCAGGAAGACAACCAGAGATCCATCTGACCATCACTTAGATCTAAACCTTATTCATTTAGGTGTCTGTACACCTGGACTGGACTTCAAAACAGTGATTATTTACACCAACAGACCGCTTTATCATTTTTATAAACATGGACACATTTATAAACATATTCTACAGAATCTTATAGACATTTTTGAAGATCCCTGACATGAACCCACAAATATTGTTGCTATATTTCTCTTCAAGTCATTAGTGGTCTCAAGAAAAATGTTTCTAATGATCTTTGTTGCAGGACAGACAGAACAAACAGCTCAAACACAGATTCATGTCTGAAGTGTCTCCGATTAGAGGTTTCTACTCCATCTACATCCTGGACCGGTTCTTCTAGGAGCTACACCTCCAGCTGTAGAACCTTCATCTAGAACCTTCAGACCTTCAGCTTTAACTTACCTTCCTGGGAGGAAGGTAGACGTCTAGACGTCAGCTTTAACCTACCTTCCTGGGAGGCGGCTGCATGCTCGACCGCTTCAGAAGAGGCTCCGCCGTTATCTCAGCTCGCTTTCAGCTGCTACTTCCTCACCACATGCACATGCACATGCACATGCACAACCCCGTCTCTGCCTCTCACTCTCTTTCTGTCTCACTCTCACTTTCGCCTCTCCGTTTCCTGGGGGGGGGGGCCTTTAGAGGGCAGCAGAGCGAAGAGCCTTCAGGGTTAGGGTTACCTCCGTTACTCCAGGATCTGAGCAGTCTCAGAAAAACAGCTTGATGCTTCATGTTTAGCTGGATTTTTAAAAGTTATTCTTCCAAATGCACAAGGGTTTAAAGTTTGGGGCTGGTGCCCCTAAAAATGATCACAGATATTGATAAATAGGTGTCTTCAGTCATTTTATCAGGCATTCAGCCATAAATTGATTTAATTTAAATGTTTATGCTGGAAAGTAATGAAGATCATGCAAATATAATTAAAAAAAGAGATGATTTCCAGTGAAAGGATGAGCAGTGGAAGAACTCACTATCAGGACAAACCAACATGCTGGAATGAAGGCAATTTTATTTGTGCATCACAAAGTAAAACGTGACCAGACGAGTGACAGGATCAGCTGCTCCCTCGCTTCAGAAAAACCAAATAAGAACCATGCAACCATGTGTACCTTAAAAACACTGATAAATTATTGATAAATTAAATAAATAAGCAGAAATTCAAATTTCACATAAATGCATAAATAGTGTTGGATTGAAACTTTACTTCAGTAACTCCTGACTGCTTTGGTAAATGATTAATGATTAATAAGACGTTAAATTGGTGTGCAGCAGAGCTCGTGGAAGTGGACGAGTGGGTCTAAAAATGTCAGTCAGCGCTTTAACAGTCAAAGAGGAAAGAAATTAAAAATGGGCTACATTTTTAACTGACAGTTGTGAGCCTTTTCTTTAACTTCTTTCCATGAATGAAATCCCTGAAGAGCATTTGTATTTGAATGAAGGCCACTGAATTGAGGCGGCTGGTGTTCAGCAACCGGACAGGATGTCTGCTGGGACCGGGTCTGCTGGGACCGGGTCTGCTGGGACCGGGTCTGCTGGGACCGGGTCCGCTGGGACCGGGTCCGCTGGGACCGGGTCTGCTGGGACCGGGTCTTCAGGCCCGGATCATCTGCTGCTGCTGGACCAGGACGTTCAGCTTGTTGAGGAGGCGTCTCGCTGAGGTGACGGACTCGTAGATCCCTTTACTGTCTGAACACAGCCAAGTGTTCTGAAGGCAGAAATATTCACAGCATTTCATCACTGAAGGACACACATCATGCACTTTATTTTAATCTTCACAGTTTCTTACTTCTTAATAAAATGGATATGGCATGTTGTGGAAAGTTATAAAGAATATAACAGAAGACCAGCTGCGCTGTTGCAGCTGGTTTTAGGGGGCGGAGTCAGCCGTCGCAGTCCACTCCCCTCTCTGATTAAACTCTAAATAAACTCAGTATTTGTTTTAAAGCCATCTGCAGACTCTCATGTGTTCGAAGCAGAACTAAAGCTCTCAGCAGTAATCAGCTCCACAGGAACATCAGACGTGACAGACACTTACGTTGCTCTCTGCTGAATTGATGCGCACCACCCTTTTCCTCAGAGTGTCCACGTATCCCTTGGTAACAGCATCAACGACGTTCCTGAGTTGGTCGAGGCCTTTGGTGAAATATTCAGGAAAGCATCTCTGTGCAGAGAGGAGCAGGTCATTACCGTCTAATTCACTCACATGAGTCAAAGTTATCCGTTATCTCCAAGGTTCAAGCCTAATTAAGGAATGTCATTTTTAAAATGATTCATGGGTCACCAGCAACTCTACAGAACTCTAAACTTACAGTTTCAGATTTAGCTCATGTTTTTTTTTAGCCACAGCATTAAGACCACTGAAACCTCTGATGGACCTGCAGAGGTGTCTGGTGATGCGTGGGGGGGGGGGGGGGGGGGGGGGGGGGTCCTACATGAGTCTGGGTCTCTGACTGGGCAGAACATGTAGAAGCAACATTTCCCAGCAGGAACACCAGTCATGGGCTGTTTCTTTTTTGGTGGCGCTATCGGCCCTTTTTTACAGTGTAGAACGATGGGAAAGTGGAGCAGAG
This sequence comes from Hirundichthys speculiger, assembly GCA_018398805.1. Taxonomy (NCBI): domain Eukaryota; kingdom Metazoa; phylum Chordata; class Actinopteri; order Beloniformes; family Exocoetidae; genus Hirundichthys; species Hirundichthys speculiger. The sequence goes on along the minus strand of JAGFBZ010000361.1, from coordinate 37,486 downwards.
AGGGAAGACATGGCAGCAAGGGGCTGGGGCCCGGGAGTGGAGCCTGGGGGCCAGGAGTGAAGCCTGGGGCCCGGGAGTGAAGCCTGGGGCCCGGGAGTGGAGCCTGGGGGCCCGGGAGTCAAGCCTGGGGCCCGGGAGTGAAGCCTGGGGCCCGGGAGTGAAGCCTGGGGGCAAGGAGTGGAGCCTGGGGCCCAGGAGTGGAGCCTGGGGGCCCGGGAGTCAAGCCTGGGGCCCGGGAATGAAGCCTGGGGCCCGGGTGAGCCTGGAGGAGTGGAGCCTGGGGCCCAGGAGTGGAGCCTGGGGCCCAGGAGTGGAGCCTGGGGGCCCGGGAGTCAAGCCTGGGGCCCGGGAGTGAAGCCTGGGGCCCGGGAGTGGAGCCTGGGGGCCCGTGAGTCAAGCCTGGGGGCCAGGAGTGAAGCCTGGGGGCCCGTGAGTCAAGCCTGGGGCCCGGGAGTGGAGCCTGGGGCCCGAGAGTGGAGCCTGGGGCCCGGGAGTGGAGCTCAGGGACCTGGGACTCTAGCTCAGGGGCCCAGGATTGAAACCTAGGGGCCCGGGAGTGGAGTCTGGGGCCCAGGACTGGAGCCTGGGGCTCAGGAGTCGAGCCTGGGGCCCAGGAGTGGAGCCTGGGGCCCAGGAGTGGAGCCTTGGGCCCAGGAGTGAAGCCTGGGGCCAGGAGTGAAGCCTGGGGCCTGGGACTCTAGCTCAGGGGCCCGGGATTGAAACCGAGGGGCCTGGGAGTGGAGCCTGGGGCCCGGGAGTGGAGCCTGGGACCCAGGAGTCAAGCTTGGGGCCAGGAGTGAAGCCTGGGGCCCAGGAGTGGAGCCTGGGGCCCAGGAGTGAAGCCTGGGGCCAGGAGTGAAGCCTGGGGCCTGGGACTCTAGCTCAGGGGCCCGGGATTGAAACCGAGGGGCCTGGGAGTGGAGCCTGGGGCCCGGGAGTGGAGCCTGGGACCCAGGAGTCAAGCTTGGGGCCAGGAGTGAAGCCTGGGGCCTGGGAGTGAAGCCTGGGGGCCCGTGAGTCAAGCCTGGGGCCCGGGAGTGGAGCCTGGGGCCACTGCTGGAGCGGTGCAGCCTCCATGTTGGGGCCGCCAGCTGAAACCACTGAGGTTTGAGCAGGTTTGAGACTGTCGGTAATAAATATCTCATGACATTGTTGAAGATAAGCATCAAAGCGAACGCTCACCTCGACTGGCACGCTGAGATTCAGGCAGCTGCAGGCGGCGTTCTGAGGAAATGACAAAGAGACGGTGATGGTTTTGTTCGTGAGCCGTCACACCCGTGTTCAGATATGTCTTTAATCACCGCCATCCACAAAAAAAACCAACTTTCAGGAGATCACTTTTAAAAGACACACGTGTCATCGTCTCAGCATAGAAACCCTTCAGTTCCTTTACCAGATGTGTCTCGTTAGCGCTCAAACAAAAGACACATAAACATGAAAGGAGCTTTGTAACAAAAGTAGCGTAGAAAAGATAAAAAAGACCAAAAAAGAAGCAAAAATTAGGACATGAAGTCAGCACAGCTATTTACAAATAACTAGCAATGGTTCATGAGAGATAACGGCGCAGCAGAGAGGAAGTGGTGAAGATACGATGATGCTGAAGCTGCGTCTGTGCAGCTGCAAAGTAGAGCATGACAGTCGTAGTTACTGAAGCATGTTCAGGTATTAGACTGCTCCGCTGGAGGACTGGAGGGTCTAAACTCAGGCCGCTACCAGAGAAGAAGACGCTCCGTCAGAGGGGACAGGACGCAGAGAGGACAGGACGCTGAGACGCTCCTGGACATCAGCTGAACGCCGAGCAGCGGTCGTTGTCAGAAACAAGTAAAGGAGAGAAAAAGACGACAGAACGAAGGTAAAGTTATACTCACAGAGCTGTTGGCCAGGCTGCAGTTCCCCGGACAGTTCTGTTGATCCAGAAAACACACTTTCAGAAACAGAAGCAGACTGAAGAGGAGCCTGCAGCAGCAGCTGATAGGCTTCCTCCTCGTTATCGCTGCATCACTCAACCCACACAGCCGTCAGCTCTCTGCGGCGACGTGAGAAGCTGCGTCTGAACAACGTATGTAACGCTGCAGAAGCTTCTGATCTCACCTGCAGCGTGGCGTTCACAGACCGGAGCTCCACCTGGAACTCTCGGAGAAACAAAGGGTCGAGATGCGGCGCAGCGGCGGCCAGGTGGACGAGGACGAGGAGCGAGGTCAGGAGCAGCATCCGTGAGGTGGAGGAGGTGGAGGAGGTGGAGGAGGAGGTGGAGGTCCTGGGCATGGTGAGTGGATGGAGGTGAGTTCAAGATAAAAACTAGTTTTCTTTTTTAAATCTTGGGTGGGTCCAGGTTTATTAGTTCTGTGCTCGGTGTGGATCTGCTGCTGCATGAGCCTCGTCCTGCTGGTGACAGCTGCAAAGCTCTCACCTGTATATAAACACCACAGGTGGGGACCTTTCCTTACTTTTGGGGAATCCCAATACTCGCTGTCCATGTTTCAATCAGTCTGGTTCAGCTCAGGTCTCCCACGCAGGACGTCCTTACTCACCAGGACCTTGACTCCATGGCAAGTGCTCGCCACATATCAGTGAAATCTCCCCGGTTATGACTGTCGCGGCATTTCCTCACCTCGCTGAAGACCTGGCCGTCATCGCTCAGAGGAAAATAAGTCAGTGACAGGCGTTTTCACCGCTGTGATTGGCCGGCGGGAGCAGAGACGTGCACGCTCTTGATGCTTTTCTGTTTTTCACTATTACTGTGGCTGGATATCATTAATCTGCGTTACACCTCTTTAACACACACGCTTTCCGAGCGCTTCACGGACCAGCAGCACTCACACCTACTCAGATCCACCCAGAAGGTTTCAGCCCGTCCCGGGCGTCGGGTCAGAGTTCAGATAACCGGGGCGGAGAACATCTGTACAGATGCAAACCTGCATGAATCCGTCCTGGTGTGGGTTTAAGTGTGTAGCGGAGATGTGCTGCTGATCAGAAGGTCTGCTGGAGGACCACTGAGGTACTTGGGTTGGATGGACGCTGGACTGAAGGAGGTTCATGGTTCAAACGTTGCTCCAGGACGACGTCCAGACTGATGATGTCATCAGGCAGTGAAGGATCTCCTGAAACAAACCAGCAGGGAGCAGATCGGTTGAGGCAGAGCTTCTCAATGACCTTCTGCTGCCCCCCCCCCCCCTCCAAAAAAAAAAACAAAACATTTCACACCCCACCCTCCACCCCCCACTGCAACTATAAATAGTACCACTTGTCTAAGTCCACCTCTGCATAACACTGTATCCTGATTAACATCAAAGGGAAACAAAAAAGAAAGAAATATAGATCAACTTATAACAGAGAATAACTTTATTAAGATTGTTTTTTAGTCTGTGAAGATTTAAAGTGCATCAATCCACCCAAGCGCGACATCAGCGTCGTCATATTTCACTCTTCTTAAATTCCTGCTGACTTTCATTTGTCTCATTATCTCCGTCTCTCTCCTCCTTTCTTTTGTCCCTGTTTAATATTTTTCTGTGGTGTCTCTTGAGTGTTTGTTCTCTTCATATCTGCTGCTTCTGTGCTCATGTCCGTGAGGTTTGGGTTAAATCAGGGGGGTCTGTGAGGTTTGGGTTAAATCAGGGGGGTCCGTGAGGTTTGGGTTAAATCAGGGGGGTCCCTGAGGTTTGGGTTAAATCAGGGGGGTCCGTGAGGTTTGGGTTAAATCAGGGGGGTCTGTGAGGTTTGGGTTAAATCAGGGGGGTCCGTGAGGTTTGGGTTAAATCAGGGGGGTCCGTGAGGTTTGGGTTAAATCAGGGGGGGTCCGTGAGGTTTGGGTTAAATCAGGGGGGTCAGACTCATTTCCACTGAGGGCCACATCAGCATCATGGTTGAAGGGCCAGACTGACCGCATGAATGTAAACCCAAATAAATTAAACTACACCTTATTATATTGTAAATTACTGTTTCTGTATTTATTATGTATTCAAGTTTCAAATATTTAAATCATTATTATATTAAACTCTGGGTTTGTGGTTGTAACTGAGAGGATCCATTACCTTGGTTTCAGAAGCGGAGCGATTTTGGTTTTTCTTGCGGGCTAAGTTAGCAAATTTAGCTCCATGTTTGATGTCAAAATCCCGACGTAGATTAAACTCTTTCACGACTGACACCTGCCTCATAACAAAATAGACATGTTGGGGTTTAGTTTGTAGAGGTTTTTCTCAAGTCCATCAGTTCTGAAAATCGTCTTGAGTTCTTGCTCATGATGATATACTGTTATCGTTGTGGGTAACGACGAAATGCATCATGGGAGATGCAGTTTATTGTCAATGTGCGCTTTAAAGTGATATAAGCTTATTTTAAGCCTTAGAATATTGGTTTAAAATTTAAGCCAATAATGCACAAGCTCTCGAGGGCCACATAAAATGATGTGGCGGGCCACATTTGGCCCGCGGGCCTTGTGTTTGACACATGTGGGTTAAGGTTAGGGCATCCCCCCCAGGGTTCCCACTATTTGAGGAGGACTGAGTTATCGTAATGACCTCCCAACACCAGACTGCACCGGGCTCAGAGAAATAACCCTAACCCTAACTCTGGTTCAGGTTCTGCTGCTACTTCACAGGCTTTGATCACCGCTGAGGGATCCAGAGGTGAGGAGGACCTGGAATGAGACTCAGTGGAGGCCACCAGGGGAGCTCCTCGCTTCCAGGTCTGTGTCCCGTACGGAGACCATCGTGGTCGCGTGGACGGCGTCCAGTCATGTTATTACACGACATTCATCAGGAAGGACCAAATTTGGTAAGAAGTGTCGGTGAAGCTCAGAACCTGATACAGTATTCCACTGAGACGTGAAATAAATAACTGTACTAATTTGTTTTCCACTGTCAACTTATTCAGTGAAACAAGAGGTGAAGCACAAAAACAACATTTTCCCGGTAGCCTGTGCCCATTGCATTGTGGAAGAAACAACACCAGAAGAACTGAAAAGGTCACTTTTTTTCAAGCAGATAGCATTGTTCACCAAAAAAGATAACTTTTTTTTTTTTTTTTTTTACAAATTTCCACATCAAACAGTATAAACAAGGCTTTTCCCAAGCTCTAGGGCGTGCTGGTCTCTGCAGCTGGGGGAGGCTCCGAAGATGACAGTGATGCAATAGATGAATAACTCGCAGTGGTTTTCTAAGAAAATGAAACCACTTTGCCACATCTAAGACTTTCTGCACTGTCAGTGGACCTTTGGAGGGAGCTCAGTACAGGCAAAACCACGTAGAAAATAAAAACCACCAGCACACAAACAGGTGAAGAAGCATCACCGAGATCCTGTCGGCGTTGTCAGTCCTCACAAGAAGACTTTTAATCCAGAAGCATGAATAAATGAATATCCTGCCATTTTCTAAACTGTGGCAAAGCCTTCAACAGACTCACGCAGGGATGAAATCATCTTTACTTTCTTCACTAACCAACCTAACAGCACTATAAAATAAATGAAATACAGAAATTCATGTCAGCAGCACACTCAAAAAAGCTGAGGGGGAGTCATGTTTACCAAATATACCTCTCCGGTATATTTAAACCATTTAAGTAGTGATGCACCATAACTGTTTTTTAAAACCGATACCGATAATCGATAACTTTCAGCTCCTAAAGTCTGATACCGATAACACACACATATACCTAAGATCATTACATCAATACTATGAACAAAACCAAAAATAGTTTTGACTCTTTAAATGAACAGATATTTATTTTTTACCAATGAAAAACTTATTGTCAAGCCTCTCAAACATTTTCGTAAAGCTATCAAACAAACCTATTTGATATCTCACATTAACTTAAATAAGGTTCATTACTGACTGATATAAAAAATAAAGGCTCCTTGAACTGATGGAAATACATGCATCAGAATTACTAACTGAAAAAATTAATTCCTCAATGACAATAAAAAATAATGCACAGTTATAATGTACTGACACAAGTTAGACTTGTCTGTGTGATTAAACTGAAAAAGTGCACTCCATAGTAACAAAAAATTATGTTTAAAGTATTTTGGCTTGTGTTTCCATTCAAATGAATGCCTTTAATTAAAGTAAATGAGATTTAGTAGTTTTTTTTTTTTTAATCTCATGGAAGCTTTAGATGAGAGAGATGATGGCGAGGAGAGGAGAGACTTGCTAACGTTAGCTCATGTTAGCTCATGTTAGCTCATGTTAGCTCATGTCAGTGTGATTTCAAAACTCCATGGAGTATGTTTCAGGTGGCTGATCAGATTTGACGTATTAAAACTTGTACTATTTTTCCCTCCTTCGCTTGGAGCATTTGTCCCAAATAACCTGCGAACTATCTTCCTCTGAAACTTTAACGAAGTTCTACACCATCACCGCCATGTTTGTTTTTTATCAGCGCGCTGTTCTGCAATGCTGCATTCAAGGTGTAACGTAAATTCCTCCGTTCCCTTGTTTGCTAGGCGTTCTTTCAGCCTTTTCTATTTTCTCTATTTTTTATGTGTAACATGAAAAAATACTGTGAATATCAATTAAAGTCAGCAACTACTAAAATTATGACGGAGTTTATGAGTTATTTTCTGGCATGAGGGGGTATTCTTGATTTTCCTTATTGAGTAATCGTTTTTCTGATTATGCCGACGTCACTTGAACATAACATTCACTGCTGGTCATTCAAGGCTCAGAGGGAGCGAGACACTGCTGTGTTGACAGAAATATATATGTTATCGGGGCTATTCGTTGTGATATCGGACTTATTGAAATGACGTCATAATTTCCTGTTATCGGCCCGATAGTTATCGACCCGATAGTTAATGTCCACCCCTACATTTAAGACCTGGAGTTTTGTGACTTAGAAAGAGAAATCTGTGTCGTTGTTGTTGAAAACAGCTGCTGGTCTACGTCTGACTGTCCTCCTGTCCTGTGGATGTCCAACGGCAGACAGAACAGTAATCTCTGGACGTCCACATGGGACCGGAAACAGCCCGGACGGTCTCAGTGACCCTCCATCTTTGGCTTATCTGACTGCAGACCACATGTCTGTCTGTCGATCCTTTATCAGCCCAAAACCACCACGAGTCACGGTTTCCAGTGACGTTTCTGGTCTGCATGAAGTACCGTGGTACCTTCGTACCTCCATCCCAGTGCAGCGGTACCGCTCCCTGTGGCACGGCGGTCCTCATGCATCCATGCAAGAGGGTGCAAAGGTCATGCTCATCCATCTGCCGTTTCCATCCTCGGCCCTCTGTGCGCTGACATTTCACCAAACTCCCTGAATCACTCTCTTAACCCTAACCCAATGTTGGAAATATTTTGTTGAAACAATCAATAGACGTCAATAGACCTCATCCCAGCGTTGACCTCAACCCGTCTATATAGACGTCATCCCAGCGTTGATCTCCACCTGTCTATATAGACGTCATCCCAGCGTTGACCTCCACCCGTCTATATAGACGTCATCCCAGCGTTGACCTCCACCCGTCTATATAGACGTCATCCCAGCGTTGACCTCCACCCGTCTATATAGACGTCATCCCAGCGTTGACCTCCACCTGTCTATATAGACGTCATCCCAGCGTTGACCTCCACCCGTCTATATAGACGTCATCCCAGCGTTGACCTCCACCTGTCTATATAGACGTCATCCCAGCGTTGACCTCCACCCGTCTATATAGACGTCATCCCAGCGTTGACCTCCACCCGTCTATATAGACGTCATCCCAGCGTTGACCTCCACCCGTCTATATATAGACGTCATCCCAGCGTTGACCTCCACCTGTCTATATAGACGTCATCCCAGCGTTGACCTCCACCCGTCTATATAGACGTCATCCCAGCGTTGACCTCCACCCGTCTATATAGACGTCATCCCAGCGTTGACCTCCACCCGTCTATATAGACGTCATCCCAGCGTTGACCTCCACCTGTCTATATAGACGTCATCCCAGCGTTGACCTCCACCCGTCTATATAGACGTCATCCCAGCGTTGACCTCCACCCGTCTATATAGACGTCATCCCAGTGTTGACCTCCACCCGTCTATATAGACGTCATCCCAGCGTTGACCTCCACCCGTCTATATAGACGTCATCCCAGCGTTGACCTCCACCTCTATATAGACGTCATCCCAGCGTTGACCTCCACCCGTCTATATAGACGTCATCCCAGCGTTGACCTCCACCTGTCTATATAGACGTCCACCAGTCTATATAGACATCATCCCAGCGTTGACCTCCACCCGTCTATATAGACGTCATCCCAGCGTTGACCTCCACCCGTCTATATAGACGTCATCCCAGCGTTGACCTCCACCCGTCTATATAGACGTCATCCCAGCGTTGACCTCCACCCGTCTATATAGACGTCATCCCAGCGTTGACCTCCACCCGTCTATATAGACGTCATCCTAGCGTTGACCTCCACCTGTCTATATAGACGTCCACCAGTCTATATAGACATCATCCCAGCGTTGACCTCCACCCGTCTATATAGACGTCATCCCAGCGTTGACCTCCACCCGTCTATATAGACGTCATCCCAGTGTTGACCTCCACCTGTCTATATAGACGTCCACCAGTCTATATAGACGTCATCCCAGCGTTGACCTCCACCTGTCTATATAGACGTCATCCCAGCGTTGACCTCCACCCGTCTATATAGACCTCATCCCAGTGTTGACCTCCACCTGTCTATATAGACGTCCACCAGTCTATATAGACGTCATCCCAGCATTGACCTTCACCTGTCTATATAGACGTCATCCCAGCGTTGACCTCCACCTGTCTATATAGACGTCATCCCAGCGTTGACCTCCACCTGTCTATATAGACGTCATCCCAGCGTTGACCTCCACCTGTCTATATAGACGTCATCCCAGCGTTGACCTCCACCCGTGTTTATAGAAGTCATCCCAGCGTTGACCTCCACCTGTCTATATAGACGTCATCCCTACGTTGACCTCCACCCGTCTATATAGACGTCATCCCAGCGTTGACCTCCACCTGTGTGTAGGTGTCTTTGGGGCATCAACTAACGTGCTGACTGGTGATCTAGTCCTCCGACCACCTCAGTGTTGTTACCTTTATCTCTTTATATCGTCACCTCTGTAGTTCATGAACTAACAATGAACCAGTCAGAATAGAAGTGTTGGAAGTTCTAGTGCTAAAGTTAATAGACACTTAATAATACATTTTGTCTAGTGTTGTATTGCCAGGGTGTAACTGCTCCTCTCTCTCTGTTCTCCATCCTCTTTGTCCTCTCTCTGTCCTCCGTCCTCTCTCCTCCGTCCTCCTCATCCTCTCTCTGTCCTCCATCCTCTCTCCTCGTCCTCCATCCTCTCTCTGTCTCTCTCTCTCTGTCCTCCGTCCTCCATCTGTCCTCCATCTTCTCTCTGTCCTCCGTCCTCTCTCTGTCCTCCATCCTCTCTCTGTCCTGTCTCCCCTCTTTCTTCATCAGGAAGGTCCCTCTATATGATCCAGGTCCTGGTCCAGGTTTCTTCCTCTTAAAGTGGAGTTTTTTCTTGTCCCTGTTTGGCTTAAAGGTTTTTTTTCTCCTGCTGTGGGAGTTTTTTTCCTGCCATTATCCTTGTTTAGGATTCAATATTATAATTTTAGTTAATGATATTTGGGGTCATGATCTGGGTCTCTGTAAAGCACCTAGAAATTGTCATTGTAACAGACGCTATATAAATAAAACTGATTTGAATTTAATTGAATTAACCATGTCCATAACCCCTAACCCTTCCCAACCTGTGGAGCTCCCACAGCATCAAACCTGAAAACAAGTCACATCCTTTAGGAATGCTAGGAGAAGCTAAATCAAGAATTTAGTTCACTGTATGCCAGGTAAAGGTTTACAGCCTTTAAACAGTTAACCAGTTAAACAGCCTCAGCTAACCAAAGTGAGGCACCAGAAATGAAATAAATCTGATAAAATGGATACTTAACGATATGATGTGGAATACCATGTGTTTGTTCTTAATGCAGACGTTCCTTCTGTAACCTTCATGACATGCTGGAACGTCTGCGTAAGGAAAGTTTAAAGATTTTACAGATAAGAAGGAGGATGTTCTTACTGGTGTGGGCGTGTGGAGTAAGTTTAGTTTTTTTTTTTTAATATATATTTATTGATTTTCAACATATAGAAAAAAGGAAAAAAAAATATATATATAGGATATGAAATAAGGAAGAGAAAAGAAAGAAGAAAGGAAGGAACACTGCACATCAAACATTACAACAATATCTCATGGTCATGAAATGATCATCCACTATACATGGAATATAACTACTGAAAAAATAAGTATAGTAAAAATAAGTGCGTCTGTGCACATATAAAGAGATCATACTTGTTTGCACTGTGAGGCTCAGTACAATAGCCAGTGTCTATGAGTTCACATTTTTAAGGTAGTTAAGAACAGGGTCCCATGTTTTATTGAACATATCTAGATATAGATAGAACCTCAGTCTCTCCAGGTGTAAAGCGTTTGACGGTTCTCCCAGCTGGTTATAAGTAGGCCCAGAGTCCGTTTTCAATGCTCGTAAAATCAGCTTTTTAGCAATCACCATCCCAAACTGAACTGCTCTTTTTTCAAACTTATTAATAGAAGAAAGGACACTTGTGGCCCCTAGAATGGCAACAAGGGGGTTGGGAGCCAGATTTTTACCATAAGCCTTTGAAAAACACTGAAAAATAAATTTCCAAAACAAATACAGTTTACTACATGTCCAGAATGAATGTGCTAGAGTTCCTATTGAAGATTTACATCTGTTACATGTTGGTGGGACATCTCGGTAGAATTTATGCAGCTTTTCCTGCGAGTAACGGAGTCTATGGAGCACTTTATACTGTATCAAGTTGTGCCTGGTGTTAACTGAACTCTTTTGTATATTCCGTAGACATTCTCCCCAAATCTCAGCAGTTATTTCCACATTCAAGTCTCTGTCCACGCTTTCTTGTATGTTTCTGAATTTACTGGTACTCCATCATGAAGCATTTGATAAAAAACTTTATCTCCACAAGTGCCCGGCTCCCAGCTACTAATACTCTCTAGGGCATTATGTTTTTTCAGTACTTCAAAATTTGGTACATTTTTTTTTAACAAAATCTCTAATCTGTAGAAACCTGAAAAAACTCAAGCCAGGTATTCCATATTTAGCTTGTAGCTGCGTAAATGAAGCAAAATTTCCCCCTATATACAAATCATTTATGTTATTAATGCCTTTCTGATTCCAAGCAGCAAAAGCAATATCATCTAGGCCAGGAGTGAAAGCGTTATTTTCACAAATATATACACTTGGGGCCTTGATATGAAGCTTTATCTGCTCTCATGTGCGTATAGTACCATTAGATTACAAAGCTGTTATTATACTGTGACTTCTTGATTTTGGTGGGATTATTCAGCAACGCTAGCAAGGAGGTCTTGTGACATAGTGATCGTTCTAAGCTAAGCCAAGCAAGACAGGAGTGTGATGAAGAGGGGGGGGGGCCTTTCCTCCACCAAGCAAGTATAGATAGATGAGCCGCCCAGTAATACATCTTAAAGTTTGGCAAAGCAAAGCCACCTGCATCTTTGGGTTTACACAGGTGTTTTTTGGAGATTCTGATGCCTTTGTAGTTCCAAAGAAAAGGTACTATGATTGAATCTAAGTGTTTAAAGGAATACTGGGCGATGTAACATGGCAGGGACTGAAAAAGATGTAGGAAACGTGGCAGCGCAATCATCTTAATTGCGTTAACCTTACCAACAAGAGAGATAGGGGAGAGTCTTCCAGAATTTATACTTTGTTTAAGCTGCTCGACTTTATTTTGCCAATTCTTTTGTAGAAGGTCCTCTGAGTTTTTCGTGACAGTTATACCTAGATATGAGAAATCTTTAAATGCCATCTTAAAAGGAGTTGACTGTATATATGTCATATCAACTTCATCAGAGATTGGCATTAGCTCGCTCTTATCCCAGTTAACAGAAAATCCAGAGAATCTGCCAAAGTTGCTAATTAAAGTCAAAAGATGTGGTATGGAGGTTAGGGTTAGGGTTAGATGAACAAAAGAATATCGTCTGCGTACAGCGAAATATGATGTTCTTGTCCATGGATGTCAATAGGAGATATTAGATGGCTTTGCCTAATGCTAGCTGCTAACGGTTCTATAACAATCGAGAACAGGAAAGGGGAGGGGGGGCATCCCTGAGGGGTCCCGCGGCTGATTCAAAAGGGGAGGAGATATTTTGTTTGGTTATGACAGAGGCAGTTGGATGCGAATAAATAAGCTCAATCCACTTCATAAAGGAGGGCCCAAAACCAAATTTTTTTAGTGTAAACATCATATAGGGCCATTCAACTTGATCAAAGGCACGCTGTGCGTCTAAAGAAATTATCACTGATTCTTTAATGTGTTCTGTATACAGAATATGGAGCAGACGGCGCAAATTAAAGTACATCTGTCTGCCTGGCATGAAACCTGTTTGGTCAGGGTGAATCATAGAACAGATGTGCTCCTGTTAATCTATTGGCTAAGACTTTCCCAAGACTTTTGGTTTCAATAGGAAGGAGGGAGATAGGACGATATGAGGAGACCAGGTTAGGGTCACGCCCAGGTTTAGGTATGAGTGAAATATTGGCCTTGTATAGAGTAGGGGGCAGCTTGGAGACCGCCAGTGAGTGGTTAAGCATTCTTAGTATAAGTGGAGAAAGTTTGAGATTAAATACCTCGAAGAATTCAATGCAACAGCCATCCGGCCCTGCTTGTTGTTGGGGAGAGAGAAAGTCACTTCTTCTATCTCATTCAAATTAATGTTTGCATCTAATGAGGAGGAAGATTCTCTTGACAGGCTGGGCAGTCCTAGATTTTCAAAAAAAATTCCCATACTCCCTGGGTCAGATCCACCCTGTGACTGATAAACCTGTTAATAAAAATGAGCAAAACATTTGTTAATTTATTCAGGATCTGCCAGGGGAGACCCATATCAGTTGAGATTGTCTCAGCTGACGTGCAAGTAACCTTTGGGGTTTATCCCCAAACTCAAAGTACTTTTGCCTTACTTGAACCATCCATCCATCCATCCATTATCTAAACCCGTTTTATCCTTGAAGGGTCACGGGGATCTGCTGGAGCCTATCCCAGCTGTCTTACTTGAACCAGCAAGCGTGAAACATTTTTGGATAGTATAGAGTTGTACTCATATTTTAATGCAGTAATCCTTTTCAGTACTTCAGGCTGGTTATCTACTCTGTACGATGCCTCAGGATTTAATAATAGATCGTCTATTTCAGTTAATCTAGCCTTTGACTTTCTTTTTTCCACAGTCTCATAAGATATAATGTGGCCTCTGAGAACAGACTTCATGGCCTCCCAAAGCGTAGAGTCGCTAACTTCACCATTACCATTAGTATTTATATAAAGATCTATTTTGCTTGAGAGAAAAGAGCAAAGTTCCTTCTCCTTCAGTAAAGTGTTATTTAGCCACCACTTGAATTCTCCACGTTTATGATTAAGATTGAGCTTTAAAGAGACTGGGGCATGATCTGAAATTAGAATATTATGATATTTGCATTCTGTGACTTGTGACAATAATTTAGAATCCAATATAAAATAATCAGTCCTAGAAAAGGATTTATGAACGGCTGAGAAAAAAGAAAAGTCTCTTGCTGTAGGAATAAGGAGCCACCATATGTTATAGGACTAAATTAGATTATCAAGAGTGATACTGTTCTTTGATGCATTAATGTTGTCGATCAAGGACCGAATCCAGAACACAGTTAAAGTCTAATTAATTAAATTTGTGTTGGACATATTTCATATGGTATTGAAAAGATTTTGAAAGAAAATAGGGTCATCAAAATTGGGGCCATATAAATTTATCAAGGTTACCGGTATTGAGTTTAACTTTCCACTAACAATTAAATATCTACCTCTGTCATCAGAAATAGTTTGGGTATGTACAAAAGGAATATTTTTCTTAATAAAGATTGCAACACCTCTTGCTTTAGTAGTAAAGTTTGATTGGAAAACATGAGATGCCCATGAGGGACACAATATTTTAGCAGATTTTTTTTTAATATGCGTTTCCTGGAGGAAACATATATCAGCCTTTAGTGTACGTAAATGGGTAACACTTTTCCTCTTTTTAATGGGCTATTCATCCCCCTTACATTCCAACTGACTAGAGTAATTTCTTCATCACTGTGTTTTCTTGGACCTCTTAACATAAATGTTGTCTACAATGGAAAATTACTTATTATCTGACCATGAAAAAAGAGAAATGTGTAGTGAACTAAGAAAATTGATGTGCTGAAACGAGAGAACACTGAACAGTCAGGTGTTTGGGGTATGGATACAGGTGTATCCAGACCCCAAACTAAAGTCAAAGCTGAACACTGGAGCTGAGGAAGGTTAGCATAAACTGCCTCACTCCCTACAGACCCTGGAGCAAACCACCAAAGAAAAAAAAATGTTCACAATAACAAGGTATTAAACCTCACCCGGATTATAATGAAATATGGCCATATTACCGGTCAAGATTCAGTCCAAATCACGATGTTGTCAGGTGTCTGTGTCCCAGTGCTGGCCTCCCGACTCACCTGAAGGTGCCCGTGTTGTCGTTGACCGTGACCACGAACCGGATGCCTGAAGCCACACCGTATTTTCCTGGCGCTGCACTTCTCTTTGATATGCTGAAAAGCCATCTGCTTCTTCATGGTTGCTGACAGTTAGGTCGGGAAAGATGTATCCAGGACGCCCGTCGTACTGCAGCGGTGCCTTCAGTACCAGCTCCTTTACCTGGAGGCGGTGCAGCCTGGCGACAGTCGCTCTCGGTTTCCCCGTCTGTAGCGGGCGCTGCGGTCCAATGAGCCCGGTCCACGTCCACGGGGTGATCGAAGTGTTCTTCTCCCAGCAGCTCAGGTAGTAACTCGGCAACGAACTCCGTTGGCCTGCCGTTCTCAACTTTCTCTTTTATCCCGATAAATCAAATGCGGGCTTCCAGGTCGTCTATTTTAGCTTGTTGTAGCATACACTGGGAAGCTAGGCTCTCGTGTCGCCGCTCCAGCTCGTCGAGACGTTTTTCATGCGTTTCAATGGCGTCTTCTGTTGTCGACACACGATCACTGATGGCTGATAAAGCTGATTTAAGGCTGGAAAGGGACCCTTTGTGCTCGTCAAATCCATTGTCAACGGCACTTTTCATTTGGCGAATTGCCGCAAGAATGTTTTCGTTGGTAGCCGGGGTCTCAAAGTTAACAGCAGAAGAACTAGCCGCAGTAGCATCTGCTTGCTCAGCCGTCTCCATGTTGGCATCTTTTTCGACGAAATCTTCATCACATGGGCTTTTTTCGGGTTTTTGCCCCTTGCCTTTTCTTGTCATTTTCCAACCTTTGATAGTTTATTTAAGACTTATGGGCGAGGTTATAGAGATATTGGTGGAGCTCTCAGCTAACACGTGTGTGGACCGCCATCTTCGAGCGTAAGTTTAGTTTTTGATGGCTGGAATTGCCAGAGCGCTCTTCCTCACTGCTTTGAGTAAGCGCTCGAACCAAGAGACACTGACTCCTCGCTGCAACGGCCATTCTTTTAACCCACAGGTGGCGTGAGAATCAGAGAGAATCAAGGGAGGGGAGTTTGCAGTGCATCATGGGAGCGTGAATCTGTTGCATCATAACGAAAGTGACGGCTCACGGCCAACTATCAGTCCTTATGATAAGCTTTGTCAAAAATGAAAGTTTTTAGTCTAATCTTAAAGGTTGATAGGATCCGTGTCCCGAACACGAACCAGGAGATGGTTCCAAAAGAGAAGATCTTCTGTGCACCTGAAGCACTTTACAGGTGAGGAGAAGGATTAAACATCCTAACTTGAACTTAACAAGAAGCCGGTAGTGATGTCTAATGATAACAAAATGCAGTAGTTTAATCTTGAAGTGACAAATGCAAGTGTTTTCTGTTTCATTTTTGACTCCTAATGTTGACAGCGTTACATATTTGAAAGTCTTCATCAGGAAGGTCCTCCATGTGATCCAGGTCCTGGTCCAGGTTTCTTCCTCTTAAAGTGGGAGTTTTTCTTGCCACTGTTTGCCTTAAAGGTTTGTTTCTCCCTCTGTGGGAGTTTTTTTACTTTCCATTATCCTGGATTAGGATTTAATATTATATTTTTAGTTAGTGATATTTGCTCTGGGGTCATGATCTGGGTCTCTGTAAAGCACCTGAAGATAACTGACATTGTAACAGACGCCATACAAATAAAACTGAATTGAACTGAATTGAATTGAATTGAAAGACGGCAGTCCTACGGTAATGTTTATGTCTAAACTAAAGGACAAATCTTGGTCCAAAACAACTCCGAGGTTTCCCCACAGGACTACTACTGACCATAGTAAGGCCATCCTCAGTAATTAAATGGACAGACGGTCTGTTTCTGAAGCACGCAGGTTCAAAGATGATAAACCCAGACGTATCTTAGTTTTGTAAGAGGAAGTCATCCAGGCCTTCAATGTCATCAGGACAATCTTCTATTCTGGCTGGTTGGACCTCACAGCTATACCTAAAGCTGTTAGGAACAGCTGAGTATCGTCTGCATACTGACAGAAATGTAAGCCATGCTCCCCAATCACATTACCCAATGTAAGCATGCAATAAATGAAAGGTTTTGGTCCGTGCACGGGCCCATGCAGAACTAAGTCTGATGGCGACACCGTGTGTGAGAAAGACTCATTGTTCACATGATCAAACTGAAATCTATTGGATAATCTCTCAGATAAATATGATTTAAACTAAGTCAATGCAGCTCCTTTGACACCAGTAACATGTACTTGCTCCTGTAATAATAGATATACTGAACATGTCTATGCACAAGGCCGCCGTCTGAGGCCACGAGGAGATTATTGGTAACGTTCACTATTGCTGTTTCTGTAGAATGAAATGACCCAACTCAAAACTGAAACTCTTCATTCAAGTCATTTCTGTGGTTTATTAGGTCCTCCAGAGGCTCGCACACCCAGATCCACCTTAGATTTCTGTTCTAATTACAGCAATCTCCAAAGCCCGAGCCACATGGTCTGTCACTGGTAGATCAGAGATGGAAATGTCAACTAAGGGGAATAACCTGACTGCCATGGGGTCAAAGAGACAAGCTGACGGTTTAGATGAAGCTAGCATTACTGCGCGCTCAGGGAGCTCAAGAGGACAGAAACAGTCCAGACACAAGTCAGGTTTTTGAAAGGTCGTGGACTGGATACCAGTGCCTCCCTGGTGGCTCAGTGGTGCTGGTGTTGCCCACCATGTGGGAGGTCCTGGGTTTAAACCAGGAAGGGTATAAAACTTGTGCCAGACCAATCCTGCGGATCACTCTGCTGCAGCGACGCCGACCAGGGAGCAGATGAAACGGGAGTTAGCCAAGAAGGTCATCCAGTCATCACAACTGAGAGGCAAAAAAATACATAGCTGCATAGAGAAATGACTCTTTACCTGACAACTGGCAAGAAAAGAAATTATAAAGTCTCTGAGCATTGTCTTTTTCAGACTGACAACATTACCAAGTGCATCAAGACAGCAGTTCTGTCAACGAAATAATCACAAGAGCAACAATGGAACCGTTTCTACAAGCACTCTCTGATCAACACACGCTTCAATCACATTCCAGTTTTTTTACAAAGATGTCCAGATAAGACAGGGTTCTGATTAA
The DNA here is from genome assembly GCA_018398805.1 of Hirundichthys speculiger. Taxonomy (NCBI): domain Eukaryota; kingdom Metazoa; phylum Chordata; class Actinopteri; order Beloniformes; family Exocoetidae; genus Hirundichthys; species Hirundichthys speculiger. Next base: position 19,843 of record JAGFBZ010000361.1, on the reverse strand, counting down.
ACACTCGTTCACTTCTAAAGTCTAGGTGGGGAGATCAAAGGTAAAGGTAAAGAATATTCAGTATATTACAGAATTAAAGGTGACATTGAGGTTTTCCTCCTCAGCATCTGCATGAACGTTGAAGTCGATGCGGTCGTATGATTCTGCAGAGAAAAAGGCTTGATCAGTCAGATAACAATGAATCTGAAAATTCTACAGAAGTGAAGAGCTATGACCGGGTGGACAATACACCGCATCAAAGAGAAATGGCTTCTCTGATTTTCCCCCTTGGCTGACTAAGACTGAGAGTCAAAAGGAGGTTATGTATAGGGTCGAGAGCTAAATAACCCGCCAGTGCTTGAAGAAATGGGAAAATTTACAGCTATTATTGTACAATTTCTCCTAACATGATCCTGCTGCAGACCGGTTTCAGTATGACAGGATAGGTCCGTATTAGGATTTTATTCTTATTTTATAAAACACAATAAACACAGTCTCTCCTTTATATCTTGTACAGACGGATTCCATTAATACCTAATATGATTAAATTTAACCCAATAAGGGTTAGGGTTTTCATCTACAATAACTAATCCCAGATTTTACTGCAGCAACACAGACCACTTCTCCAGAACCTGGTTGGACCTCCTTTCTCCTTCAGAACCGCCTTCATTCTCGGTGTCATAGATTCAACGAGGTTTTGGAAACATTCCTCAGAGATTCTGGTCCATGTTGACATGATAACGTCTGCATCTATGGTGAGAACCTCCCGTTCCACCACATCCCAAAGCTGCTCTACTGGACTGAGATCTGGAGACTGTGGAGGCCAGGAACAGTCCTCAGGTAGACAGTGGTGTTTGAACCATGATCAGCTGGTACTACGAACATCTCCTCCAGACCATCACACCACCAGCAGCAGCCTGGACCAGGATGGACCAGGATGGATCCATGCTTTCATGTTGTTTATGCCAAACTATTGTAGCCTCAGTTTCCTGTTCTTAGCTGATAGCAGTGACACCTGGTGTGGTCTTCTACTGCTGGAGAACATCTGCTTCAGTGTTCCAGGTGTTGTGTGATCAGAGATGATGTTCTGCAGACCTTGGCTGTAACCAGTTGAGTTACTGTCGCCCATCATCTCCAACCGCTCTGCCATTCTCCTCTGACGACTCCCTGGCTGGTCTCTTTCTCAGACGTTCTCTGAAAACCCTCGAGATGGTTGTGGTGAAAGTCCTCGTAGATCAGCAGTTTCACACCAGCCTGTCACGTTCAAACTCATTTAAATCCCCTTTCACCCCCATTCAAGATGACTTGCTGAAGTTCAAAGTGAGCGTCAGAGTTACTGCGATGTGATTGGCTGATAAGCCAATGTTACACAGGAGTTCCTGATAAAGTAGCCAGGGAGTGTAGTTAGCTGTCATCTATCCTATCGGTCATATCCGAACAAATAAACATGATCCTCTGGTTTTTTTTAGTATGCAGCTAGCAAAGACTGCACACAGTCTTAATAGTGCAAGATTAGCTTTATTTCTGCTAATATGAACATTTAATCTAACTGGCCCAATGTTTTAAGCTCTTAAAGAAAAGGGAGGTTCAGACAAGTTTTCTCATCATCTGAACTACTTTGTGTCATTTTTGTATTTGATTTGAGGTAATATGTCAGTAATATGTCAGACACTCAGAAAGCTCTACGTCAGATTGAGAAGAAGAATCAAGTAGTAACGCTTGAATCTGTCCCCGCGTTGCTGCTAACCCACAACCAGATGTCAAGAGCATGTAACAACATGTGGGAGAATACGGCGAATATCAATTCAAAGTCAGCAACTACTAAAATTATGACGAGTTAACGAGTTGTTTTCTGGCATGAGGGGGTATTCTTGATTTTCCTGATTGAGTAATCGTTTTTCTGATTATGCCGACGTCACTTGAACATAACATTCACTGCTGGTCGTTCAAGGCTCAGAGGGAGCGAGGCACTGATGTGTTGACAGAAATATAAATGTTATCGGGGCTATTCGTCGTGATATCGGACTTATCGGGATGACGTCATGATTTCCTGTTATCGACCCCGATAGTTATCGACCCGATAGTTATCGTGCACCGCTCTACTCCGCAGCATCGCAGACATACACCATGGTTGTTAATTATATAAAATGAATGATCTGTATGTCCACTTAAAGCCCAAATGTTGTGTTTTAACAACGCACTCGAGTCCATTTATGTTCCATATCAGTCACACGACTCTATGATTCTGCTTTAGCCTCTCTGAAAGTTTGGATGATGCAACCAAACTGGGTTGCATCATCTCTTTTGAGCTTATCAGAAGCAATGACTTTTTTCTTTTTTTTTAGTTGTAAAAGTGTCTGTCACTGGTTGTTATGAGGGTGGTGAATCTTTTCAAACAGATGTCAGACATTTAAGTTAAAAATGTTGCTCTGATATTGCTGATACGATAAAGGTCAGCTGGTAATCAGAATCTCCAGGATATGTTCCCCTCTTCATCGTTAGTCAGCATGAAGAGGGATTTCATTGCTACTTCCACTCCATCACTAAATGACACACATTTATACTCTGAGGTTGAAGCACTCCTTTTATAGTGGGAATGACATGTTGAGCGCGGTAATGAGTAATGGACAAACATGTTTGCACTGACATTTGAGGAACCACGGTGGTATGACTCGCTGCCCTGAGACTCCAGATAAGATCAAGGGGAGTTTCTCTGCAGTAGTACATACATGTCCAGCAGAAGTGAGTGGGCTGTTGAGGCTGCTGGTAGCGTGTTCACGGGGCGCTGCGACGTCGCAGCGTGTTCACGGGGCGCTGCACGTCGCAGCGTGTTACGGGCTGCGACGTCGCAGCGTGTTCACGGGACGCTGCGACGTCGCTAACCCTAACCCAAGACGTTTTAGAGGTGACTCTGGAAGAGCGCCGTTGGGGGACAGTTAACCCCGTAGCTGCCAATCAACCAGGTATCTGGCTGCAGGAAGACACCAGCCTTCCCCCATTTACCGTTAACTTTCTCTGTTAACCAGATCTGAATGGATTTTACATCCGTGTGGTGGAAATAATGAACAAGAAAGATTATTTATTCTTAGAACTTTGGCATGTATTTAAATTACCCTGAACTAGAGCGGCAACCGAGATGTGAAAATGTGCTTTCCTGCCAAACTTCTGACAAGTGGGATTTATGCTCCTTTGTCAAACCGAAGACATATGTACCCCCCCCCCCCCCACCACCACCACCACCACCACCACCACCACCACAGCCTAACCTGTACTTCCCCAGGAGTCTGACTACGTGTCGGGTTGATGTGTAAAACCACAAATGTGGCTGGTGGACTCGTTTCTCTCGATGTGTTTCCCACTAAAGCTTCCGTGGGATTTGAAGCTGGACAGAAAGATAAAAACGGTTTCTCAACATTTATCAGGCTCCAGCTTTGCTCCGTCATGTCTAAGGTGCATAATGAAGTAAGCAGAAGGAAGTCCTGCAGAAATGAACTGGTGTCAGATATGACACGAGTCATAGTCCCTTTAGAGGCATGAATTTATGTTTTAGTCTCAGATCCTTTTTGGATGACAGGTTTGGTAGTAAAACTGATCAATGTTCTCACAAGCATTGATCAGATTATCACCAGAGCACCACACGTGGTGGATCCTCTTCCTGGGAGTCCCATGACTCAACATTTCAAAGTTCATTTTTGTTGGGGAAGTCTGTTTGTGGGTGTTTGTGGTTTAGTTGGTAACGTAGGTCGGTGGTCCTCAACCTTTTTGCAACTGTGGACCAGTCAACGCTTGACAAGTTTACCGTGGACCGGGTGGGGGGTGGGGGGGGTCCTCATTACTCATTATATTACAGCAATAACATAATATACATAGTATAGTATAGTATAACATCAAAGTCTGTGGTAACATCCTCTTTACCCATTGAATGAATAAATAAAACAACTCACGCAGAGAGGGCCTGGTCGTCGTGGTGAATCCATATTTCAAGTACGACTCCTGGCTGTTAAAGGCTTCCTCTCTTTTTTTTTCTCTTCTCTGTAGTAAGTTTTCTCCTCCACAAGGAAACTTTCCAAAGACGTCTGTTTCTCACTCATTTTTCTAGCTGGGTTAAATTTTGGCGCTCAAGTGACCGAGATGTAACTGAGAGAATCCGGTCATTTTTCAAAATAAAAGATTTTTCAAAATAAAGCTGTTGAATGCCCGTATACATGTACGCAGTACCAATCACAGGCCTCGATTTTCGTTCATGGGGCCTCCATGTCGGCTCTTGTTGCTTCCTGAGACTCGTTCTTGATGTGAAGTGTTTCTGAATTTTTTTCAAAATTTTTTAAAAATATTTTTTTTCGATGAATATTTTTGAAACCTCTGCAATGTACTGAGACCATGATTGCTGAGACCGTAAAGTGTGAGGGATTACTGTAATGAATAAAACTTAGATAGCTAATTTTTTCTTGCGTTGCCCAGTACCAATTGATCCACGGCCCAGTACCGGTCCACGGGCCGGGGGTTGGGGACCACTGATGTAGGTTTCTGGGGGATCAGTGGGTTGATGCTGCGTTTTCAAATCTCTACCGTTGAACCCTGAAGGGCTTCGTGTGGGTTGTTGGGAATTAAGGGCTGTGTATAGAGGGTTTTCACCTACGTCATGTTTTGATCAGTGACCCGGATGCGCGGCCATCTTGGAGGTACTCGGATGTAAACACACCGCTGGATAATGCAACGACCGTGGATAAAGGATGGATAAACCACAGAAAAGCTCTTCAAAAGGCGTTACAGACGCAGAAACATACAGAGAAGGACTTGGTCCACGGGAAAGGGAACGATATTCTGAAAAATTACAGTTTGTCGGTGGTGCCGATCCGTACGAGTTAGCTCCCTCTTCTTGGAGCAGGACGTGAAGACATGGTGAAGAAAAAGACAAGGACCAGAGACGGTGAACGTCACATACACCTGTTATCAGTTTAAAGCTGCACAGGTGGCACCACTGGAAGGGTCACCACCCTGCTCAGCATGCTACGGCGCTGAAGAGGCCATCTGACACCAACAAACCTAAAACTGGTGTTTTTAAATGAAAAAAAAAACATTTAGTTACATACATATCAAATAAAACAAGTCCCATCATTTGGTGACTGAGGAGGATCTTGATCTAACTGTTTTCAGTCTCGTTGAGTAATAACGAACCACCAGTGCTGCGGTGCCAACCTTAAGATTTACCCACAGTACAGTACAGAGCCGTCCTCAATGAGGACAGCTCAGTACAGTACCGAGCCGTCCTCAATGAGGACACCTCAGTACATTACCGGCCGTCCTCAATGAGGACACCTCAGGACAGTACCGAGCCGTCCTCAATGAGGACACCTCAGGACAGTACCGAGCCATCCTCAATGAGGACACCTCAGTTCAGTACCAAGCCGTCCTCAATGAGGACACCACAGTACAGTACCGGCCGTCCTCAATGAGGACACCTCAGTACAGTACCGAGCCGTCCTCAATGAGGACACCTCAATACAGTACCGAGCCGTCCTCAATGAGGACACCTCAGTACTGTACCGAGCCGTCCTCAATGAGGACACCTCAGGACAGTACCGAGCCATCCTCAATGAGGACACCTCAGTTCAGTACCAAGCCGTCCTCAATGAGGACACCACAGTACAGTACTGGCCGTCCTCAATGAGGACACCTCAGTACAGTACCGAGCCGTCCTCAGTGAGGACACCTCAGTACAGTACTGAGCCGTCCTCAGTGAGGACAGCTCGGTACAGTACCGAGCTGTCCTCAATGAGGACAGGTCAGTACAGTACCGAGCCGTCCTCAATGAGGACACCTCAGTACAGTACCAAGCCGTCCTCAATGAGGACACCACAGTACAGTACAGCCCGTCCTCAATGAGGACATCCTCAATGAGGACACCTCAGACAGTACCGAGCCGTCCTCAATGAGGAGTACCGAGTCAGGAGGACACCTAGTACAGTACCGAGCCGTCCTCAGTGAGGAACCTCAGACAGTACTGAGCCGTCCTCAGTGAGGACAGCTCGGTACAGTACCGAGCGTCCTCAATGAGGACACCACAGTACAGTACCGGCCGTCCTCAGAGGACACCTCAGTACTGTACCGAACCGTCCTCAATGAGGACAGCTCAGTACAGTACCGAGCCGTCCTCAATGAGGACACCTCAATACAGTACCGATCCTCATTGAGGACACCTCAGTACAGTACTGACCCGTCCTCATGAGGACACCTCAGTACAGTACTGACCCGTCCTCAATGAGGACACCTCAGTACAGTACTGAGCCGTCCTCATTGAGGTCTCCATGGTCTCTAGAAGGCCTTCAAAGCTGAACGTGGTTCCCTATCTGAATATGAGAAATGGGCAAACGTAGATTTCAGATATGTCTGACGTTTCACTTCATTTTCAAGCATAATGAAACCACAAAGAGGTCTGACTTACTAGCAAGGAAACTGCAGAACAATGGCCATAGTAATTTCAGGAGAGAAATCGATAAAATGAATGAGTCAACGAATATCGATTCAGAGAAACTCTTGAGTTGTTGCAGATGCATCATTACAGTAGAAACTGCTCCACCAGCTCCATCGTAGCGGCCAACATTCATTAGGATGAATGATGAACATCTGACTGGCTGTTTAACCAAACAAATCAATGACACTGTCTTGATGCTACGCAATAATAAGACATGTAGAGCAGATAAGACATCTGGTAGGAAACTGGTCTCTTGTTTTACAGGGGTTTCTAGTTAATGTTATTTTATCTGAATCTGTATAAGTTGTGATGTGGCCTATTATCAAAGATGAAGTTGTCAAAATAAAGAGCAGAGGTAATTATAAGCCAATAGGCTGTATTTTAACGAGATGTTATACTGAATGAAATGGAAAAAACCTGTCCAGACCTCTGACAATCAGTTTGGTTTGAAACAGAAACATGTCACTTATCTGTGTATTTCTGCTTTTAAGGAGACTTTAGATCTGCACAACTGACTCAGTTCCAGATTGTTTATGTGTTTAATCGATACCTCTGAAGCCTTTGATCATGTAAAACATGAAAAGTAATTTGACTAATTACACAACAGAGCGGTACCCAGATCTCTCGTGAGGACTCTGACTCTGGAATATCTATATCTGGTGCTCACACTTTTTCAGCAAGCTACTAATGAAGAGACCAAGTCAAAATGATCTACTTTATATATTTATTGAGAAATATATTGAGGACATTTCCCTTCTTTGGTATTACGATGGTAGACCGGCATATGACAAACACACTCCTCTCATTCTGTATGAAAGTTTTACCTTGTCCAGCTCCTCCACTCATTTTTATACCCGGCCTCACTGTAAGTTTAAAAAGCAAAAGCAAAAAAATTGGAGGTAACTAACTGACTAGCTTGTTAGCTTTGCTGCACTTGTTGTTTGAGCATGCTCAGTGACCTAAGTGTAGGTAAACAAAAAAAAAAAGAATTCAGACATCATCTTCCTGGCTGCCCTGTGTATCAATCAAGTGATAGGCTGATGTTTATTTTTTATTCAATACAATTCAACTTTATTTGTATAGCGTCAATTCATGACAGTTTCACCTCATGTTAGCCTAGCTAAGGAAACCAGCAGACTGGATCAAATCTTATCCTCATGCGATCTACCAATAGTACCTTTGCGATCAACTGGTAGATCACGATCAACATATTGAGCACCTGATCTATATGATCACTTTACCTGAACGGCTAACAGGTAACACCATAATCAACCACCTGATGTGTGCAGGTGATTTGATTTCTTTACCTTATTAATATATCGTATCGGTCTTCAGCAGAACTACACATTAGGTCTCAATATGGATCAGGCTTTGACCTTAAGTAACATCATGACTGTGAGGAGTTATTCACTCTTCTGCTTCAGCCAGTCCTCAGTCTTTGTCTCACCTCCCTCTCTCTGACTCTTCTCTTCTTTTTCAGTTGCCATTTTAACAGAACGTACTCTGCTTCTTTCTGTCGGGATGCACCCATCCTGGCAAGGAACAAACATCAAAAGGACAATTTTGTCATCACTATATCTTCGTCTCGTCATGTTTTTCTTTTTCCATTAAAAGAACTGGTTCCCAGTTAAGGTTTGGGATGCAGACACCCTTTTTACCTTTAGGATTAGGCCAAAAACCTTCCTTTTGGATAAAGCCTGTGGTCAGGGCTGGATCTGCTACAGGCCTCGACTGCTGGAGAACCACAGATGATCCACCAGGCTTTTTCATCATTCTGTGTTTTTCTCTTTTTGTACATATATGTCATTGTTGTTGGATTCAGATATCCCTGAGCAAACCCCTTAGTGGTCAGGGATCTGACCGTTGTGTATTTAAGTCTTGTCATTTTTTAATATCAAATATGGGTTAGGGTTAGTATGTGTCAGTAATATGCACCCTCTGCACCGGTCCTGACTAGAACCAGGAAATACGACCATATTAGTCCAGTCCTGAGGTCTCTGCGCCGGTCCTGACTAGAACCAGGAGATACGACCATATTAGTCCAGTCCTGAGGTCTCTGCACGATACGACCATATTAGTCCAGTCCTGAGTCTCTGCACCGGTCCTGACTACCAGGAAATGTGACCATATTAGTCCAGTCCTGAGGTCTCTGCACTGGTCCTGACTAGAACCAGGAGATACGACCATATTAGTCCAGTCCTGAGGTCTCTGCACTGGTCCTGACTAGAACCAGGAGATACGACTATATTAGTCCAGTCCTGAGGTCTCTGCACCGGTCCTGACTAGAACCAGGAGATACGACCATATTAGTCCAGTCCTGAGGTCTCTGCACTGGTCCTGACTAGAACCAGGAAATGTGACCATATTAGTCCAGTCCTGAGGTCTCTGCACCGGTCCTGACTAGAACCAGGAGATACGACCATATTAGTCCAGTCCTGAGGTCTCTGCACTGGTCCTGACTAGAACCAGGAAATGTGACCATATTAGTCCAGTCCTGAGGTCTCTGCACCGGTCCTGACTAGAACCAGGAGATACGACCGTATTAGTCCAGTCCTGAGGTCTCTGCACCGGTCCTGACTAGAACCAGGAGATATGACCATATTAGTCCAGTCCTGAGGTCTCTGCACCGGTCCTGACTAGAACCAGGAAATACGACCATATTAGTCCAGTCCTGAGGTCTCTGCACCGGTCCTGACTAGAACCAGGAATACGACCATATTAGTCCAGTCCTGAGGTCTCTGCACCGGTCCTGACTAGAACCAGGAAATACGACCATATTAGTCCAGTCCTGAGGTCCTCTGCACCGGTCCTGACTAGAACCAGGAAATATGACCATATTAGTCCAGTCCTGAGGTCTCTGCACCGGTCCTGACTAGAACCAGGAATACGACCATATTAGTCCAGTCCTGAGGTCTCTGCACCGGTCCTGACTAGAACCAGGAATACGACCATATTAGTCCAGTCCTGAGGTCTCTGCACCGGTCCTGACTAGAACCAGGAATACGACCATATTAGTCCAGTCCTGAGGTCTCTGCACCGGTCCTGACTAGAACCAGGAGATACGACCATATTAGTCCAGTCCTGAGGTCTCTGCACCGGTCCTGACTAGAACCAGGAGATACGACCATATTAGTCCAGTCCTGAGGTCTCTGCACCGGTCCTGACTAGAACCAGGAGATACGACCATATTAGTCCAGTCCTGAGGTCTCTGCACTGGTCCTGACTAGAACCAGGAGATACGACCATATTAGTCCAGTCCTGAGGTCTCTGCACCGGTCCTGACTAGAACCAGGAGATACGACCATATTAGTCCAGTCCTGAGGTCTCTGCACCGGTCCTGACTAGAACCAGGAGATACGACCATATTAGTCCAGTCCTGAGGTCTCTGCACTGGTCCTGACTAGAACCAGGAGATACGACCATATTAGTCCAGTCCTGAGGTCTCTGCACCGGTCCTGACTAGAACCAGGAGATACGACCATATTAGTCCAGTCCTGAGGTCTCTGCACCGGTCCTGACTAGAACCAGGAAATACGACCATATTAGTCCAGTCCTGAGGTCTCTGCACCGGTCCTGACTAGAACCAGGAGATAAGACCATATTAGTCCAGTCCTGAGGTCTCTGGCTTCCTGTCACTCAGAGAATAGACTTTAAAACAGCTCTACTTGTGTTTAAGTCTCTTCATGGCCCCAAAGTCCATCTCTGACATGTTAGATCCATATGAACCAACCTGGACTCTGAGAACCTCAGGTAGTGGTCTCCTGCTGGTGTCCAGAGTCAGGACTAAACAAGGTGAAGCTGCATTTCAGTTTTATGCTCCTAAAATCTAGAACATTCTTGCAGAAGATGTGAGACAGACCTGAACTCTGACAATGTTCAGATCCAGACTGAAAACAGTTCTGTTTAGATGTGAAGATGATGACTGGAAGGATTTTATCTGCACTATTCATTTTTAATTTAATTTATTTTTCTTTTTAATTAATTTTATTTATTATTGATTATTTTTATGCTTGTATGGAATGATTCTATTTTCCTTCTTGTGATTTTATGAATCTTTAAAGCACTTTGAATTGCCTTGTGTACGAGTTGTGCTCTACAAATAAACTTGCCTTGTCTATATGGGAGAACTGGTGTGCTCTCCAAGTGCTTTTCTAGTTTCTAAAGAAACATTTCAGAGCATTAAGAGAACATTTTAAATGCCTGGAATAACCTAGTTAAAGCAGAGACCTCAGCCTGATCAGGTATCTGTATTATCACCTGAATATTGTTGTTAACTAGAGAAAATATTTGCAGTTTTAATGGTTTTATTTTATTAAAATCAGCATTTTTCTCTTTTGTTCTTCACAAAATGCAGCGTGTTTTATGTTATGCTGAATTTTAGTAAAAATAAGTAAAAAAAAAGAAAAAAAACAACACGAAGAACCACCACTCAACCTGAAAAAAGTATTTCTCAACTCTCTAATGCTGACTAATTTAAAGGTTGAAAGGCATTTCTGCGGCCTGAACCAACATGCTGGCTGAGAGAGAGAGAGAGAGAGAGAGAGAGAGAGAGAGAGAGAGAGAGAGAGAGAGAGAGAGAGAGAGAGAGAGAGAGAGAAGAGGCCGGCTTGTCTTATCTCTCGTCTTATCTCTAACGTGACAAAACAGCCTGAAGACGCCGCGACGAGGTTTTCCACCTGCCTGTTTCTGAAAGTGAAACAGGCAGATTCACTTCTGTGAATCGTTCTCTTTACAAGAATGCATCTCTCATGAAACTGACATTAATATGTCGAGATCTGAGTTTTTAATCCCCTCACTGTACCCTGATAGTGAAACGGTAACTAAACGGTAACTAGTCTAGTACTGATGCTGGCGCCGTTAAATCCAGACAGCTGTGTTTGCTGAGATGTAGTTGAGAGTTTCAGTATGTTCCATGATGACTGACTCACACTTTTCCTTATGCTTATCTGGAGCTCTCAAAGCTGAGATGAGCATGGAGGAATTCTGCTTATCTAAGTGAAGCTCTTTTTATGAGTCTAATGGGGTAACCACATCAGCTTTGCCGCTGTGCTTGCAGTAATTCGCGTAGCTGAAGTGGAATCGGAGGCTTCCCCTGTCGTTGAACTAATCCAGCTGGGGGAGTTCCAGCGTGGAAGGTCGTACCTTACGGTTCAATCACTGAACATCTGCTTCATGCCTCACTTAATGTTTGAACACATTTCAAATATAAAAGCATACACTTGACATCGCGCTAATGTAGGTTAACCCGAGATCTACCGGAACCCATTAGGGCCAAATTTCATCTGACCCAAGCACCCCCACATCATTCAGACAGAGAGGTGGGGAAAATAAAAAACCTGATCCAAAATGAACGTTTCAGCTTCAGTCTTTATTCATGTAAACGACACTGAAAGCTAAGTGGAGAGTTTTTTTTTCTGTCGTTTGTTGTGTTGTTTTCCTCCTTTTTCTCTTTTCTTTCTGTATGATTGCAGAAAAATCCCAGCCTTGACCTCCACCTGTCTATATAGACCTCCACCTGTCTATATAGACGTCATCCCAGCGTTGACCTCCACCCGTCTATATAGACGTCATCCCAGCGTTGACCTCCACCCGTCTATATAGACGTCATCCCAGCGTTGACCTCCACCCGTCTATATAGACGTCATCCCAGCGTTGACCTCCACCCTGTCTATATAGACGTCATCCCAGCGTTGACCTCCACCCGTCTATATAGACGTCATCCCAGCGTTGACCTCCACCTGTCTATATAGACGTCATCCCAGCGTTGACCTCCACCCGTCTATATAGTCATCATCCCACCCGTTGACCTCCACCTGTCTATATAGACGTCATCCCAGCGTTGACCTCCACCCCCTATATAGACGTCATCCCAGCGTTGACCTCCACCTGTCTATATATAGACGTCATCCCAGCGTTGACCTCCACCCGTCTATATAGACGTCATCCCAGCGTTGACCTCCACCTGTCTATATAGACGTCATCCCAGCGTTGACCTCCACCCGTCTATATAGACGTCATCCCAGCATTGACCTCCACCTGTCTATATAGACGTCATCCCAGCGTTGACCTCCACCCTGTCTATATAGACGTCATCCCAGCATTGACCTCCACCCTCTATATAGACGTCATCCCAGCGTTGACCTCCACCTGTCTATATAGACGTCATCCCAGCGTTGACCTCCACCTGTCTATATAGACGTCATCCCAGCGTTTGACCTCCACCCGTCTATATAGACTCATCCCAGCGTTGACCTCCACCTGTCTATATAGACGTCATCCCAGCGTTGACCTCCACCTGTCTATATAGACGTCATCCCAGCGTTGACCTCCACCCGTCTATATAGACGTCATCCCAGCGTTGACCTCCACCCGTCTATATAGACGTCATCCCAGCGTTGACCTCCACCCGTCTATATAGACGTCATCCCAGCGTTGACCTCCACCCGTCTATATAGACGTCATCCCATCCCCAGCATTGACCTCCACCCTCTATATAGACCTCCCACCTGTCTATATAGACGTCATCCCAGCGTTGACCTCCACCCGTCTATATAGACGTCATCCCAGCGTTGACCTCCACCTGTCTATATAGACGTCATCCCAGCGTTGACCTCCACCCGTCTATATAGACGTCATCCCAGCGTTGACCTCCACCTGTCTATATAGACGTCATCCCAGCGTTGACCTCCAACCGTCTATATAGACCATCATCCCAGCGTTGACCTCCACCTGTCTATATAGACGTCATCCCAGCGTTGACCTCCACCCGTCTATATAGACGTCATCCCAGCGTTGACCTCCACCTGTCTATATAGACGTCATCCCAGCGTTGACCTCCACCTGTCTATATAGACGTCATCATCCCAGCGTTGACCTCCACCTGTTCTATATAGACGTCATCCCAGCGTTGACCTCCACCTGTCTATATAGACGTCATCCCAGCGTTGACCTCCACCCTGTCTATATAGACGTTCATCCCAGCGTTGACCTCCACCCGTCTATATAGACGTCATCCCAGCGTTGACCTCCACCTGTCTATATAGACGTCATCCCAGCGTTGACCCCTCCACCTGTCTATATAGACGTCATCCCAGCGTTGACCTCCACCTGTCTATATAGACGTCATCCCAGCGTTGACCTCCACCTGTCTATATAGACGTCATCCCAGCGTTGACCTCCACCCGTCTATATAGACGTCATCCCAGCGTTGACCTCCACCTGTCTATATAGACGTCATCCCAGCGTTGACCTCCACCTGTCTATATAGACGTCATCCCAGCGTTGACCTCCACCTGTCTATATAGACGTCATCCCAGCGTTGACCTCCCACCCGTCTATATAGACGTCATCCCAGCGTTGACCTCCACCTGTCTATATAGACGTCATCCCAGCGTTGACCTCCACCCGTCTATATAGACGTCATCCCAGCGTTGACCCTCCACCTGTCTATATAGACGTCATCCCAGCGTTGACCTCCACCTGTCTATATAGACGTCATCCCAGCGTTGACCTCCACCCGTCTATATAGACGTCATCCCAGCGTTGACCTCCACCTGTCTATATAGACGTCATCCCAGCGTTGACCTCCACCTGTCTATATAGACGTCATCCCAGCGTTGACCTCCACCTGTCTATATAGACGTCATCCCACCCAGCGTTTGACCTCCACCTGTCTATATAGACGTCATCCCAGCGTTGACCTCCACCTGTCTATATAGACGTCATCCCAGCGTTGACCTCCACCTGTCTATATAGACGTCATCCCAGCGTTGACCTCCACCTGTCTATATAGACGTCATCCCAGCGTTGACCTCCACCTGTCTATATAGACGTCATCCCAGCGTTGACCTCCACCTGTCTATATAGACGTCATCCCAGCGTTGACCTCCACCTGTCTATATAGACGTCATCCCAGCGTTGACCTCCACCCGTCTATATAGACGTCATCCCAGCGTTGACCTCCACCTGTCTATATAGACGTCATCCCAGCGTTGACCTCCACCTGTCTATATAGACGTCATCCCAGCGTTGACCTCCACCTGTCTATATAGACGTCATCCCAGCGCGTTGACCTCCACCTGTCTATATAGACGTCATCCCAGCGTTGACCTCCACCCGTCTATATAGACGTCATCCCAGCGTTGACCTCCACCTGTCTATATAGACGTCATCCCAGCGTTGACCTCCACCTGTCTATATAGACGTCATCCCAGCGTTGACCTCCACCTGTCTATATAGACGTCATCCCAGCGTTGACCTCCACCTGTCTATATAGACGTCATCCCAGCGTTGACCTCCACCCGTCTATATAGACGTCATCCCAGCGTTGACCTCCACCTGTCCTATATAGACGTCATCCCAGCGTTGACCTCCACCCGTCTATATAGACGTCATCCCAGCGTTGACCTCCACCCGTCTATATAGACGTCATCCCAGCGTTGACCTCCACCTGTCTATATAGATGTCATCCCATCCCAGCGTTGACCTCCACCTGTCTATATAGACGTCATCCCAGCGTTGACCTCCACCTGTCTATATAGACGTCATCCCAGCGTTGACCTCCACCTGTCTATATAGACGTCATCCCCAGCGTTGACCTCCACCTGTCTATATAGACGTCATCCCAGCGTTGACCTCCACCTGTCTATATAGACGTCATCCCAGCGTTGACCTCCACCTGTCTATATAGATGTCATCCCAGCGTTGACCTCCACCTGTCTATATAGACGTCATCCCAGCGTTGACCTCCACCTGTCTATATAGACGTCATCCCCGCGTTGACCTCCACCCGTCTATATAGACGTCATCCCAGCGTTGACCTCCACCTGTCTATATAGATGTCATCCCAGCGTTGACCTCCACCCTTCTATATAGACGTCATCCCAGCGTTGACCTCCACCCGTCTATATAGACGTCATCCCAGCGTTGACCTCCACCTGTCTATATAGACGTCATCCCAGCGTTGACCTCCACCTGTCTATATAGACGTCATCCCAGCGTTGACCTCCACCTGTATATAGACGTCATCCCAGCGTTGACCTCCACCCGTCATATAGACATCCCAGCGTTGACCTCCACCCGTCTATATAGACGTCATCCCAGCGTTGACCTCCACCGTCTATATAGACGTCATCCCAGCGTTGACCTCCACCCGTCTATATAGACGTCATCCCAGCGTTGACCTCCACCCGTCTATATAGACGTCATCCCAGCGTTGACCTCCACCTGTCTATATAGACGTCATCCCAGCGTTGACCTCCACCCGTCTATATAGACGTCATCCCAGCGTTGACCTCCACCCGTCTATATAGACGTCATCCCAGCGTTGACCTCCACCTCTATATAGACGTCATCCCAGCGTTGACCTCCACCTGTCTATATAGACGTCATCCCAGCGTTGACCTCCACCTGACGTCATCCCCGTTGACCTCCACCTGTCTATATAGACGTCATCCCAGCGTTGACCTCCACCTGTCTATATAGACGTCATCCCAGCGTTGACCTCCACCCGTCTATATAGACGTCATCCCAGTTGACCTCCACCATATAGACGTCATCCCAGCGTTGACCTCCACCTGTCTATTGTAGACAGGTGGAGGTCAACAGAGACAATTGTAGGTCGACGCAGACAGTGCTGCAGAGAGGAGAGAAAGGAGGCCTCTGATTGGTCAATTCTACATCTGCGTAGAAAAAAGCGCGTCATCGAAGAAATGAGGAAGTACCCACATCTGTACAGTTCTGGTTCTCCACACTACAAAGACAGCACATATTCTAGTAATTCATGGAGAGAGATAGAGATGAATGTGGGTCTGAATACGACCGAGACGGTGAGGAAGTGGAAAAACACAAGAGATACGTTTAGTAAGTTCAGCTAGTTCGTGATTGTCGTTCTCGCGTTGTGACGTGGAATAACATAGCGGAGACCGCACTTCAAAATTGAGCATAAATCAAAAATAACTGGAGCATACCTGCGAGAGTAAACACAGCCCTTCAGGCTTCTGAACCTGGAAATGTTCCTCAAGCAGAAAAAGCAGTTTGAGGCTCACAGTTTAGTGACGGTCAGAACACTGACTGGTCAGATAAGACACCATCGAACATTTCTGAGGTTGACCATCCTGGAAATCAGTCCTCCACACATCTCAGGCAGCACGGCGGTGCCACAGAGATGCTACAAACCAGCTGTGTGGTACAATTTTCATGACATAGAAGCACAAATTTACATTTAAAATTTTTTTTCCCTCTTTCCAGAAATCCTAACATTGTTACCTGTGACCATTCAGGTGAAGATCCAGCGGTGTAGAGCAGCAGATGCCCAGGTATGGGGTCATCCCCTCTTCTAAACCTGCTCTGAGGTGATCATCACGTCCACTGGGTTCATCTGCTGTCAGTCTGTTTTTTCACGTCTGAATGGTGAATCGATCTGTTTAGGTATAAATGTCATAATGATGATACCTGACAGACGCCATTCTGAAGACACTCAACCCCACTTTGGACCTCATGCATTCACTGGTGAGTTTGTGGTCCAGAAGAACTGGATGGACTGAAGAACATCTGGACTTCATCCTCCTTCATGATAAGTCACGTCTATGGGCACCACGATTATGCGTCTTCTGTCTTTTTTCTTTTTTCAGACACAAATGTCCATCTGTGAGAACTTAATGTCAACGAGAACATGCTTTTGAAGACGTGTGCTCTCGTGGGAGATGTTCTGGCATGTCTCAGCAGCTACACCCCTCAGGTCCAAGGACAGTTTCACGCAACTGTGGTGACCTCCACATCCAAGTTATTGTTATAGAACCACACGTGACCACGTGACCTGTGCAGGACACATGAGCCGCAGCCTCCAGGTGCATTAAGCTTCCACCCCAGTCCGCCGTGCTGGGGGGGGGGGCAGCAGAGACCATACGTGTTTGCATGCACATGTGTGTAGTTGAGAAATATTCCCGTTGCTCTGCTCCGGACATTCCCAGACAAAGTTCGCCCAGTCTTTGTGAAAGATGTTGCACGGCTGTGAAAAATGTTCCAGTTTATGGCCACAGGTGTTAAACTTTAGATATACTAAAGATAAACTTTAGAACACCAACCCCCCCCCCCCTTTTGAAATATAAATATCTCTGCGGTCCATGCAAACCTTTAAACATCACTTCGATCAACATATAAGACTAAAACCTATATTCCAATATTAATATAAGGGGTCAACAAATAAGGTGATACTTGTCATATTAAATTAAGATGACAGGGTCATGTACCTGGGTTCATGTGGACCCTGGCCCGGGTTCATGTGGGGGTTCATGGACCCTGGCCCGGGTTCATGTGGACCCTGGCCCGGTTCACCCTGGCCCGGGTTCATGTGGACCCTGGCCGGGTTCATATGGACCCTGGCCCGGGTTCATGAGGACCCTGGCCCGGGTTCATATGGACCCTGGCCGGTTTCATGTGGACCCTGGCCCGGGTTCTGGGACCCTGGCCCGGTTCATGTGGACCCTGGCCCGGGTTCATGTGGACCCTGGCCCGGTTCATGAGGACCCTGGCCCGGGTTTCATGTGGACCCTGGCCCGGGTTCATGTGGACCCTGGCCCGGGTTCATATGGACCCTGGCCCGGGTTCATGAGGACCCTGGCCCGGGTTCATGTGGACCCTGGCCTGAGTTCATGAGGACCCTGGCCCGGGTTCATGAGGACCCTGGCCCGGGTTCATGAGGACCCTGGCCTGGGTTCATGTGCACCCTGGCCTGGGTTCATGAGGACCCTGGCCCGGGTTCATATGGACCCTGGCCCGGGTTCATGTGGACCCTGGCCCGGGTTCATGAGGACCCTGGCCCGGGTCCATGTGGACCCTTGCCCGGGTTCATATGGACCCTGGCCCGGGTTCATGCCCTGGACCCTGGCCCGGGTTCATATGGACCCTGGCCCGGGTTCATATGGACCCGGGCCTGGGTTCATATGGACCCTGGCCTGGGTTCATGTGGACCCTGGCCCGGGTTCATGTGGACCCTGGCCTGGGTTCATGAGGACCCTGGCCCGGTTCATGTGGACCCTGGCCCGGGTTCATGTGGACCCTGGCCTGGGTTCATGTGGACTCTGGCCTGGGTTCATGAGGACCCTGGCCCGGGTTCATGTGGACCCTGGCCCGGGTTCATGTGGACCCTGGCCTGGGTTCATGAGGACCCTGGCCTGGGTTCATGAGGACCCTGGCCCGGGTTCATGTGGACCCTGGCCCGGGTTCATGTGGACCCTGGCCTGGGTTCATGTGGACCCTGGCCTGGGTTCATGTGGACTCTGGCCCGGGTTCATAAGGACCCTGGTCCGGGTTCATGTGGACCCTGGCCCGGGTTCATGTGGACCCTGGCCCGGGTTCATGCGGACCCGGGCCTGGGTTCGTGTGGACCCTGGCCCGGGTTCATGAGGACCCTGGCCCGGGTTCATGTGGACCCTGGCCTGGGTTCATGCGGACCCTGGCCCGGGTTCATGCGGACCCTGGCCTGGGTTCATGCGGACCCTGGCCTGGGTTCATATGGACCCTGGCCCGGGTTCATGTGGACCCTGGCCTGGGTTCATGAGGACCCTGGCCCGGGTTCATGAGGACCCTGGCCCGGGTTCATGTGGACCCTGGCCCGGGTTCATGCGGACCCTGGCCTGGGTTCATGTGGACCCTGGCCCGGGTTCATGAGGACCCTGGCCCGGGTTCATGAGAACCCTGGCCCGGGTTCATGTGGACCCTGGCCCGGGTTCATGTGGACCCTGGCCCGGGTTTATAGGCCCTGGCCCGGGTTCATGCGGACCCTGGCCCGGGTTCATGCGGACCTGGCCCCGGGTTCATGCGGACCCTGGCCCGGGTTCATGAGGACCCTGGCCCTGGCCTGGGTTCATGTGGACCCTGGCCCGGGTTCATGAGGACCCTGCCCGGGTTCATGAGGACCCTGGCCCGGGTTCATGTGGACCCTGGCCCGGGTTCATGGCGGACCCTGGCCCGGGTTCATGCGGACCCTGGCCCGGGTTCATGTGGACTCTGGCCCTGGTTCATGCGGACCCTGGCCCGGGTTCATGCGGACCCTGGCCTGGGTTCATGTGGACCCTGCCCTGGCCCGGGTTCATATGGACCCTGGCCCGGGTTCATGCGGACCCTGGCCTGGGTTCATGTGGACCCTGGCCCGGGTTCATGAGGACCCTGGCCTGGGTTCATGAGGACCTGGCCGGGCCTGGGGGTTTATGTGGACCCTGGCCCGGGTTCATGAGGGACCCTGGCCCCGGGTTTATGTGGACCCTGGCCCGGTTCGTGTGGACCCCTGGCCCGGGTTCGTGTGGACTCTGGCCCGGGTTCATGCTGACCCTGGCCCGGGGTTTCATGAGGACCCTGGCCCGGGTTCATGTGGACCCTGGCCCTGGGTTC